>CM076570.1:851401154-851605282 GCA_034641835.2 Pinus albicaulis
CCCTCTCCTGTCCTCATAGGGCTAGCTACGAGGCTGAGCGTGGTTTGATGTAGCCTTGAGTTTTACCTTATTTCAGCCTAAGGTAGATTTGAGTGCTAACAGATTGATGATCATCAAAATACTTATCAGGCACAAGCACAGATCCACCATTTTAATAACTTCTGGCCCAAACCAATGGAACTCTTTCAATGGATATTCAAAAAATGGACTATGGAGTGCGAAATACATCTCTGCTCAAAAGGCTTCTTTATAGTTAAATTCCAACATTCAGAAATTAGAGACGATATTCTCTAGCAGGGTCCGTGGTTTTGGGGTCTACGAGACTTTACATCACCCCTTGGTTCCCGGATTTTGATGCTAACACAATGGTTGTCTCCTGAATGCCGGTTTGGGTCAGGCTATATAATATCCCCCTACATTTTTGGAGTGACATTGTCCTTCAAGGCATTGGAAATGTCATTGGGCGATACATCAAAATAGATACTCAACGACTGGAGGAGAGAATCTTCACCTTCGCATGTATATGTGTATAAGTAGATCTCAGCAAAGGACTGCCAGAAAGCATACAGTTGTTACACAAAAAAAAATGGATGCAACATATAGACTATGAAAATACATTCTTCAGATGTAGAATATGCAGACAAACTTGTCATCTACAAAAAACTTGTCCTGAAGCAAAGGGAGACAACTGAAGAGAGAAGAGGGCCTAAAAATCACCCAAAGGATGGCAATTCCCCCCATGTGAATCAGAGGAGGAAATAGAGGAAGAAGAGGAAGTTCCCACCATAGATGGGAACAAACAATCAACAATTGTCCTAGACGCACAAGAAAAAGAAGCTCATGATCCATTTTAAATACTAACAAAGCAGGACCTGCCCACAAAGGCACCAGAAGAAACATACAATGGTGGGAACAAACAACATCACTCTTCAAATAAATTTGACTCGGAAAATGACATTGGAGCAACTACAATAGAAAATCAGCTCGCCCTTGTCTCCCCCACGTCATCTCAAGGAGCATGGCGGAAGGTGGAAAAAAGAAAGGGAGAAAAACATAGTTTTTCTCCCCATTGTATATTAATGGTTTTTGTATGTTATTTTTGAACACCAGTCTTGGATAGTCATTGGCCAATATTTTCAACTGATGCAACATGTAATTTTGTTTCTCATAATAAAATTACGATTTTTCCTGTGAAAAAAAAAGCTCATGAAAATCCTAAAAAAAGATTAAAAAACAAACAATCCTATTTTAAAAAATTTAAAAGGGTTCCCATTATTTTATTCAACATATATTATAATAATGGGATTTGTTGTTTACACAAGTTAAAACATAACCAAAATCAATCATAAAGCACTTCAAAACTTAAAAATAGTAAAAATATTAAAAAATAAAATAACATAGAATCACCCCTTAAAATTAGGAAACATAAGATCAAGTGACATAAAAAAGATAGTAATTCCAAATTTCATAGAGGATCTCTTTATTTTGTCCTGAAATTAAGGGGAATTGTTGAGGGCTTAACACAAGGGTAAGGGAAAGAGTGAGGAGTTAACCTCATATCTATGAATGAAGGAATTGAATTAGATTCAAGTGTTTCATTTTTAAAAAACACAATCATTAGGTATCACAATATCTAAAGAACAAGAAGGGTAAAGAGAAGTAGTAGAAGAAACAAGTAGTGATATCTAAAGAAACTCCAATGAATGATTCAGTTGCTCAAAGGAATTTTTTTTTTCCAAATACAAAAGAATAAATTTCATTAAAAGGATAAAATTACATTTTGTATTGCACTTTAGTGCACTTCAAAAAAGGATTTACTGCTCGCCATGATGAAAAAAAATAGGACTGATATTCCCTTGAAAATGTCCAAAATAAAATACAACCCATAACTAATATCCATGAGAAATATAAGCATCCATTCATATACATCACCTCCGAGTGATTTGGGACTATAACCATAGCAAAAATATACAAAATTTTTATAATTTGAAACATTTATGCATTTAGACGCCGACCTTCTATGAAAGGCCTATGAAATATTCAGATGCCTATGCACGTGTCTGCTCCATGATCTTCCAAATACCCATATTCTATGAAGCACTAGATTTATATAGGGAGTCTGCAATGGTATTTCTTTCCCTGTAAATATGACAACATGAGATGTGATAAAAAAACTCCTTTAAATGAAATATCTCTTCAATTATTGGGTACAATGTATGCATATGACATCTCGATATCCATTAAGCCAGTTTATAACAATACGAGAGTCCCCAAAAAACTACATAATATTAACATCCTTCTCAATAACAAACACTAGAAGGATATTGAGGCTCATAAGTTTTGAGTAATTACTGGTACCATAACCCTTCCCACTCTAAATATTAAAGAAGTGTTTTTCTTGCAAATATGAGACTTCCCCCCACCACATTGGTTCCCAACAAGGGATGCTCCGTCAAAGAACACCCAGGGATATGAGTGATAAATAATATATGTAGTGATAGTTCAATGATTGTGGGCAAGTTTCGTAACAGATAGAAGAGAAAAAATTGCGATAACCTGCGCTGCAACCCTATAAGGGTTGTTCTATTTTCTTTGAAAATTTTCATTGTTCCGAGAAAAACAAATTTAAATTTAAAAAGAAAATTAAATAAAATTTTAAAATAAAAAAAAATTAGATTAAAAAAACAAAAAAAATATAAAAAAACATTTTAAAATATTTGAAAAAAAGATCTAACTTAAAAATAAAATTAAACCATTTAAAAATAAAATAAAAAATAAAATAAAAAAACATTTTTAAAATTAAAATTTAAAAAAATTAAAAATTAAATTAAAAATAAAAATAAAATAGAAAAACCTAAAAATATTAAATTAAAAAATAAAAATAAAAATTAAAAATAAAAGCAAAAAAAATAATTTGCAATGGTTTAAAGAAGTGGCCCAATTCTAGAAAGATGACCTGCATCCACGGGCTTGGCAGGAGCGTGGTAGACTATGTTATTTCTAATCTCCCTTTATACAACGAAATAATAAATTTTGACATCTTAGACGACCATGAGCCTGACTCTGATCATAGGCCTTTACTCACAACTCTCAATTTTGTCATGCATAGAGATCCCATAGAAGATAATTCTTATAGTCAAAAGAACTTAATCTTTGATAGAAATAAAAACGATCTCTTTCTAAATGAATTAAAAACTAATTTGCTTCCTTTATCTAGTATAGACAACATAGATGACCTCTATCATAATTTTACTACAACCCTCTCATATTCTATTAACAAGTTGTCAATTGAAGACTCAAGTAATAAAAGAAATAGCAAAACCAAGCCATGGTATGACAAAGATTGTAAAACTGCAAGGAGAGCAATTAAGGAAGCTGTTGATGAATCTCTCAAAATTAACAAGATAAAAATCTACAAAGCCCTAACTAAAAGGAAAAAAAGGCAATATATTCGTAAAAGACAAGAGAATCTATTACACCTCGCTAAGGTGGCTCCTAAGAAATTCTGGAGGCAGATTTTAACTAGGAAAACTAAAGATAATAATAAAATTTCTTTACACGACTGGAATTCCTATCTTAAAAAGCTTTATGAATCTCCAAATGCCAGGGATTTTGAAACCCTGCTCACAATGAAAGAAGTTTTCTCATTAGAAGACATTGATTTTGGGGTTAAACGCCTGGCAAATGGGAAAGCTATAGACATTGAAGGTTACCAGGCGAAAATCTTACAAATTGGAGGTCCTGTCCTCATCCCCCACATCCAAAAGCTTTTCAACCAAGCGGTCAAGCAAGGGTTCCCTAAACCTTGGACTCAGAGCCTCATTATCCCTATTTTTAAAAGTGGGGATACAAATAACCCCTATAATTATCGAACAATTATGATCAGCCCTCTCTTAGCCAAGTTATATGGTATTATTTTGGAAAAGAAGTTGAGCATTTGGATTGAAAGTGAAGGTAAGTGGGCTAAAGGCCAAGCGGGTTTTAAAAGGCAACACTCAACAACAGACCACCTCGTTACGCTTAGGATCATTGTGGAGGAATGCCACAATGGTAAATCCAATCTCTTCTTTTGCTTTGTGGAATTTAGAAAGGCTTTTGATACGGTTCCTAGAAATAACCTATGGAATAGATTAGCAGAGCTAAATGTTCCTTTCAAGCTAAGAGCGGCTGCTATAAGGTTATACGAGAATGTAATTGCCAAGTTAAAGAGCAATGAGGGGTGGTTGAAAGATATTAAGTGTAATATCAGAGTTAAACAAGGTTGCCCCCTCTCCCCTACCCTATTTGGCATTTACATCGACAAGCTAGAAGGTTGTTTAGAGGAAGCAGGATGTGCTAGCACAATCTTACCTGGGATAATCATCATCCTTCTTCTCTATGCTGACGATATTGTTCTTCTCGCAAGGTGCCCATCTAATCTTGATAAGAAACTTAGAATTCTTAAGGATTTCTGCTCTACCATGGGTATGTCTGTTAACACTGACAAAACAAAATTTATGATTATCAAATCCAAGGACACTTACGCTAATTTTATTTATGACAATATTAACTTGGAGGAAGTGTCTTCTTACAAGTACCTAGGAATTGATATTCATCACAAGCTCAATCGGAACTATAGAATTCAGAAAAGGATTAATGGGGGGTGGAAAGCTTATTTTGGTCTTGAAAATAATTGTAAAACGACAAACCTCATAATGTGGGATAGAAATAAGTTCCTTTTTGAAACTTTAGTCACTCCTGTTATCTTGTATGGATGTGAGGTTTGGGGTTGCAACATCTCTAGAGAATCCTGGAGAAATATTGAGCAAATCCAGAAGCGTTTTATAACATATAACCTTAAAATTAAAAGCAATACACCCTATCCTATTCTCCTTAGAGAAGTGGGTCTTTCCCCTATTGAGAGCCTATCTATGACTAGGCTTCTTTTGTACAAGCACAAGCTCAATAGCATAGGAGACCATAGACTTCCTAAGCTAGCTTTAAATTCCAGCCAAAACCACCTAAGGCTTAAATGAGGTTGGTATAAATACACCAGGGCCTGGTTAAACCATTGGGAGATCAATGAGAATGTTGCATTGCAAAACATCAATAACATTAAAAAAATTGTTACTTCTAAGTTCAAAGAAAAAATGTGGTGTGAGAAAGATCTAGCAGCTAAAAGAAAATTAAGGTATTATAAGGAGGTCATCAACCCCACCTTAGAAGATAAAAAATATCTCTCTATTTTAACTAGCTCAAAGAAGAAAATTAATATAGCCAAGATTAGAACAAACTCGCATGAGCTCCATAGTGAAACAGGTCGTTGGACAGTTCCTAAAACACTATGGATGGAATGGATCTGCCATCTTTGTGAGAATATGAACATCAAGGATGAAAATCACTTCCTCTTAGAGTGCCCCGCGTACAACCACATGAGAGCTCAATTTCATAATCTTTGTTTCAATACTGACCTTCCTAGCCTTTTAAGATGTCAAAATTATAGTGACCTTGGGAGGCTTCTCTCCAAGCTTTTTGAGCATAGGAAGAAAATCTTAAATCAAATTAAATAACTCTTTTCTTTAGATCCGATAGACCAAAGATTGGTCTCAGTGGACGTTAACCATCATAATCATCATCATATATATATATATATATATATATATATATATATATATATTATTTTTTAAATTGAATTTTTTTAATTAAATAAAATTTAATGTTTTTTTTTTTTTTTTTAAATCTTAATATTTTTTTTTTAAATTCTATAAAATTTAATATATATATATATATATATATATATTAAATTAAAATTATATAATTATATAATTATATATATATATATATATATATATATATATATATATATTTTTTTTCTTAATTTAATTTTTATATTTGAAAGTTAATTTATTTTTTAAAATATATATATATATATATATATATATATATATATATATATATATATATATATTTCAAATTTTTAATTTATTAACATTTAATATATATTTTTTAAATTTAAATTTTTATTTAATGTAATAATTTTTTAAATTTAATTTGTATATTTTAAATTTATTTTATTTTTAAAATTTATTTGTTTTTTAAAATTTGTTTTTATAATTTAATATTTAATATATATATATATATATATATATATATATATATATATATATATATATATATATTTTTTTTTTTTTTTTTTAAATTTTAATTTCAGAAATGTTTATTTATTTTTTAAACTTTTTGTTTTTAATTTTTTAATTTAAAAATAACGTTTTTTTTTTTCAATTATTTTAAAATGTTTTTTTCATTTTTTTTTAATATAATTTTTATTATTCTAAAATTTTTGTTTCAATACTCTTCTTTTTCGGGGTGGTTTTCTACACAATAAAATTGACTTCTAAAAAAATTGACTTCCATTTTATTTTATTTTTTTAAATATACCTCGAAAAAAGAAGAAGGTTATTCGAGAATAACACTTTTTGTTTTCGGGCTATTTTTTGATGTGTTTTTGGTTAGAGTTCTCATTTTGAGGTAATAGTTCTTGTTTGATCGGTAACTATGTTATTGAGGTTTGAGCATCATTAGCCACTTAATCAAGTGTGTACCTCTCACTTGTATGTAGGAATTCGACGAGACCTTGTGGAAATTAGAAATTTTCACCACAAACCACCCATGGAGCCATTCCAATCCTAACCTTCTAGGCATTCCTAACCTTCCATGCCATACTATTTTCTATAACTGTAAATGAGGATAAAACAACTTTCCAAATGACCAAAACATTTGGTTTCCTCTTATTAGGGGAAAAAATCTATTCTTGGAGAGTGGAGGGGTAGATGTATTTGTGGTAGAAAATGTCCGTCCACAAACTAGAAGTGGTTATCAACCTCCACCCAACCTTCGCCGTCAGATCCTTAACAAAATGATGAATATTTTTAATGCCCAAACTCCCCATTTCTTGGGAAGAGCAATTCTATCCCATTTAACCCAAGGGAAAACCCTTCCATTTTTCTTTCCCAACCATAAAAAACTACAACATTTTTTTGAGACCATATGCAAGATGCTCTTTGGAATCCAGGATAACGACATCCAAAATACCAATATAGATTTAGCTAAGTCAAATTTAATGAGAATCAATTTCTTGTCTCTTGGCAATCACCTGAAGAAGCTCCACATTATTAATCTTTTTTCAATCTTAGCAATAAGCCAATGCTAGTTAACTTTCCTATAGTCATTGGGTTTCAAGAGGAATCCAAAGTACTTAGCCCAACATCAAATAAGTTAGTTTGAAAGGGAAAAATATTATGGGCATTAACAGAATCATCCCTAGATAATCCAAGAGGAGACATAGAATATTTTTGTTGATTTAATTGCATATTGATTTATTTCTTGAACATGGATAAGGCCTATTTTATAGTGGCAAGATCTCGTCTAGACCCATCACAGAATAATAATATATTGTCTAGAAATAAAATATGTGTAAAATAAAGTTCCTCCATTATTGCAATACTTAAATATATTAAGCTAACATCTTGCTAATACCTTCTGCAACTAACAAAAATAATAGCCGGGACAAAGGGTAGCCTTGAAGCAAGCAACAATGAGCATGAAAGAAAGCAATAGCTTATCCATTTACCAAAACAACTGATTACTGAGCTAATAAATGACACCTCAAATCCCAAATGAGTCAATACTAATCTAATATACATCCAATTGACCCTATCGTATGCTTTAGAGAGATCGATCTTGATCACCATGACTTTGAGATTTTTTGACATTAAAATGTGAAGCCCTTATTGTGCAATCCTAATAGCATCATGTATTTGCCTTCTTTTCAAAAGAACTAATTGTTTCTTCAATAAATTTTTTGAAAGGACCAGTTTCAACCTCTTGGCAATGATTTTGAAAATATTATTGTAGATGCAGTTACATAGTGAAATAGGTCTAAATTCATCAAAGAAATGGGGATCATCTGTTTTGGGAATAAGGGGAATAAGGGCTGAGTTAAAAGAGTCATACATTATTTCTGTATTCTGAGGTCCTCTACCATGCTTAGGAGATCATGTACCACTATATCACAAACACTTGTAAATAATTTGATCATCCATCCATATGGACTAGGAATTTTTCCTTTTAAAGGCTATGTATAACCTTTTGTAATTCAACCTCAGAAACATGTTCCATTAAAATTAATTTTCCTTCAACACTAGAGAACCCAGGGAAATTTTTGGCCAAGGAAAAGACCAAGTAGCAATAGTTTCCATTGGAGGTGAATTATACAAATTACTGAAGTGATTCTTACCCAATGTAGCCAAATCTTCAAAATATGAAACTCAACCACCTTTAATATTGTCCAAATCTCATATAGCGTTTTCTGCACATATCCCTTTGGCATTTTGCTGAAAGAAATTTGAGTTCTCATCCCCACTCTTCAATCATATAGCATGACTTTTTAGCCTCCACATCTCCTTCCTTTCTTCTAGAATTATCCTTCTGGTGGTTTCAAGGTGAATAATCCTTTACTTTGTTTCTTCTGATTGATATCCCCCCATATCAAGATCTTCTAGGGTCTCCAATTCCACCTCCATAGCCTTAAGTGTTTCCTCCTCCCTTTGTCTTTTTATAGTGGAAAACTCGATAGTTTCCTTCTTTACTCTTTTAAGGTTTTCGAAAAATTGAGCCACTACAAACTGATCCCCCTTAGGATTGAAGGGGGCTTAGATGTAAACTACCAACTTACATAGATATTCTTCCTTTAACCAGGATGCGTTGAATTTGAAAGGCATGTCTGGTTTTTTCTGACCCCCCTTCACTTCCAAAAATATAGGATGGTGATTATATTCACCCCATACCCCAATCCATTGACAAAACAAGTGATTCTTATCCAGTAAAGACTCAACCATTATAAAATGATCAATCCACCTTGCGACCCTTGCATCCTTGGTTCTTATGTTTCTCCAAGTGGCCTTATTCCTTATCAAATTCACATCACACAAATGATGGCTCTCTAAAATATGACTAAAGTAATCCGGCAGAGGATCCACATGAGCCCGAGGAACCCATAATTTAGAAGCACCAAGAGAGAAGTTTAGATCCCCTGTAACCACTAATTTATTGATGCTCATGAAGGAGAGAGACATTAAAAGATCCCATATGGTTACCCCTTCTTGACAGGGTCAATATATGTTGACCACCTTTAGCTCCTTCCCAAGTTTTGAAGAAAAAATATCATCTACAAGCACCATGTCATACCCCTAGGTGCGTAATATCTTCACAATTTTTTGTTTAAAGCCAATTTCCAACCCTCTAGACCTCCCTTTTTCATCTGAGGCCAGAAAAAACCATCCCAGAAGGAGCACTACAAGGAAAGGACCCTCTAGCGGAGGTCATAACAAAGGTTTTTAGTGTTATAAAATTGGCCAAATTTGTCAAAAAAAACATTTTCTACAACATCCGTTTTCGGTAACAGAGGTTTTGGTGAAGCTTCTAATAGAATTTCAATGCAACTAAACAAAACTGGGCGGTCGAAGGTTGTTACGGATGTTTTTTTGATTGGTGCACTAATCTGGCGTCAACGCACCGGTGTGTTGTACCGTGAACGTACCGATATTGTAAACCTATCAAGCACTGGGATGAAAAACAAATTTCAGACGCCCCAGGGCGTGTCATACAAACAATCGCACTAGGTCGGTCGAAGGTGCATGCACCGAGTCGTTAAGGTATAAAACTGCACCGGGCGCCCTGTAGGTAATACAACGCATCGGGTGCCCTGTAGGTGATACAATGCACTGGGCTGTCAAGTTATAAAAACGTATTGGTGCATGCAACGCCTATCGAACCGCTCGGGTGGTAGTTGTCGATAAAGTGCACTGGGAATTCTAAGTGGTATTGGTATTTGTACGGTGCCCATAGGTCGTAGAAATGCACTGGTGTGCAGTATCACACAAACACACCGAACATTCTAATTGGTATTGGTATTTGTGCGGTGCCCATACATCGTAGAAATGCACCGGTGCGCCTTAGCATACAAACGCACCAGTGCATAGTAATTAACACACACCGATGTTCATTTTGTATTTTTAGAAACATCGACCTGTGACAATGCAATTATTGTGATTTTTAAAAATTCATTATTTATCAAAAGTCGAAACATATCTTATAGCAATATTCATATCAATTAAATTTTTATTGGTGCATTTGAATGTGATGTTTGGATTAATTTGTTATATCCTATCATCAGATTTCACATCTCTTCATTATAATATTTAATCATCCGTATATTTAATCAGTGGTGTAACATTTCACAGCGAAAATGGAGAACGCAATAGAATAAATTAAAATGTATTTTATTATATATATATGAATAAGACACTCTTTGTCATACAAAATGAGATAGTTATTGGTATCCCTCTCTCTTTCAATTGGGACACTATGTCCATTACATACAAAATGTCTAATTTCATAGTCAAATATTTCAAAAACTACAATGCCTTGCTTTGATATCCAAACATATTGATCATCATTCTTCGCTTGAACTGCTGTCACTGCTCGAGCTACTTCCACGACCTGGGTTATTTTGAGGAGTTTTTTGTTCATGGTGTTGATTGTTTTCTTCTTCTTCAACTTCCATCTACAAACATAAAAATAAATTGTAATGAGTGTATATACATTGGTGAGCATAATTAAAATTGCAATATTAAATAATAGACATCAATGTAAATCGAAAATAAATGTACCATAGCAATAATTGACTCATGAACTATACACATTCTTTCAAAACCAAATTTCATGACATATTTCAACAATTCATTTATTGGTGCAGTTCCATACTTTGTTTCGTGCAAGTTTTATACCCCATAACAAATCATATATTTAATATAAAAGGTTTTTTTGTTCTATTAATTATAGACGGAGATAAGTAAAACAAGATCGATAGATGCTTATAAATTCCACAATTAATTTCTGATATGCCAACATATACTGACAACCCATATTTAACCCAATTTCAATAAATTCAATGATGATTGTTGTAAAAAAACTTAAAATATGCCAAAGTGAAATCTAGTTAAGTTGTTATAAGGAAATAACAATTACTCACAAACTTAGATATCAAACCTTTTCTTCCTTTTGTCCTCCTGTTTTATGTGCTGAATGGGTTCCATTTTATTTTATTTTTTGCAAGAAAATACTTGAAAATTAATATTTAATGCTAAATTGTTTATTTATTGTACCTAATCGTAAAATTCAATGATTACATATTACATTTGAAACACATTGTTGTTGAGATGGCTCCTCGTGCGATGCAATTATGTACATTTCTTTGACCATCTCCTTGTACACCTTTTTGGACATTCCTACTAGCATATTTATGATATCAGCTCGTTCATCCTTTGAGATTTTCATAATCTTCCTGAAAATGTAACATGACAATAAACTATTTAATTTTTATATTGTTATATGAAAAGTAAATATAACAAAGTGATATTTATAAATGATTGCTTGATAGTAATATATACATATAATTTTAGAAAAAAATTTAAAGGAGTATTACTTTTTCATTACTTTTTTTTTTGTTGTACGTTTTTTCTATTAAAAGTCTGACATGTCTCATTGACCAATTCTCTGGAGACTCATCCTGTAGTTTAGATAAAATTTGGTTCTTGGAATCATTGGATTGATTTTTTTATTGTAAGTGGAAAGAATGTCTATACATTCATTCCACTAGATCACTCAAAGTTTTGTAAAAGTTTTCCCCCCTTTCATTAACCTCCAACACCACTCCCGATGAGCTAAGGAGCAATTCATTTTCATTTTCATCTTCTATTTTTTTCTTTTCTTAGAACAACATTCCTTTTCTTCGTTGTTGGTCCCTGTAGAACACTAAAAATATTTGAATTAATAGATTGTTTGAAACATGTTATCTAATATTTTTAAGTATATTATTAATGAAAATTAAAAAAAACTCATATTGGATTCATAGTATTTTTTTTCATTCACTTGATTCATCCTTCTACAAATTTTCCATAAAGCTTTTATGCTCTTCTGGTATTAGATCAGAAATAATCTTATCGAGCTTCGTCATTTTGTGGCTCTGCATGATTTTTTTTTCCTCGAGAAAAAAGCGTAATTTTATTACTGCAGGTGAGTACAAAATTATATTGTGATGTGGCTCTGCATGATACACAGTAAACAATACATATTAGTTAAACTTACGTATAGTTCAAAAATAATATTTTTTGTAAAGAATTTACAAAGAACTTGCCTTTTTTGCTTTTCTCGATGTGCTATTAGTATTTTTGTTACTTGATCTCTTGACAACCATTTCTTTATTAATATGAAACATGTACCATACCATTCATTAATATATTTTATAAATAAATCACAAAATTTTCAGGTAAAAAAAATTAAAAAAAATCAAGAAAACGGTGTGCCTTTCAAGCAGTGCGCATCGGAGGCGGTGCTACATGTTCTTATAAACGCACCACCAAAACAGTAGAAACACCGTACGATGCTCTCTGTCAACAAGGAGACCTGGTGCGTTATATGTTAACCAGTGCACCTATTAACACTGAAAAATTAATAAAAATCCTCTAGTGTTAGTTTTTGTAGCATAAGATGTCGTGGAGGAGGCGATGCGGCATGTTCTTATAAACACACTGAGAAAACAGGGGACCACCGTACGGTGCTCTTTGTCAACAAGGAGACCTGGTGTGTTATATGTTAACCAGTGCATTGATTAACACATACATAAAATAAAAAGTTTTTTTTTATCAAAAAGTACATGCGCGGTGCACTATTTTACACAGAGCACACAGATTAAAAAATAATATGTTTTTAAATTGTTTTTATCAAACAGTACCTGCGCGGTGCGCTATTTTACACATGGTGCACGGATTTAAAAAAAAATATTTTTTTAAATTGTTTTTATCAAACAATATATCCATGGTGCACTATAATAAAATAGCGCACTGGTGCGCTATTTTACACAAGAGACAACGTTCAAAATAAATCAGTTTTTTTTTAAATTCATGCAAAGGCCGACATGGATTGGGATCCGAATTTGCAAGTTGTCTGCGAATTAGATGTCATAGGCCTATATATCTCAATACAAGCCCTATAAATCTAAAATGAAAATCCCTAATTCTGAAGTCACAGAAACAGGAAGAAGTAAGGGCAGAAACAAAAAGAATCAAGGGTTTAGAGTAAGAATGGATTTTTTTTTTCTTTTTGTTGTTTTTTTTTTTTTTTTGTTTTTCTAAAAATGAACAGTAAAATTAAAATTTTTTACTTATCATGTAAAAAAAAAAAAAAAAAAACTACGGTAAAATTTAACATTTTTACTATTCTATAGGGTATGAATCACCAGATGTTTGAAATTTTGGTTCTCTGAATAATGTTGTTCGAAAGTATCTCGCTGCTCCACAGTGCTCTCGTGCTCTCTTGCTCCAGGTATGTCTCTCGTGCAAATCTCTCCCAGAATTTTTTTGCAAAAATTATGAAATCATGAATAGTTTTTACTATTTAAAGTATTTTTTTTATGAAATTAGATTTCCAAAAATAATATTGCTTCCCATTTTTCAATTTACCAATTTTTTTTTCACTTAAAAAAAATAAAGTTGCACTTTTTTTATTTGCGGATATTTAGTGTGTTTTTTTATCTAATCACACCGGTGTGTCAATTAATAACACAACACCCGATGCACAGTAACTAAAACGCACCGGTGCGGTTAACTGTATATTAACACCGATAACAATAAGTCCATTTTTAAGGCACCGGAATTACTTTTAGGTATGTACACCAAAATTTATTGTTGATTTTTCTCAAATGCAGGGAGAAAATATCATAATTATATCGAATGGACAATTCTTCAAAATCCAACTCGTTCCATAATATTTCTCAAAGTCCATCATGGAGTTCTCCCTATCCATCTCAAGATGTAATATTTACTTTAGATTTTATTTATATTGTCATTATCTAATTGAATTTATTTATTTTATCCATGTCAATCAGCTGAATAAAATTAATGTCTACAAATTTTGCAGGTTCATACAAATTCAGAATCGAGTTTAGATGCACAAAATATTCAAGCAACTCCAAAATGTCGGAAGCTCTTATCAGGAGCAGCATACCACAAGGCCCATTTGGTAGATGAAAATGGACAGCCGCTTCACTCTACCAATTGTAACATTGCACCTTCTAGCCACAATCCTAAGACAATGATGGTAATAATAATTGTTTTGTATATTAATGTAATTATTTCAACTTCAAACCAATTAATCTTGCATTGTCAACATGCTTACTAATTAATATTGTAGATTTTGTACTAATCATGTTCAATTTTTTTTTTTGAAATTATTAGGATTATAGATATGATGAGAGACCTACCTACCATCTTCTGTTGCACCCCATGACAATGTCAAATCGAGAGAAGGCTGATCAATTAAGAGAAATACTCATAGAGGAACGATATCAAGAATGGTTGAATCAACCACCTATTCAATCCCCACTACGTCCAGATTCACCAATTAGGAATGACTACAACAATAGTAGTTCTTCAAAAGTTAGCAATGGAGACAATCAAATAGAGGTTGGTATGGATTATTACTTAAGGGATACGGCTGCCATGGAGACAATGTTGTTAGATGCATTCCAGAACAATGATAAGCTAGGGGATGATGCTCATATCGCTGATACCTTTTTCGAAAGCCTTAAATTCACTTCCACCACCCCTGCATTTGGACCTGGCGATCAGTCAAAGTCTACCCATTTGGGGACAACGATGTTACTGTACAACTTGAAAGAAAAGTTTGGCTTGTCAAATGCATGTTTATCAGAAATTTTGAGGTAATAGACTATCAATTCCTCCCTTATATTTTGAGAAATATAATCACACAATGAACATTACAAATGGTTAATTTTATGAACGTTAATAATTATATTGGCATTAATATACATTTAATATTGTCCATGATCACCAACTACATGTTATTCAAAGATAAGGTTCTTCTGAGTGATAATGTCTTGCCCGGTAGCTACGAAGAGGCAAATAAATTGTTGAAAATTTTGGGTGTTGAGTACATATCATATTGTGCATGTCCAAATGATTGTATTCTATATAGAGGAGAATATGCAGACAAAGAGATATGTCTAAAATGTGGGCATGAGAGGTATGATAAATTAAAAAATAAGGGTAAATCACGTGGTCCTCCTTTTAAGATATTGAGGCACATGCCTATAATACCAAGAATTCAAAGGCTCTTTCGTTGCAAAGAATTAGCTATGTTGCAGGGATGGAATGCCTCACACAGAAGTGAGTTGCGAGTTATGTGAATCCCAACAGATTCAATAGCCATGAACCATATAGAGGATACATGGCCCGAAAAATTCAAGGATGAAGTACGAAGTCTACAACTCAGCATAACCATGGATGGAGTCAACCCATATTCCCTCCAGAACACCAACTATTTTGTTTGGCCTGTAGTAGTGATCAATAAAAATATCCCCCCATGGTTGTCCATGAAGAATGAACATCTTATGTTGGCTCTCATAGTCCTTGGTAGAAGACAAGTGAATAATATGGATGTCTACTTACAACCACTGGTAGATGAATTGATGGAATTATGGCATGGGATAAATGTATACGATGTAGGAGTTTTACGTTGTATGTCATATGTTCTTACACGACACATGATTATCCAGGCTTAGGAGTTTTTTCTGGTAAATTACATGTTTATTGATTTGTTTATATACGTAACAATATTATTTCGCATATTAGCTATTTAATTCGTTGTAATTGTTATGATATTCATGATATTATTTAATGTGCCATGCATAAATATTGTATACAATAATTTCGCAGGTCTTGTAACAAAAGGGTATTTTGGATGTAAATGTTGTGGACCTTCTCTGAAAGCTAGATGGTCCAACAACCTACAAAATCCAGTGTATGACTGCTCCATGGTATTCCTCCCAGAAGAACACCCTTACAGAAGAGCAGTATCCGCTGTCAATGGTAAATGAGAGAGAACCTAAAGGCCTCCAATAACGACACTAGTTGAATGGATTAGAGCATATGAGAGAGAGAAGGAGAAGGAGTTCGTAGAAATGTTCGATTCTAATGGGGAGCCTATGTCCGATGATCCAAAATTATTCGACACCTATGTTGAGAAATTTCCCATTGGGATGAAAAGGAAATCTATCTTTTATAACCTCCCATATTGGGAGCATCTTAAGATTACCCTCTTATTATATCCCATGCATATATTTAAAAATGTTTCATCTTCTTTATGGAGGCACATATCATCGAAACAAAGTGACACATTGGCTGTTAGGAAAGATCTTATTACTTCAAAAGATAAAAAGAAACATTGGCCAAGATGATTAGAAAGTACAGGATCAGAGGCAGGCATTGGTCCCTCTAATTAGAATTAGAATTAGAATTTTACAATTTTACAATTTCACATACAATCACAATTAAAATTACAATTACAATTACAATTACAATTTTAGAATTTTACATACAGTTACAATTACAATTACAATTTTACAATTTTACAATTTTACATACAATTACAATTAAAATTACAATTACAATCATTTCACAATATAATTAAAATTTTACAAATATCTTACATACAATTAGAATTAGAATTATAATTGCAACTACAATTTTACAATTTCACATACAATTACAATTACAATTTTAGAATTTTACATACAATTACAATTACAATTACAATTTCACAATTTTACATACAATTACAATTAAAATTACAATTACAATCATTTCACAATACATTAAATATTACAATTACAATTAAAATTTTACAAGTATTTTACATACAATTACAATTAAAATTACAATTAGAAATACAATTACAATTTTACATATAATTAAAATTAAAATTTCAATTACAGTCACGACATAATATTTAATAAATATTATGAATATTATGATTTAATATTAAAAATAAACATCACGATCATGATAACCATTGTACAAACATCATATTCGACTAAAAAACACATTCAAATTCGCTAACAATATTGTGATCATGATCATCTAACAAAACACATGCATTGTATAACATCATCACAACACAAACATCAAATATACATCTCATGTCAAATAACTGCTATCACATACACATCTATATGAAAGCTGCACATTAAATGAACATATCTAACATAACCTAACAATTTACACATCATGATGAACACCAACATGTAAATTAAGTAACCCTGGACAAGTGTGATGGTTGTTGATAATGAAATGCGAGCCGGCGCGTGCCAAACCCACAGGGACGCCGGCCTTCAGCATTCAATGCACTCTGGTTGTAATAACTCCATGGCACACCACCCTACTTGGCATTCAAGCCGGTGGGGATGCCAAGAACTCCCGCATTATGCTTTGCCGTCCTCCACCTGCAGGAGATTAACCGCCTTCTCGATGCTTCGAAGCTGCATTTCGCCTTACCTCTGGGTTGTAACAATGCTTTTATCCATTGCGCCTCTCGGCTCTGGCTGTTCTCCGGAAGCCACGATAGCCAGCACACGGACTGCCTTGGGCAGAAGATGTAGCATCCACTACTGCGTGGAATTCACACCGGGCTCCCATTTCTCTCAGAGCTCTTTCTGTCTTCTTGCAGGTCCGCCTCTGAACTTCACGCCCAGCACGCCTCTGCGGAATTCGCAGCGCTTCTCTCAGCCACTGCTGCATTCTCCTCGTTTGATCATGCCTAGGCTCACGCACCGGCTCAGATGCCGCAGAGGCAGCACCCGAGCTCGGTCTACCTCCAGGCGTCGGTCTCCTTCCAACTCGGGCTCTCCGGTTTCTGTTTCTCCTCAGCGCGCTTCCCTTCGTGCCTCGAACAGGCGCCGCACCATGCCGCCCCATCGCCCTCCCTCTCCTCCGCCTGGTCCCTCTCTTCACCCTTCATCCACTGAACCTCGCGCTGCTGTAGCTGCCCACCTTGCTAACCCTGAGACGGCCCTGTTTCACTTTCCTTGCCTCACCTCTCAGCCCATGGTGGTCGCCACAATTTCAGTTAAGTTCAAGGAGCTTCCTCAGTTCGGCTCTTCTTCAATTTCTCCGGGTCCTCAGCTCCGCCCTCCTGAAGCTGACCGTGTTCTCCGCTCAAATATGCAGATAGGCTCAAGCGGGGCAGAGCGAGACAAGCAGGGTGGCAGCAGCTCTGGTCGCCCAAGCATCCACATGGCGCAGAACGACGGAGCTGCAACAGCAAATCAAGCCCAGGACAATGAGGATTATGAATTTGGATGCCGTATCGAAGAAGAATCTCCCTCCGACGATTATGGTATTTAGAATTCTCAGTTTTTTTGTCTTTTTCATGCCAGAGTCTTGGTCCAGATGGAATATTCAGAATCTCTGGCCAGCGGGCCTATATATTCACTGTTATTGTCATAGGTCGCAGTTTACTGACGGTCCAAAATGTTACACTTATAGTATTTTTTGTACAATGCTGGTTTCCTCTTGTGAGGCAGCAAACAAACTCCTAGCACGCTGGTTTCCCACTGTGGGCAGCGCCTATTTTGTTATTTTGCTGAAACTCATCCGGCCTGAGAAGGCTCACCCCTGTATGTACTATATCTTCTTACAGTAATAGAACTTAGTCTTATTTAGAAAACATGTAAATTAAGTACATCTACAACATGAACATAAAATACATGGACCATCTATATATATATATATACAACTGTAATATAACTGCACATAAATGTCAAATATATGGTGGTACATCAATATTAGTACTAGTCGAGGCCTGTTCAGTCGATGGTGCAACCTCGACATGCTCAAATACATGATGATCACGTGCCTATTTATCTGGAGGTGCCTACTGATCCGGACCTGCCTGTTGATCACTCGTGGATGGTCCAACTTGCTAAGTGGATGGTGCGGCGGCCTGCTCAGTCGATGGACCTACCTCCTTAGATGGACCTGCACCCTCCTCATGATCAGGTGCCTACTTAGAACTAGGATGTGTCTGTTGAGATGGTGTAGACTGCTCAGACGATGCCTGCTCCTGATCATGACTGGATGCTGTAGGCTGATCATCATGATCATCTCCGACGTGAGCTGGAGAAGGAGGTGGAGTACTAGAATTATGATCACTTCCCTCATGATCATGATCATCATACGATGCGTTGATCTATCGTACTGCATCTCCACCATGCCTACCCCTCCTCGCCCATGCCAGTACTCTAGTAGCTCCAACGATATGCCGCATGACGGTCAACATATCACGGGGCATGCCTATCCAAATATGTCTCAGCCTTTGATCGAGTTGTATCTCTATGATTGTAACTAGCCTGACTCCCTCCTCAACTAGGAGTCGACAGAGTTGGTTACCCAACTCCATCCTAAATCGAGTGTGAGGCGTATACGCCTCACACCCACCAACAACTACGCCTGATCAGGACCAGGTATGTCACCCTGATCCTCCACCTCTACCATCTCCTCATCAACATGATCTGCACCTAGATCATTTGGTGGCGGTGGAATCTCATCACCAACGAATGACCCAATATCTACAAAATATATATAAGTACACAACAATAATTAGACAATCTCATTAAACAATTTAAATAACGTGTTAGAATAAATTTGATAATTATAATTAATTAGTTGAGACAATAAAATGAAACTATATTAATTTAAAGAAAACACTAATATTACCTCTCGCATTCAGTGGCTCATCCTGTGTGAAGATGATGTTGGTACACCCTCGCCAATCCAAACCAGCGTACATATATGGCACCATAATGAAGGAGTGATCATAAACACTAGATAACAACTCCAGTGCATCAGGAGATATCCTGGCGGAAAAGTCAGACTTGCCCCTCTTGGGCATTATCTGGCCCCGCATCTCCATCCGTACATGTAGCATCAGCCTACGAGGCCGCCAAACAAAAGTAGGCCTCATCTCTAGAAACCTCTCAAAAAATAAAGGGAAGGTCAACCTCCCATGTGCCTGAGAACGACATCTATCTAATGCCGTACAAAACTGTTGCAAAAAAATCACAAACCATCTCACAAGTCGTGGCGCCTGTAATAAAGAATCAACATAAAATAAAAGCGGGAAAATAATGCATTAATTGTCATTGGTATGGTGTGAAATGGTTGTCAACAGTAGTGAGAGGCACCTCACCTCCTCTACACCAAACAAAGCAATACGTAATTGACCACCGGGCACCTGAAAATCTACAGGAGAAAGTATATCATCGCTAATGTATCTCTCGAAGTACACCAATTGACTCCCTATTGCATAGCCGATGGGGACATCTGGGAATTGGGGCAAATTTTTCCCTCTCCTAGATAGGCCAGTAATATAATATATGTCCTCCTCAGTGGGCGCGTACCACTCGCCAGGACTGACCCGGAAAGCTTGTCGGTGGGAATCCCACCTAAAGATGAGTTGTCCCAATAACCCATTATGGCCCTTTAGGGATGTAGCCTTCTCATAGAACTTAAGGAGGCCTACCTCCCTTAGGAGAAACTGGGTGGCTGTCATAATAGGGTGAGGGTACATAAGTCTCTCCCTCTCTCATGCCTCGCACAGGCGAACCAATTTATAATGGTCCTCCATATGTTCTTGTTGTTCCCTTTGTTCTCTCTGTTAACGTTGCTGAATGATTCACATATTAAATACATTTTTTTTATTAAATGAAACATGTATATATATACAATTTTTTTTTTGAAAAAAAAAACATTTGGTACGCCCAAAAAAATTGTCATTCGCCGGTACCAGTGCGCCCATTTTTATTGCGCACCGCCTTCGGTGCGCATGGAAATTGTCCGTGCACCGCAAAACATAAAATGTAATTTATTTTGTGGTGCGTTGATGAAACTATCCACCCCAGGGCAGATATTTAGATCAACGCACTTCCCAAAAGTAATTCATGGTCAACGGTGTGGTCATTTAAATGACCGAACCGTTGACTATGTACCAGTGTCGGGAGGGCGGTGTGTTGACCACACTATGCGCCCTAGGGCAGATAGTTCGGTCACCACACTGCCCTCCTGACATTAGCACATGGTCAACGATGCGGTCCTGTAAATTCCCACACCGTTGAATATGTACTGATGTCAGGAGGGTGGTGTGCTGACTGAACTATCCTCCCCCGGGTAAATAGTTTGGTCAGCGCACCACCCTCCCAACACTGGTACATAGTCAATGGTGCGGTAATTTAAATGACCGCATCGCCATGTTAGGTTTTAAAAAAAACATGGTGCGCGTTTTTCGGTACCGCACCAAAACTCGGTGTGGTTTCTGTTAGCACCGTTTGTGGTGCAGCCTGTAAATTTACAGGCAGCACCGCAAACGGTGCGAGCCAAATGGCTCGAGCGCACCATAATTTTTTTTTTTAAATGGTAAATTTTAAGGTTTTCTACAAATCTAATCCGCTAAAACATTTAGTTATTGAGAAATAATTAAAATACCGGTACTTTTGGGCGTCGAGGAGGCATATTTTCTAAGGAATTTGAAAAGCCAAATTTTCCCACTATTTTCCAAAATTCGAACTCCACAAGGTGGGAAATGGACAACAGCAGTGCGTGCAATGGGAGCACTGATGGCAGGGTGCCTCACACAAGAGAAATTCACATCGGTGCTTGAGAGCTCTAGAGCACTGAAGAAGTGAAAATGCAGATTTTTCAGCCGGTATTTTTTATTTATTTAACCCTGTTTTGGTGCATGGGTTTTTGAGACGCACTGGGTGGTGCGCGGGTTTTTGAGACGCACTAGGTGGTGTGCGGGTTTTTGAAACGCACCAGGTGGCGCGCAGGTTTTTAAGACGCACCGTGCATGTTTATGTGTAGAGCACTGGTGCGCTATAGTAATTAGACGCATCGGACGGGTTTGTCGGAGAGCACAGTGTCTCGCTGTGTCAATTTTTAGTACGCACTGGTGAATTTTGGGATAAACACACCGGTACGGTTTATGATGAGAAACACACCGGAAAAAAACATCCGCAAACACCTCCACCTGCCAACCTCCTCTAGAGATCTTCACTACAAACAGATATCTGGGATATTTTTATAAGGGGTTACTCAAAAACATCCGCTAGAGGGTCTTTTCCTTGTAGTGGAGGGATTCCAAAGTTTTGACTATCACATACCCATTCCTTATTATTTCTTGAAGAAAGATAATATCTAATTGTTCAGCGAAAACCAATTTTCTCAGGGCTAGCCAGAACCTAAAAATTGAACAATAAAAAAAATGATGAAGCCAGTTCGGGGGTCCACACTTCTATAAGCGCCCCAACAGTAGAATTTTGTCTACCTACTGCCACATCCAGATTAACCATTAATTTGGCTAAGGAGATATTAGGTTTTCTCCCCCTTGTCCACCCACCATTCATGACATAGGAATAAGGCCCCAAGTCCCCCATACCTGACACACTATTGCACTTTGCATGGGATCTTAGAACGTAACATAATTACTTAGAAGAAGTATCCCAATTCCTATAAGAAGAAGGTATAGTAGAAAAAATTAACAAAGGAACAAAAGGAATAATACAAGACATAGGTACGAATTTTCAAGGAGAAGTGTTATAGGTCAATTTGGGCATCATTCCCAATGACCTGGTTTAACTGGACATCATCCCCAGAACCAATGAATAGGGTCTATCATCCCCTATCATTTCAATTGCTATATGCCCTAAGCCAAAGAACAAAGACAAATCATTCCTGACTTCCATTGCAGGGTTTCCAAGATTTAAAGTATATATTATAACACCTATGAGCTCACCAACGCAGTCTGTGAAGGGGCTAAGTGCGTTACATATGCAGGTAACTACACTCAAGGGTGCTTTGCAAAGCACTTCCCGACACTCAAGGGTACATTGGTCAATTGGGAGAGAAATTCTCATTGTTCCGGAATCTCCACTTGGCCAGTGCCTTCTAGAAGAGTGCATATGTGTCAAAATTCAAATCCATATGTCCATTTGATACCTCTGATCTTGGGAACATGTCTTGCCTATTATTGGAAAGTCATTGATTGTAAAACTACCTTCATCTCATCTATAAATTGAGCGCATATCCTAGTGCTAGAGAAGGAAGAATTTGAGTAGAGAAATGCTGGTGGAATTTCAATTGAGGAATTGATTTGAGTGATATGCTACCGGAGAGATTTTCATTGTGATGAGGTTGGGATGATGTTGGAGATGGCGACATCAAATCAATCACTGGTTGTAACCTCCCCTTCTATCCATTAATAAAGATTGATGTTTACTTTCCCACATATGTATCTGTATAAGCTTCTGTCTTTCATATCATGAATTCTTATCTGATGTATATGGTTCATGTTTTATTGATTTAACTGAATAAATTGAATAGGAATCTGTATATTGCTATCTCTTTTCTGTTTAGTGTTCATTCTTACAGGAAATATTTTGGTGATCTAGTTTGGATTTGAAGCTACAACAAGAGCAACAAAAGGAGAATTAGAAGTGCTTGGACTCCAATTAATTTTCTTAATCTGTTCTCTGTGTCTATTTATTGTTAGGAAAAGTATCTGCAAAGTCTTTAACCTGTTGTTCTAAATGCAATGCACCACATTTAGGGAATAATGTTTTATTCGTAATTCATAATTCCACATAGAAAATTGGCGACTCAGCTGGGGAGTTAAACTTTCATCCTTGGTTTATTTTGCCTCTATTATCAACCTAGTAGCATTTACTCTGAAAGATTAGGCTTTTTGAATTCAAATTTGCATTATAAGTGTGTTTAACAGCCTAAGTTTTTATTCTCTGCTGCGCCCAACGCACTGTTGAACAAGACACAGTGCTTTGCATAGCACTGTCTCCCACCTAGGGGTGCGTTGCAATGCACTGTCTCCCATTAGAGACTGCGTTGCTGTTGGCAATATGATGCAGAGTGTTGTCCTTGATGGCAACCCACTAAATGAAGATGAAGACATGAGATTGTTGGCATGTGCTGTCCTTGATGGCAATCCAATTGATGAAGTTGTGCTTGAAAGAATATGTCTTGATAAACTTGTTAAATAATTTAAATCTGATGTATCTACAGTGAGTACAGAAGGTAATGAAGAAAGAAATTTAGTATGTGCTAGATCTATGATGAAAAGAGTATGTCTCAAGGCATACGTGGATTTGTCTAGGAGAAGTCGCGTATGCACGCGGGAAGGAACGTTCCAAGTCGCGTATGGGAAAAAGTGCTCATAAAGTGCAAAACCAGGGGTAACCACCATGGTATTGACCCATTGTATTGAGTAATGATTCGTCTATGTGATCCCGTCCAGGAATACCATCAGAAGTAATGTGGTTTTGGCTCATGGTATTGAAAAAGGGTAAACCTATATAAGGAGAAGAAATTCATTGTGCAAAGGATAGGAGTGGGTGCAAGATGTCTGAGCTTGAATGAATACTTCTCTCTAAAGTATATCTGAATGGAAAGGGTTACATTTGAATGATAGATCTGAATGCATGAAGCACCTATGAAGAAAATGATGAAGAAGTGAATCTAGATCTGAAATGTATTTGTATTTGCTACATCTGTTTATGGAATGATTAGATCTGAGATGAGGCGAACATATGTCTGACGTAAAGGGTAAAATATGTGTGATGTGTCTGTTCTGAAGAATTGCAATGTCCTAAAAATCTAAAGAACCATACGCTAGTTTGACGCAGAAGAAGCGCGTATATACACGGCTTCGATGAAGAGAAAGCACATATGCGCAGTGGAATTAGCTCTGTAATATGTACAGAAGTATACGCGGGTTTGTATGGTATAAGGTGCGTATATACGTGGTATAAGTGAAAGGAAAGCGCGTATGCAAACTACGGTTTGCTGAAGCATGGGATATGAAATGTCTGATCTGTTCTGTTGTGTTGCTGCTATTTGTATTCTACAGTTCTGAGTTGTCGGTTTCAGTTTGGTTGTATGATGGAGCTTAAATATGTGTGTTGGATCCAGTGTGAAAATTGATGAAACGTGGTCCATAGAGGTGCTGAGGGGTGTAGCCTTCAGTCAGGGGGTTGTAGCTCCCTTCCAGGAGAGGCTGGTAAACGAGCGCAGGTTGGTGCCTGCGTACTGGTATGAGTCTGCGCCAGTACATATGTTGTAAGATGTTTTCTTTATAATAAAATATTGAAGGCTGAGCAACGGCAGCGGTGGTTTTCTTCCGACTTGGGTTTCCACCTAAAATCCTGGTGTTCATGTGTGATGCTTTGTGTAATGGTTTATTCTGTTCTTACTGCACATGTTTACTATTTATTGAACATCTGATGAATGAATGATGGAATGATATAAGTGAAGAATTATTGACATAATTAGATCTCTGTGTATACGCGAGTTTCATAAAGGGTATCCGCGTATATACGCGAGTCTGTATCAGGAAAGTAGCGTATGGGTTTTAGAAGCAAGAAAAAGTAAAAGTTTTGAATATGCAGTAAATACTGATTCACCCCCCCCCCCCCTCTCAGTATCTTTCCCAACAGTTGCCCCCTAGAGTCAACCAAATTCCATTGAATTTGTCATTGCATTTTCTTTCAGTTTGTTGTTTTCTATGTTTTCAAAGTGTCTGATGCCTCATATTCACCAGTGACTTTACCTACTTCTTCCTCCTTTGAAAGAAAAGTTTGTTCAATGTTTATTTAAAGTGTTTTTCTTTATCGTTGACGAATTAATTTCAAATTATTTTCATTGCTGCATTAGATCCATTTGCTTTTGAAAAGGAAATTGTCATTAAATTCTTCGTTTCCTAATGGGAGAAATTGTAGTTAAAATATTCATTTTTCCTAAAAAGAGAAATTGTTGTTCCATTCCTCATTTCTCAATGTAAAAGGAATTTATTTTTATTGATTTGATGCACTTAGTTTCCTTTTCTGCATTCACATTAAAGGGAATGAAAAGAAAAACATGTATTTGCATGTAGTGGATTGTGTGTTTTGCATAGGGAACAATTAGGAAAGCTACATTTTAGTTTGTGCTCTTTGATTGTTTGCTCTCAAATTGATTGCTCTTTCCCTCTACAAGCTAGGATTTTCATTAAAAAAACTAAAAGTGAAAAGATTGCTTATCATTTTAGTTTGCATTTTAGGAATTTCCAATACATCATCGCGGTGAAACTTGAAAGGAAAATTGATAAACAAGATCAACTTTAAATTTATCACAATTTACCTAACAAAGAATTGGAACCATAATGATAACATTTAGAAGGTCTAGGCTAGAGATGTGTTCCGATGTCGTAAAACATAGCAGCTTTCGTTAATTGTTTGCGATAAATTCTGAGTGTGATACCTAAATACACATACGTAAGTATATCATAGCTCATCCACGTACTTTTGGGTATATCGGGCGGTGTTACAGTACGAAAAGTATAAAGGGGTGCTCTCACTGTGCAGCTTTGCATTAGACAGCGCTAATACGAAATTAGGCCTCCACATACCTTCGGGTATATTTGGGAGGACAAATTTAGGATGCTATCCATCCATAGTGAACCAAGTAGGCCTCCTTGTAAATTATGATACACAGAACACAACATTCGGGGAGATTTCCTGCCTGTACTTCTTGGTCTACTAGGTGGTATTCTGCAGTTCACAGTTTCTTGGTAAACCTTTTGCCTAGAATTACCCTTTTTTTTGTTTTTTTGTTTTTGGTTAAAATAAATCAGTCATCATGGAAGAAAAAAATCCTTTTCCTTGTCATTCACGTAAATTAGCATTGAAACCACCTTTACCACCAGAAGTTACTCCTGGTCGGTGAAGGCGACATCACTCTATCAAAACTAGTACTATCAGTACCTCTGGTGAAGCATTATCTTCTTGTTAGGAATCTGTAATTTGCAAGATTGGAAAATACAAACTGCAGAGACAACACTTGAACCACTTTGGGATTCTATGATCTAGCCCTCCTGAATCTAGAGAGGGATCTCTCTATAAGTGAAAAGATTGATTTATCTTTAAGGCTTTTTGGATATGATATTAGGCTAGTTATTAAGAGCAAGCGTTTTTGTTTGTTTTTGGATGGTTGAGCATGATTATTAGTTGAGTGGAAATTCCTAAAATGAAAGAGTTTCAAAGGTGTGAAGTTGCAAGCAATCATAACAAGCTTTGGCTGATAAGATAGATATAACACTGGTTTTTAGTCCATTGGGCTATGGAGTCATAAAAGGGTTTAATTGTGCAACAATTTCAAGAGTGGTCCAAGGGGCAAGTCATCTATATCACAAGATATTTGAGATTAAATGATGGAATGGAACAATAAAAGTGTTGAAGGGGTGGAAACAGACAATAATTTCAACTAGGATTTATCAGTGTGTCCAAACAAGAAAAGCCTTTTAAGTAACTGTTTAAAACCAACCAAAGGACATGGCTAACCATAGACTTCTTTGGACAAGTTCGTATTAAAGCTAACTCAATAAATAAAAAATCCAGTAATTCACATAATTACTTTCAGAAAGGATGAAAAAAAATAAGATGAACAAAGTGCAACCTAAGATCAGATAAGATACTTTTAAATCTAGACTGCTTTCAGCGTACACTTAAGGAAACTTTCAGAACTACCTTTGGAGAAAGAAGCTAGAAAACAGGGCACACCATCACTTTTCTAGTCTAAATTTACTAAGAAAATAATGAAAATAACTTTCAAGAACAAAGTTTAAAGTAAACATTAGGATGAGGGAATGCCAGCATTCCTAACTGCTTGAACTGTATTGAATCATTCTTAAATACACAATTTGGAGGAAAACATTGAGATAAAGCTTATCAGTCAGAGAAGGGTACTGTAAACAATAAATCCTAACTCTATGCTTGCTTTTATTTATCAGAGAATAATGGACAAAATGGCATACATGAAGGAAAAACAATAACACAAAAAGCAGCACTTCACCAGTGATATAGACTAGGATCCCAAGAATCAGCTTGTATATTGATGTCAATCGGGTTACATTCTTCAAGTCCAATGTTTCAGTTCAGCAATCATCTTCACTTCTCAGCCTAACTTATTTGACTACAAACAGAGCTTCAAGAGCCTCTGGACACTATTTACATGTAGAAGTTTCAAGCACAAGTATATTTCAAAGTTCTGCAACCAACCCAAAACCAACCCTTTACAATGAGCTCGTCAAGAAAATTTTATAGGAAAACGAGGAGGTCGAAAGAGAGAAAAGATCCACAGGCTCAATTAATACGTTTTAATGCTTCTCAGCCTTTGAGGGGCTCAATGGAGAAGTTTACATATATTTACCTTTATTAATTGGCTTTACATTAAGTATTAATCTCACTGGGGAGATTTTGTTGACTTTAAGGCTCTGTGTCATCCTTGTAATAACTCTGCTGATATTTTGCAATAAGTCTCTTTGGCTTGAAATAACTGTTGAGCCGTCTTAAGTAAAATATCCTCTGTTCTGGTAATAACTCGGCCTCTGTTGAATTCTTTGAGGCTACAGGTGGCCTTTGGTAGCTGGTGAGGAATCAATTAGCCTCTGATGTGGCGGTGGAGGCTTCTCAGATCGTTGAATTTCTTTGTCCTTCTTTAATCACTGTTAATTTGCTTTAACTCTGCGTGTTAGGCTTAATTAGGCCTAATTCCCTATCTTCAATTCTTTAACTGTGTTTAATTGAGTGGATTAGGCTTTTAATTGTCGATTTTAGCCGTAATCCACCCAAACTATGTAAACCATCTTTAATTCTTCATCTCTTGTTCGATTTGATCTTCAACACTGATACTCTGTGTTTTAATTAATCTTTGTTGTGTCTTGTTGATGTGCAGGTGTTACAGGGCTTTTATAATGTTATCAGTGCTCATGAGGCACCGATAAAACGTGATATTGAACCCTGTAGATGGATACTCTTTGATGAATGAAAGCCTGGAGGATCGTCATCCTCGGCTTTTATTTTCTTTTAAAATCATTTAAAAAACCTTTAAAACCTACATAAACCAAGAAAAATTAGAAAATCCTACGTATATGGGTCAAACTGCTTTGGAGGTTTAGGTTTGGAGTGCAGCCATTGGATGAAAGCATCCAACGGTGGAGATTTATCGCAGAGGTTAAAAGGAGGTAGTTTTGGAAGAATGGCAAAAATATTAAGTTAGGGAAATTGATCGTGCAAAGATCAACGGTCGGGATTTATCGGGGGAAATATCATGCAGAGGGCCAAATTATAATGAAACGACAGAAATACAAAGGAAATGGGTGAAAAATCCCTTTGGCGGAGAAAATAGGTTAAAGGGAAATTCGGGGTTTCTTAGATGAATTTGGCCGTCGGATGAGATCGGCCCAAGGAGATCAACGACGGAGATTGATCTACGAAGTCCCTTGGAAGATGGCGGAGGGCGATAATGTAATGGCCAGATTGAATGCTGGCTGTTGATTTGCAGAGATCAACAGTGGAGGTTGAATGCAATGAGACGTAGTGTAAATGGAGAAAGTGGTTTCGGCTATAGAAACCAGCAGTTTCACGCAAAAAAAGGGGAGGAAGGTGGTTTCACCTTTTTGAACGCAATATGCATTAGAGGGCGACACATGGCATTTCAAAACCACCTATATCACATGATTTCTGAGAATTAACGTTCAGGCTTAAATCTGTGCGAAAATGCGCGCTGGCCATTAGATCTGGGGCGTCAGATCAGACGGCTGTGAGAGAGCACGATATCAATAAGATGCGCGGGAGGAATGAGGTGGGGGCAGGAGAAGGCAATTTCAATCTGAGCCGTTGGATCAAGAAATGAACGACAAAGATTAAATCTGGGAGTTAAATGGAATAAAATATAAGGCGGAGAAAGGATCAGTATGGGCCGTTGATCTGTAGAGATCAACAATGGAGATTGGTTTTAAAACTTTATACAGTGGGTTGATAAAATTTAACCAAGGTGGCGAGAAAAGACTGGACCGTCGGATCTTATTACAGGGACGGCCCAGATGCAATCAGAGGTCTTGCAATAGGAGGAGGAGAGAGGAAAGGCGCAACGAAAATTTCTGATGCAATTAGATATGGATCGTTGATCTGAGGATCAGATCAACGGTGGGAAATGAATCGAAAGAGTCTATAGGTGGGGGAAAGGGCTTAGGGATGAAGCGATGTGGGCCATCGATCTTGATCTAGCAGGGGAGATCAACTGTGGAGAACCCATCGGGAGATCGCCAATCAGAGGTTGCGAATAAAATATTTAACGCACCCAATGGAAATCTCCGATGCGAGATTGCGCTGGCCGTTCGATTGGTTTAAAATCAATGGTCAGGAATGGCTTCGACTAATGAATGGGCGGGTCCCTTTATAATATGAAAAAAGCAGATTTTTATTAAATACAAAGGAAAAATCGGATCGGGAAGGGTTTTATTTATACGTTTAAGCGCCCGATTGCGGGGCCTTTGGGTATATGGTGGGGAAGTGGTTGATCGGGGGTTTATAACAAAAAGTGGCCAACCAGAATCCGAACGATGGAGGGGCCTTTTCAAATGTGCCCGATGAAAAATCTCCAATGCGAGATCTTATTGACTGTCGATCAACCTTTTAGATCGACGATCCTTTCCTTCAAAACAATGAAATGACGAGTTTTCATATAAAACATAGGAAAGTGGGTTTTTATGTTTATACAAAGGAAAAATGCGTCGGGGAAGGGTTTATATAAAGTGTTAAGCGCTCGATTGCAGGCTCATAGTTTTTTACAAAGGGAGCAAAGGGTCGGGGCTTATTCAAAGGGGCCAATCGGATCGAAGGTTTTATAAAACAAAAAGACTTGCGCTCGTTGATTGTTCCGATGCGATAAGTGCTTTTTTTCATAGCGCTTGATTCCAGAACCAAGTCACATGGAGGGGAAGTAGTTTAAGGCTTAGCCCAAAGGGGCTTAGGCCTTAATACAAAAATGTGTTTTTTATGATTTTTTCAAGGTTTTTTAATGGATTTGGGGGTTTCAGTAAGGTCCAAAAATGATTTTCAAACCTTATAAAGGGGTTTTATGAAGGGAAAAGGGGAAATAATGGAAAATAGAGGAATTTTATGAGGAAAAAGGGGACATAAATGATCCGGATTTTATGTAGGAACGCAACAAAATATATAAATAACCATGAACATAGATATGCAGTGGAAATAATGCTTCATTTCATTAATATCAAATAACAGAAATATGCTTACAGGCATAATGGAAATAAAATAGCTAGGGTGCTGGTAGCGAATCTCTGAGAAGAGATGTGATGGCCATGCACTTGAACTCGGTGGCACAATGAGGCTCGAGGGCCTATTTATTGTCGGTGTTCAATGTAGAATCTGAAACGTCCAAAAACCTAACCGTAGGAGATGAGGCGCCAAAACTGTGGGCGCCCGTTTGGGTAAATTGGTGGTTCAACTTCCCGGGGGCATAACTTTGGCACCCGATCTCCGTTTGACCCACTCAATAGCTCGTTAGAAAGATCTATCTGAGGACTTCAATTTTTGAACGAGAAACATGGGTCCATGGACCCATGTTTCTCTCCGTTTTCCCAAAAAGTGTCGTTTAGGGCCTCAAAACGGCTCCGGAAGTTCAGGACCCGAAAAACTGCTAAAAATAGTAAGTTTTGTTGCAACTTGAAAATTGAAAGAAATGAAGATGGGGGTTCAAATGGAATAGGTGGGTGGCCACCAATATCCACCTGGATCATTAAGCCCCCAAAATGGCTCCGAGAGTGGAGGACCCGAAAACCTGCTAAAAATAGTAAGTTGTGCTGAATGTGAAAAGATGCAACAATTGATGGTGCTGGTCCAAATGGAATAGGTGGGTGGCCACCGATATCCACCTGGATCAATAAAGGAGGTTAATGATGAAGGGAAGGAGGGGTGAAAAATTATGAAAAATGAAGTTTTCAGCAGTCTTTTTCTTTAGGGAAAACAACAGAATTTCAGAATTTAAGAGGGAAACAACAGTGAAGATTAATCAAAAGATAAGATGTATTCATAAGACTCCAAGAAATAAAAATTTGGCAATAAAATTGTTTCTTGAAGGCTTCAAAAAATGATTTAGCCACCATTTGATATAACAAATTTTATAGGTGGCTAACAGTCGCTCCACATGGGGATGGTGCCTTCTTGAAGGCACCAAGAACTTCAGACTTGTATTCTCTGGGGGGTGATTAGTGCCTCATCCATTGGGCTTCAACTTTCTTCACTTGGATGATCTTCTTTTGCTCTGAATAATGTTAAAAACCATGAAAGACAATGGGATATTATCAAACCAAGCTTCTACCTACCCAATCCTACTGATCTAACATTTTTTCTTCTTTCAGAGTGAACTTGGATTGACAAACTCTTTTACAAAAAATTTATTCTTTTGAAAGAAAAAAACTATTCTATTTCTACTTCTTATTTCTCCATGAACTCAGATTAAACAGTTGAGTTCATAAGCTTTTCTACCTAATATACTATCTGTTAGGATTAAACAGTGTAACAGATTTTTATTCACTAATTTCTAAAACATAAATTTAAAAGCATACAAGTCAGGATTGAACAGTCTAACTTGTTGCTGCTCTATGGCATAAAACAAGCTGCACATAGATAGTTATTTTGCAGAAAATTAAATCAAAACGTTGAAGGCTTAAGATCTGAAAGTTATAAGCACAACCTTCTCTTTTCTTCAGCTCTGTTTTTGAGTTTATTTGAGATATTTTCTTTTTGTTCTCTGGTTCAAGTTTTGAGCGTATCAGAACCAGTTTACTTCTGTCTTTGACTCAAAAAATAAACAGTTTAGAGCCTTTCTTCTTTTGAAAACTGAGGTTCGGATTTTGAGCTTGTTTGAACCTTTATTTTCTATCCCAATCTACCTAAATGATAAGCCAAGATTAAGCTGTTTGGAAAATCTGATTCACTAACCTATCAGCAGTAAATTTAAAACTAATTAGTCAATATTAGGCTATATGACTAACTAAGAGGTGTTTCTCAGGAGTGGCATTTTAGCTTGCACACTTTCAGATTTTGTTTCTCTTTTTTGGTATGGGGCTGTACCTTTCTTGTTTTTACAATCTTCCCTCCTTTCTTTCTTCTATTGTCTTTGTATTTTTGATTTTTTCTAACTTTGAATGTAATGATGGATGAAATATTTATAATGATAAAAAAGATAAAAAATGCTTTCAAACATGATAGGATTAAGAGAAAAAATGTTTGAGCATCCTGCCATTGACAAGACCCCCAAACAATTTAGCTCCATTCAACTCCTGCAAGAAATAAGCATTGTTACCAGCAGTAGAATGAATGAGATAAGGGCCAAGCCATAAGTTATCAAATTTCCCATGCTTGCCCTTGTCTTCTCTCCTTGAATCCCACTTTAACGCTTTGTCCCCAACATTGAAATTGTTGGCCTTTGTTCTTCTATCAAAAAGCTTCTTGATGCTTTCTTGCTTTTTTAATGCTCTGTTATAGACCTCCTCTCTGGTTTGTTGAAGATGTATAGTTTGATTTATTCTTCTGATCATATCATTGTCTTAAGACTGCACCTCTTGAATCAACTTCATAACTGGTACACCAAGGCTGGTTGGAAAAATTGCATCTGTACCATACACAAGCTGGTAGGGTGACATTCCAATAGATTTCTTAAGTGTCAATCTATCAGCCCAGAGTGCATGCACTAGCTTTGTGTGCCAAGACTTCTTGTTGTTCTCCAGCAACTTCTTGATTATGTTCACCAAAATTTTGTTTGAGGATTCTGCTAGCCCATTACCTTGAGGGTAATAAGCAGTAGAATGGCCCAAAGTTATTTGAAATTTGTGACATAATTCAACCATCTTCTTGGATCCAAATGCAGCTGCATTATCAGTGATGATCTTCCTAGGACAACCAAATCTAGAGAGGATATGAGTCTCAATTAATTTTATGATGACAGAGTCATTGGCTTGCCTAGAAGGGATGGCTTCTATCCATTTGGTAAAGTAGTCTGTTGCAGTGAGAATCCATCTATGTTGGGCAGATGAGGGTGGATGGGTTTCTCCTATGAAGTCAAGTCCCCACTGTTGAAAAGGGGCTTCAACAGTGATTGGATGCAAAGGTAAGGGCGACAATTTTCTCTTGCCTTCAAAGAGTTGGCATTTATGGCAGACAATGATAATTTTATGCACATCTAGAAAGAGAGTGGGCCAATAGTAACCAGCTCTAAGGATTTTGTTGGCTGTAGTATTCTAGTAGAGGTGGCCTCCACATTCTCCTTCATGGAACTCGTGCTTGACCTTCTCTGCATCATTATCAGGCAAACATTTAAGCAATATTCCACTTGCATTTTTCCAATATAGACATTTATCTATAATGCAGTAGTTTACATCTTTTAACTTTAGAAACCTTGCCTTTGTTTTTGATAAACCAGGAGGTGTATTCAAATTAAGAAAAACATATAGAATATTAGCATACCAAGAGGAATTCATAAAATGGTCTTCAACAATGGGAGTTGAGAATTCCTCTTGTTCATCTAAAGCATTTATCATATTTATATCAAGAACTTCAAAATTTGATTCAGCGATTAATCTAGCTAGACCTTGGCCTTTGATGAGTTTAGTGGGCTTGATCTCTAAATCATATTCAAGTATAACAACTATCCACTTACCTCTCTTACTTCTGGGTTCTGTGTTATAATGTCTTTCACAACTAAATTTGGGACAAAGGCAATGATGTGGGAGTGCAGAATGTATACTCTGAAGTCTTTTAAAGCTTTGACCAAAGCAAAAGCTTGCTTTTCCATAATGTTGTACTTCAAAGGAGCATCTCTCAATGCCTTGCTAAAGAATGCAATAGGCTGCTCTTGTCCTTGTGGATTTTTCTGTAAAAGGACAACAACTATTGTATGTTCTAATGCAAATGAAAAAATATAAAAATATTTTGAAAAATCAGGACTTATAAGAACTGGTGTTTTGGTTAATGCTTGTTTTGCCAGCTCGAAGGACTTCTTTGCTTCTAAGGTCCATTTAACTCCTTGTTCCTTTTTCAGCACGTTTGTAATGTTTCTAAGGAGCTCAACAGCTAAGTTGGATATGAACCTTCTCAAGAAATTAATCTTTCCAATGAAATATTGGAGTTCCTTGATGTTTCTAGGATGAGTGATTTGCAATATAGCCTCAATCCTTTTTGGGTCTATCTTTATCCTCTCTTTTGATATGATGTGTCCAAGAAGTTTACCTTCTTGGAGACCAAATAGTGTTTTCTTTGGGTTTAAAGATATCCCAAACTTCCTGCATTTCTCGAATACTTTTCTCAAGTGTTCTAAGTGCTATTCATCTGTCTTTGAAAAAACAGTGATATCATCAAGGTAAATAATGATGAAGTAGCCTAATTCTTTCGAGAATGCAATGTACATGGCTCTCTAAAAAGTAGCACCAAAATTCATTAAACCAAATGGCATTTTCACATACATGAAAGTGCCCCAAGGTGTAGTAAAAGCTGTTTTTAGTTGATCATCAGGATGTACTAAAATCTGATTATATCCTGAGTAGCCATCTAGCAAAGAAATTCTTTTGGAACCAACTACCCTTTGTAAAATATGATCCATCTTGGGTAAAGGGTAGTTGTCCTTCAATGAAGCTTTGTTTAAGTCTCTAAAGTCTATACAAAGCCTAATATCTTCTGTTTTCTTCTTAACTGACACCAGATTAGACATCGACTTTGAATATCTAATAGGGACAATAATACTAGCTTCATACATTTTCTTGATCTCCTTCTCAACCAAAGGTAACTAAATAGGGTTTATTCTACGCAGCTTCTGTTTAAATGGATTTTGGTTTTCCTTGAGAGGTATCTTGTGCTGAATTATTTCAGTGTCATAGGATTTCAGATCTTCATAACTCCACGCAAAAACATCAGAAAATTCTTTAAACAACTCTATGTATTTGAGTTTAATGTGAGATGGTAAAGTCTTAGACAATTTGATCATTATTGGTTTCAGTTTACTGCCTATATTACACTCTTCAACTTTAGTCTCGACAGGCTCCAGTTTTGGTTTCATGGCCACATCGTTGAAATCAAACAACTCTTCTAAAGGGGACAAACCTTTTGGAAAACTTTGGTTGTTGGACTGCAGAGTTTCTAAATCTTCTGTTTCTAACTCTGCAGCCATTTCTGTTGTGTTTTCAAGTTTTCTAGAAAAAATATTTACATCAGCAAGCTCAGGAGACTTTTCTTCTTCATCAAGGAAATTTTCTTCACTAGGGCAGTTTGTTTCATAGTCTGAATCCGAACTAGGTAGTTCAAATTCATTTTTGAACTACATGAAATCTTCTATTTTTTTGTCTCCGTCAAACACTTGCCAATATTTCTCGTTATTAGGGACAGCTGGTCTAAATTTAATCTGAGTCGTGCATTGTTTGGTTTCATATGGCGTTAAGCATGTTCTAGCAGCAAAAGCTAAACTGTGGGCCATGATATTATTTTGTCTTGGGACAAAGATCAGTTGTGATTCCTCAAACGTTTTTAATAAATCCATGAAATCGTTTCGATAGGCTCTAAGTCTAGGGTGATTAACATTGTATTCCCCGTTGACTTGCCTAATGATTAATTTTGAATCCCCATGAACTTTAATTCTCTTGGCTCCTAATTTCTTCAACAAATGTAAGCCTAAAAGAAGGGATTCATACTCCGCTATGTTATTTGAACACTGAAAATTTAATCTGTAGGAATGGCCTTCCATGTGGTTTTTCTAAGTATTACATATCCAGACTCCTACACCAGCATTTCTCCTAGTACAGGACCCGTCGAAGTTCATACTCCACAAAGGATTAGTTTTAGGTTCAACAGTTGGGTTACTATCCTCTTCAAATAACGTGCTTTTAGATCGTTCTTGAGGATCAACACTTTGTTGAATTTGTTTTAATTCCTCAGGTTTTTCATTCAGGTGAGGACTGCTTTCTTGACTATCAAGGTTTAAAAGCAATGGATGCATGTTTTTTAGCTCAAGACCTATGTTTTGTTTGCTGGAGTTTTCAGGTTTAGCAAACTATTTTAAGACTTCTGTGTTGTCTTCCTCCTCCTCTCTATCGGCCATTAATTCAGTCAAAGTGACTTGTTCACTGAATGTTTCATCATTGAAAAGGATAAATGAATCAAGGTCCGTGTTTACAGAATAAAGGGGGGAGTTTTGCGGTCTCTCTTGGCTAGTAACCATGTATTTCATATGGGACTTCCTATAAAGTCTTCTAGTCTGATTGAAAACAGGGATGGTCTAATAGGTCATGTCCATCTACATAGTTCCTTGTAACTTAGCTCCCTAAGATCTTGATAATAGCATACCATACTTTGGGGGCACATCAGCCACAACAATATCCATGACTAAACATTTGGCTGGGATCTGTGATAAGTTAACACAGAGGTCTTTGATTAAACCTAAAAAATTTACTCTGCTTGAGTCAAAGGAGTAAAGATATTTATAAGGTCTGGTGATTTCAAGGCCTAGGCGCTCCATTACAGCTTTGGGCATTAAATTATGAGAGGCCCCTGAATCATGCATAGTGTTATGTAAAATCTTGTCATGAACATTTAAACTAACATAAAAAGGAGGAACTGGTCCCTCTTGATATCTACCCTCAATCTTAGGACCAAATATAAGCTCTGGCTGGTCATCATTAAGACTGACAGTGTCATTATTCTCTTCTATGTTTAAAGCCTTCAAAATTTGGGATCTATATACATTTTGGGCAGCTAGTTCAGTAAGGGGAACAGAGATTTTGATTCTGGAAATTTCCTACTCCAAACTAAAAGGCATCTGATTCTTTGAAGTGCTTGTTTTAGCCTTATTAACTACCACTCTATCAACAAAATCAATTTTCTAATTTGCTCTATTTACATTTGTCAAAATTGTTTTAACAGGAGTACTAGCTGAAGTACTATTACTACTAAGATCTGCACTCTGTTTTTCAATACTTTGAGAGCCTTTTTCTTTGTTTCTATCAAAATTTATAGCCACTGTCTTGTCCTTCTGTTTTACAATTTTGGGTTGATTTACAGTGTTATTTTGTGAATATTTTTCAGAGGTTTTGTTGTTGGGGGTTTCCAGATACTTTTTACTTCTAAGGTCATACTCCTTTGTGGTTTCTATGATGAAATTTTCCATTTCTTGATAGTAATATTCATCTTTTGGTCTCTTGTCATCATAGGGTGTATATAGACCTTCTTTTTTATTGTAATGAAATTCAAAGTCATCATTATCTACTCCCAACATATTGATGTCATCTTCCTCTGTTTGATCTATAGTTTCTTCAGCCTCACTTACACAGTTTTGATGAAAAGGAGGAGTGATCTGTTGATCATCCTCCCTTGGTCTATTTTGAGGCTGGTTTCTCCTAAAACTCTGATTCTGGTTTTGATTTCTGTTTTGAGGAGCAGTTTTTTTTGACTTGCTTGAGCTCTCTCAAGTATGCTCATCTTTTTCATCATCTCCTCCATCATTCTTTCCATCTTTGAGCTGGATGTGGAAGGTGTAGATTCCTCTCTAAAGGACACTCTCTTCTCATTCTTCATTCTTGCTCTTTTCTCCACTAAGTTAACTTCCATAGCAAGAGCCCCTTTTTGCATATCTTCAAGGGTTAAAGGATCTCTCTCTCTCTCAGTTGATAGGCCATCTCATGATCAAATCCTTCAGGAAACTTGTTTAAAGATGAGCCTTGTGGAGGTTTTAGTTCTGGGGGAAGGGCATTGTACACACTATTAAATCTAGTGCAGTAAGCTTGTACACTTTCCCCAGTGTTTCTTTGGAGATTCTTGTAATCAGAAAGTATTTGAAGAGGGTTTTTTCTGACTTCTCGTTTGTTTAAGAATGTCTGATGGAAGGCTTGGAGATCATTAATACTGTGAGGGGTTAAGCCTTTGAACCATTTTCTTACTTCTCCCCCCTAAACTCTGAGCAAACAATCTAAGTTTTACAGTTTCATCATCAATTTCATTTCTATCAAAGTAGTCATTCATTTTATCCACATGTTGAGAAGCAGTAGTAGCATTACTGGCATCATACAATGGTATCTTGGACTGATAGTCCTATGGAATATTGACTAAGGGCAAAGGAAGGACTAAGGGAGCATACCATGTTGCCATGATAGGGGGTTGTGGGAACAATGGGGGGTTTACAAGTGGTGGATTAACAAGAGGGAAAGTGGGCTGGAATGGAGTGGTTTGGACAGTGGATGTATGAAGAACAGATGTGAATGGAATAACACTAAATTGTTGAGCTGATCTTGGATGAGAGACACCTAAATTGTAAAGGAAATGTAAATCAGGTGGTGTGGTTTCTCTACTACTAGGATGCTCACTTCTGTCTTGGGATGAAAGTGGAGATTCAAAGTATATCTGAATTATATCATCAAGTGACCTAGTTCTAAATGGATTTCTTAAGTCAACTTGTGATTGTTGAAGAGATGTAAGATTATCAGGGACATAATGAGCTCTATGGGGTGATATGAAAATAGTTGAAGATTTAATCTTAGGAGAATTCCTAAGGATTCTTTCAGGGTTATCAACTATCTCAGGAGGGTTTGGGTCAGGGTAGGCTCTAGTATGAATCTTTCTAGGAGCTAATGTGCTGTGTTTTTCAGACCCAACTAAACAAGAAAAGTTTAACCAAATATGAAAATCTTTAAAAGGCTAAATGATCTTTTTAATAAGAAAACTTTAATCCTAAAGTCCTCTAACTGAGTTTGTATGATATTATGATGATAATGGGTCTTCCCAGTGGAGTCTTAAGGTCTGTTTAGGATTTTGGAATCACCAGGTGGAAATTTTTAGCTCTTTTGGAGGTAAAAGGTTTTATGTTCCACCACCATGTTTATTTAAATACCAATCTGAAATATTTTTGGGTTTTTCTGAGTTTTTCCAGTCCTATGGGTTCTAAGAGTGTCCTAAATCTGTTTCAAAATTTAGCTACGATTATGAGACAAAGACAGTATACTCTTATGGCTAAGCTAGCTGATCCTTCAAGGTTTTGATAAGTTCTTATGAGAATCCTAAAGTTTCCTTAGTTTGTCACGGATTTAAATAAGTTTTATGATGATTACCATTTGCTTGGTATTGCTTGAAGAGGGCTTCTTGTACTCACTGCACAATGCTCTTGAATCAAAGGTTTTATTGAGTCCTAAGATGTACTTAGACTGTCATCAACTCAGAAATCCCCAGCGGAATCGCCAGAAATGATAGGAATCTATAATTTGCAAGATTGGAAAATACAAATTGCAGAGACAACACTTGAACCACTTTGGGATTCTAGGATCTAGCCCTCCTGAATCCAGAGAGGGATCTCTCTATAAGTGCAAAGATTGATTTATCTTTAAGGCTTTTGGGTGTGATATTAGGCTAGTTATTAAGAACAAGGGTTTTTGTTTGTTTTGGATGGTTGAGCATGATTTTTAGTTGAGTGGAAAGTCCTAAAATGAAAGAGTTTCAAAGGGGTGAAGATGTAAACAATCAGAACAAGATTTGGCTGATAAGATAGATATACTTATTTGCTTTTAGTCCATTGGGCTATGGAGTCATAAAAGGGTTTAATTGTGCAACAATTTCAAGAGTGGTCCAAGGGGCAAGTCACCTATATCACAAGATCTTTGAGATTAAATGATGGAATGGAAACAATAAAAGTGTTGAATGGGTGGAAAAAGACCATAATTTCAACTAGGATTTATCAGTCTTTCCAAACAAGAAAAGCCTTTTAATTAACTGTTTAAAACTGACCAAAGGATAGAGCTAACCATAGACTTCTTTGGACAAGTTCGTCTAATCCAGCACTCAATAGAAAAACAATCCAGTAATTCACATAATTACTTTCAGAAAGGATGAAAAAAAATAAGATGAAAAAAGTGCAACCTAAGATCAGACAAGATACTTTTAAAACTAGACTGCTTTCAGCGTACACTTTGGGAAACTTTCAGAACTACCTTTGGAGAAAGAAGCTAGAAAACAGGGCACACCATCACTTTTCTAGTCTAAATTTACTAAGAAAATAATGAAAATAACATTCAAGAACAAATTTTAAAGTAAACAGTAGGACGAGGGAACGCCAACATTCCTAACTGCTTGAAATGTATTGAATAATTCTTAAATACACAATTTGGAGGAAAACATTGAGATAAAGTTTTCAGTTAGAGAAGGGTACTGTAAACAGTGAATCCTAACTCTATGCTTGCTTTTATTTATCAGAGAATAATGGACAAAATGGCATACATGAAAGAAAAAAAATAACACAGAAAGAAGCACTTCACTAGTGATATAGACCAGGATCCCAAGAATCAACTTGTATATTGATGTCAATCCAGTTACATTCTTCAAGTCCAATGTTTCAGTTCAGCAATCATCTTCACTTCTTAGCCTAACTTATTTGACTACAAACAGAGCTTCAAGAGCCTCTAAACACTATTTACATGTAGAAGTTTTGAGCACAAGTATATTTCAAAGTTCTGTAACCAACCCAAAACCAACCCTTTACAATGAGCTCCTCAAGAAGATTTTATAGGAAAATAAGGAGGTCGAAAGAGAGAAAAGATCCACAGGCTCAATTAATACGTTTTAATGCTTCTCAGCCTTTGAGGGGCTCAATGGAGAAGTTTACAAATATTTCTCTGTATTAATTGGATTTACATTAAGTATTAAGCTTGCTGGGGAGATTTTGTTGACTTTAAGGCTCCGTGTCATCCTTGTAATAACTCTGCTGATATTTTGCAATAAGTCTCTATGGCTTGAAATAAATGTTGAGCTGTCTTGAGGAAAATATCCTCTATTCTGGTAATAACTCGGCCTTTGTTGAATGCTTTGAGGCTACAGGTGGCCTTTGGTAGCTGGTGAGGAATCAATTATCCTCTGATGTGGCGGTGGAGGCTTCTTGGATCGTTGAATTGCTTTGTCCTTCTTTAATCACTGTTAATTTGCTTTAACTATGTGTGTTAGGCTTAATTAGGCCTAATTCCCTGTCTTCTATTCTTTAACTATGTTTAATTGAGTGGATTAGGATTTTAATTGTCGATTTTAGCCTTAATCCACCCAAACTGTGTAAACCATCTTTAATTCTTCATCTCTGGTTAGATTTGATCTTCAGCACTGATACTCTCTGTTTTAATTAATATTTGCTATGTCTTGTTGATGTGCAGGTGTTACAGGGCTTTTATAATGTTATCAGTGCTCATGAGGAACCGATAAAATGTGATATTGAACCCTAATGAAAGCCTGGAGGATCTTCATCCTCGACTTTTATCTTATTTTAAAAGCATTTGAAAAAACTTTAAAACCTACATAAACCAAGAAAAATTAGAAAATCCTACGTATATGGGTCAGACTGCTTTGGAGGTTTAGGTTTGGAGTGCATCCGTTGGATGAAACCATCCAACGGTGGAGATTTATTGCAGAGGTTAAAAGGAGGCAGTTTTGGAAGAATGGCGAAAATATTAAGTTAGGGTCGTTGATCGTGCAAAGATCAACGGTCGAGATTTATCGGGGGAAATATCATGCACAGGGCCACATTATAATGAAACGATGGAAATACAAAGGAAATGGGTGAAAAATCCCTTTGGCAGAGAAAATAGGTCAAGGGGAAATTCTGGGTTTCTCAGATGAATCTGTGTCGTTGGATGAGATCAGCCCAAGGAGATCAACGACGGAGATTGATCTACGAAGTCCCTTGGAAGATGGCAGAGGGTGATAATGTAATGGCCAGATTGAATGCTGGCAGTTGATCTGCAGAGATCAACGACGGAGGTTGAACACGATGAGACATAGTGTAAATGGAGAAAGGGGTTTCGCCTATAGAAACCAACAGTTTTGCGCAGCAAAAGGGGAGGAAGGCGGTTTCACATTTTTGAACGCGATATGCATTAGAGGGTGACACGTGGCATTTCAAAACCACCTATATCGCGTGATTTCTGAGAATTAAAGTTCAGGCTTAAATCTGCGTGAAAATGTGCGCTAGCCGTTAGATCTGGGGCGTCAGATCGGACGGCTGTGAGAGAGCTTGATATCAATAATATGCGCGGGCGGAACGAGGTCGGGGCAGGATAAGGCAGTTTCAATTTGAGCCATTGGATCAAGAAATGAACGGTGGAAATTAAATCTGGGAGTTAAATGGAATAAAATATAAGGTGAAGAAAGGATCAGTATGGGCCGTTGATCTGCAGAGATCAACGACGGAGATTGGTTTTAAAAATTTATACAGTGGGTTGATAAAATTTAACCAAGGTGGCGAGAAAATATCTGGACCGTCGGATCTTATTGTAGGGACGACCTAGATGCAATCGGAGGTCTTGCGATCGGAGGAGAAGAGAGGAAAGGCACAATGAAAATCTCCGATGCGGTTAGATATGGATTTTTGATCTGAGGATCAGATCAATGGTGGGAAATGAATCAGAAGAGTTTACAGGCAGGTGAAAGGGCTTAGGGATGAAGCGATGTGGGCCGTCGATCTTGATTTGGCGGGGGAGATCAACGGTGGATAACCCATCGGGAGATCACCAATCGGAGGTTGCGAATAAAATATTTAACGCACCTAATGGAAATATCCAATGCGAGATTGCACTGGCCGTTCGATTAGTTTAAAATCAACGGTTGGGAATGGCTTCGACCAATGAACGGGCGGGTCCCTTTATAATATGAAAAAGGTGGATTTTTATTAAATATAAAGGAAAAATCAGATCGGGAAGGGTTTTATTTATACGTTTAAGCGCTCAATTGCGGGGCCTTTGGGTATATGATGGGGAAGTGGTTGATCGGGGGTTTATAAAAAAAAGGGGCCAATCGGAATCAGAACGATGGAGGGACCTTTTCAAACGCGCCTGATGAAAAATCTCCGATGCGAGATCTTATTGACCATCGATCGGCCTTTTAGATCAATGGTCCTTTCCTTCAAAACAATGAAACGGTGGGTTTTCATATAAAACATAGGAAAGTGGGTTTTTATGTTTATACAGAGGAAAAATGCATCTGGGAAGGGTTTATATAAAGTGTTAAGCACCCGATTGCGGGCTCATGGTTTTTTACAAAGGGAGCAAAGGGTCAGGGCTTATTCAAAGGGGCCAATCGGATCGGAGGTTTTATAAAACAAAAAGACTTGCGCTCGTCAATTGTTTCGATGCAATAAGCACTTTTGGTCATAGTGCTTGGTTCCAGCACCAAGTCACATGGAGGGGAAGTGGTTTAGGGCTTAGCCCAAAGGGGCTTAGGCCTTAATACAAAAATGTGTTTTTTATGATTTTTTCAAGGTTTTTTAATGGATTTGGGGGTTTCGGTAAGGTCCAAAAAGGATTTTCAAACCTTATAAAGGGGTTTTTATGAAGGGAAATGGGGAAATAATGGAAAATAGAGGAATTTTATGAGGAAAAAGGGGACAAAAAGGAGGTTAATGATGAAGGGAAGGAGGGGTGAAAAATGATGAAAACTGGAGTTTTCAGTAGTCTTTTTCTTCAGGGAAAACAACATAATTTCAGAGTTTAAGAGGGAAACAACAGTGAAGATTAATCAAAAGATAAGATGTCTTCATAAGACTCCAAGAAATAACAATTTGGAAATAAAATTGTTTCTTGAAGGCTTCAAAAAATGATTTAGCCACCATTTGATATAACAAATTTTATAGGTGGCTAACACTTCCCATATACCAAAGTCGCCAAAAGTTTTTCCTGCATATCCTGGTTCGTCTACTGTTGTCGATACAGAGTCCTCATAGCTACCTGTGGTGATGATCCATCAAATCAGTGAGACCATACCTCCTGAGCATGATGTTGTTCAACTAGAAGTTGATCCAGATCCTGTCTCTTCTTTGCCAGAAAATATGAATCCCGAAGTCGAACAACCAGAAGTTGTTCATCCATTGTTCATCCCACAAGTTTCTGTAGACATTTAATATTCCATATCACACAGTAAACCTCCTGAAATACACTTTGGGCCTCACGGTGAAATAATTCCACCTAGTTTGATTTCGATTGAAGAAATCCCACAAGACGAGACAACTTTAACTCCAACCCATTTTGGGGAGGATCTGTACCTGTATGAGTCTTTTCCTCAATCACCACCCTCTGCTTTTGTTGATCCTATTCCTATTCATATTCCTGCTGATTCAAAAGAGTATACATTTGTTCAAGTAACCATGCCTGAACCAACATCTATGGTTGGGCCATCTATTCCAATTACGTTAGTACTTGCCCTCGCTAACCCGTCGATGTTTACAACTTCACCAGAATAATATTTTCATGGTGGCCCTATGGTCCCATCAGGTTATAAATCTTTATCTATAATTTTTTTTGGTGTATCTTCAAACCCATGGCCTTCACCAATGTCATTATCTAGTATTCTAATTGGTAAACCTATAGTGAGTACTGAATAGCTTGATTCTTTATACACATCATTAGGGCAATATAAAGCTGGTCCTTCTAGGTCTATTCCATCCAGTACCATATCAACTGGACTCCTTGCATTTGGAGAGCAATATTTTCCGTATTATTATCCTCCTCATGCTGGGGGGCAACCTTTGGTCACCCAATTTGACAGTACTCTGTCATTTTTTGGTCAACCTAATGTCGAAATGAATTTTTGTCAATGAAAAACCAGTCTACCTATCCAACCACAAATGGTTGTACACTCGTATCAACTAATTCAACCTGTTACACCCACATCACTTCCACTTGTTAATACATCTTTACCCCTGTTACAGAATCAAAATGTTGAACAAAAACCGTTTTAGGTGGGTCCTTCAACTCGATACCATCAAGTATTGGGACCATAGAATCCAAATAATTCGGCCCATTTACAACAACAACCTGTACCTGGAATCATATATTCACAAGCTGCTTTACCATTTTGTGGGATGTCACAGCCACAACCAGGTTATACCTATCCTCAACCAAATCCAAGTTATTCTAATTTGGGTTATAAAATGGGTGGATATACCCCTTGGAAGCCTCTGGGGAAAATGCCTCAACCTTCGTTTCAACAAGTATCATATCCAGGTTTTGGTCAAAATAATCCTCAAGCAGTTGCTTATTAAAACAACCCCTATCTAGGTTACTAGTAGAAGATTCCTTATGCTGGTGCTCAAAGGCCTGTTTCTCAAGCAATTCCATCATACCCTTGCTATGCTTAATCTGACCTTAATCGAAAATTGTCTTTTGTCGCAACTTTAGAATTACCAGATTTAAATAGGCTAACCAATGATCCAATCAACTATGCTCCTTGGTGGCCAGTGATACCTCACAAATTGCCCTCGGATATTCCTAATTTCAATGGAAACCCTGGGGAAGACCCATTGACTCATCTAATGACTTATCATTTGTGGTGTTCATCAAACACCCTAAATTATGACTTTGTTCGACTACGTCTTTTCCAACGTACGCTCACTGGTCCGGCTGCAAAATGGTACATTGAATTTTCTAGATCTTCTTTTGATAATTTCACTACCCTAGCTACTGTATTTTTGACTCACGTTCAGTTACCCATATGATATGAATCTGGAACGAAACTCTTGACCAATTTTAAACAAAATAATGCTACTCACATTTCTGATCATATTCATGAGTGGCGTCGTCATCGTAGAATGGTTAAGACATTTGTTCCCGATTAGCTCCTTGCTGAGTGGTTCATTAAGTCCCTGTTACCATCTATAAATAAGGATGTGGTTAAGGGTGGCATCGTCAATGAAGAGCAAGTCATTTCTTGTGCCCAATATTTAGACTTAATCTATACCCAATCTGGCACGCTTTATGAAAAAATTCCAAATGCGCTGCGATCTCATTTTACTGTTCCTCCACAATTAAAGGACTCTTGTGGCAGAGAAAGTTTGATTTGTACTACAAGCACACATAATACTATTGCATATAATCCTGCACCTTCTTCTGAAATTAATTTCGTGTCATTTGGCAAAGGAAAAAGTCACAAGCAACCCGGAAGTAAGGAAAAAGGGAATCTAAGAAAAAGCAAACTTCTAACCCACAGGAAAGATCATATGATTAAATGTCTAGACCTAGGAAACCTCATTATCCATGCAAAATCTATAATGAGGAACACTTTGTTCGGGATTGTCCTCACCATGCTGAAGTCTAAAAAATCATTAAGACTTCCCATGCATTAGTTGTGTTGACATATCTGTTTCTGAATCCGGACACAAATTTGGTTGCTACGATCCAACTTCTAGTTCCCAAGTACTTATGTTATCTGTCACAAAACCTTCAACAGATATTTTGGTGTCAATGCATAATAAATATTATGGTATTCAGGTAACTGATTAACCTACTACCTCAACTACGAATCCATCTACAGAATCGGTACTGCCTATTACTATTCCTGAATTGACAATTAAGCCACCTAAGGGAGTAATTCACAAATCAACATATAATCCTCAAGAAAGAGCTGTTAAAAATTATAATATAGTTGAAGACTTGGATCAATCCCCTTCAGCTATGTCTGCTCTTGAGTTATTACAAAACTGTCCCTCCCAAAAACAGGCTTTATTGTCGGCTATTGGTGGAATTGATCCGACTGATTCTAATCTCGTCGTCTTTAACCATACGGGCTGTGTGCCGCAACTACCAGCAGAATTGGCATTCTACATACAAGTAAATTTTCTCAATCACCTTGTTCATCACACTATTATTGATGATGGAGCATCTACATGAATGATGTCTCTAAATTTTTGGGAGTCACTTGGCTCGCCACGCTTATCTCAATCATCAATGACGTTGAAGGCTTTCGATGGATGTACATATAAACCTTGTGGTATTATTAATAACTTGCATGTTGAAATGGGGGGAAAAATAATGAAGGTTTATGTCGAGGTTGTTGACGGACCCCTTGACTATAATATTCTACTTGGAAGGCCATGGGTATATGCTATGACTGCAATTGTTTCTACATATTTTAGAATGATCGCCTTTCCATATAAAGGTACAATCATAGTCATCAATCAGCTATCCTTCTTTGCCTCTACTTCGTAGGTAACTGGAAGTGTTCCATTCATTCACGCACCCCAACTAGCACTTCAGAACATTGGTGTAGGACTCTTAAAGGATTCCACCCTTATGGGAGTCTTTGCATTAATTCTGCCTGCAACGTCGACAAAAATTGCAAGTATAGAGACCTGCTGCATGATATCTTCCACTCCATCAGGCTTAAGGAAGAGTACGGGTGATTTTGAAATTGTTACGTTGGATGAGTTCCTACCGCCCAACCCTATTGAACTAACATAACAATCAATCTATTTGGCTTGGGCGATGAATCCAAAATCAACGTCGCTAGTTGTTTGGGTTGATCGTTCCTTAGATTTTGGTACTCCATCTGATCCTTTTTCCTCAACTTTCTTGACAGATGAGAATATTTTGGAAAAAATGATGTAAAAAGGAGAACCATGGGAAGATTATCATCATCGTTCCCATCTTCCTGATTATGAAGAAAATTATCTTAGTGAATTATATCACCCATCAATCAAAAATTTCTTTACGAATTCTTTACCTATTAATGTAATTGATTCCGAGTGAAATTTGTCAAATATTGAAGAAACCATTTCTATCGATATTTCGACCAAACCTGGCGTAGTAGAAAATATTCATGTCGGTGTGTCTTGTTCTCCATTAGAACTTGAAACATATGGCTCTCTATTTTGTGAATTCCATGATGTATTTGCTTGGTCTTACGAGGAAATGCCAGGCATAGATACTAGTATCGTTGAACACACTATTAATATGTATCTTGATGTCAAACCGGTGCGTCAACGCCTTCGTCCTGTTCATCCAAAGAAGGCCACTGCCATTAAAGTAGAGGTTGAGAAAGTTTTGCGTGCTGGTTTCATTTGCTCGGTTTCGCTAACTGAGTGGGTTTCCAATATCGTTCCTATCATGAAAAAACAAGGAACCATTAGAGTGTGCATCGATTATCGGGATGTCAATCTAAATTGTCCAAAAGACAACTATCCTACTCCTTTTATCGATGAGATCATTGAAGATTGTGTTGGATGTGAAATATTTTCGTTCATGGATGGATTTTTTGGCTACAATCAAATCAATATCTGCCCAAAGGATCAACATAAGACAACGTTCATTCGTCCCTGGGGCACATTCACTTATAGGAAACTACTGTTTGGTTTAAAGAACATTGGGGAAACATTTCAGAGAGCAATGGATTATGCTTTCAATGACATCAAGCACATTGTTCAACCTTATCTAGATGATTTACCAGCGCATCCACGAAATTAGATTGATCACCCGATGCATTTGAGAGCCATCTTCTTACACTACCAACACTACAAAATATGCCTCAATAAACATAAATGTGTTTTTTGTGTTGGTTCTGGTCGTTTGCTTGGATTCTTCGTCTAAAAATAAGGAATTCGAATCAACCCATTGAACGTTTAGGCCATTCTAGATTTTCCTGCACCATCAAACCTAATTCAGATATAGAAACTTCAAGGAAAGGCTAACTTCTTAAGGAGTTTCATACCCAACTATGCCGAAATGGCTGAAGGATTTACTTGGCTCTTGAAAAAAGGGGTTCCTTTCCATTGGGACCAGGTTGCGCAAGCTTCTTTTGATGCTGTCAAGGATACTCTTATCTGGGCGTCATTAATGTATCCCCCTAATTATCAGAATTATTATTTCCTATATATCGTCGCAGCTGATACGACCATTGCTATGGTATTGGTCCAAATAGAGAATGGGATAGAACATCCGATCTATTATTTGAGTTGTAATCTCAATGATACAAAATTTAAGTATTCGTACATAGAAAATCTTGCCTTGGAAGTTGTTCAAGTTGTCCAAATATTTCACCACTATATCCTGTTCTGAAAGAAGATTGTGTTTTGGATTGCAACCCCATTCTTATCACGTCAATTTCCGGGGGGAAAATATTCAAAATGGATTGTTATTTTGCAGGAATTTGATTTGGAATTCATCAAATCCAAGTCAAAGAAGTATTTAGTTTTGGCTGAGCTTCTCTGTGACCTTCCCTTTGATAGTACTGCTACTACGTTGGAACCATCAATTCCTGACGAGTCTCTGTTTCTGATCGGATCATCTGATCCCTGGTATGGATATTTCATCATTTATCTCCAAACTCAAGATTTTCAGCCTGATACCTCTCGCTCTAAACATCGACGTATTCGATACCAAGCCAAATATTATATGATCGTCGGTGATACACTTTATCATTGTGGTGTCGATATAATTTTAAGGAGGTGCCTCACTCATGAAAAGGCCGAAAAGGTTTTAAATGACTGTCATGCTGGGGTTTGTGGTGGACACTTGTCTGGATACGCTACTGCACAGAAGATACTCTGTTCCGGTTAATTTTGGCCTACAATATTTTGCAACTGCATCCTTGTGGTCAGAAATTATCATGCGTACCAGATTTTTGATTGTAAATTCCGGAAACCACGAGTGCCAATGCATCTTGTTGTCTCTGTGGGACCATTTTCGAAATGGGGTATTGACTTCATGACCTATAACCCTCATTCGTCTGGGGGGCATGGTCATAATGCCTACATTCAACAACACAGGTGTTGGAATGGGGCTCCCTAAGCTGCGAATTTTGTATATTTTTGGCCAATTTTGTATAATTTTTGTATTAAGTAGTCTAACACAGGGGTTTTGGGGTGGATCAAAGCCACAAACGCATTGTAATGGGTCAAAGGGTAGACCTAGAGTCCAAAAACCGTGGTTTGCAGACCACAAGATAGCGTAAGCTACATCGATATAAATAGATGAATAGTTTGAGTCTAGAGGTAGGCATGAATTAAGACTGATGCTAGGTGCAAACTGATAGATCTGTTTTGGGTTGTTTTGGGTAAGGAATCCTGCTGGCTATGTGCATGGAAATCCTCAGTCCTGCTATGTGCGGACCCCACTAGGCTACGTGCGCGAGTTGGTTTTGGTTGTAAGTGGATCTGAATGCTAGTGAATATGAAGTATTGTTAAGTATATGTGTGTTATCTAGATCAGTGATGTTTACTGCCGAAGTGTATCTTTGATGGTTATTTAGCTACTAATATATCTATGTTTTGCATAAATATATCTGTAAATTCTCTTTGGTGGTATCTGTTTAAGCTAAGAATAATTCTGTGCTATCTACTTATGCTGCGAATGTATCTATAGCTGTGTTTATGATACTATGTGCTGGTAATTGTTGATATGCACGTGGATGCAAAGGTATTGATTAAGGTCTGTGAATGGTAATAGATTTGTTATGGTTCATAACTGCCTATACTGATAAAAGCCTGCGAATAGACTTACTCTGTGTGAATTCGATAAGTAGTGAACATAGATATGCCTCACTTACCTACTCTCTCTCAGGGCGTGGAAACCTGGTTCCAACAACCTCCCATACTGCTTCGGGTGAGACCTTGGCCTGCGTAAGCAGGTCATTGCCGAAAGGGCCAGTAGTATAGGGGTTTTTTGGCAAACCTTAACCTCTGAACCTGGGTCAAGACCCCTCAAGCCAACAAATGGTTCCGTTGCCGGGACCGGGAGCATTTTGAGAGAGAGATCAGGTAATGTCAAGGGAACATTGGAGACCTGAGAAGCTAGAAATTGAAGAGTGGTTTGAAAGACAGATTCAAGAATTTGATGTAAAGGAGAGTCGCAGCACGAAATTGACGGCTGAGAAGTGGAAGAGCAAGTACATATTCACTGAAGTCTATTAAATTTTCCTTGTAACCTTTGTGCACGAGCTTCAGGAGTGGTTTGCAAGGCTCGTAGATTTCTAGACGTGTTGGAAGGACAAGCTGGTCACGCAGTGGACCCCAGAGTTGATCCAACAGTTGGAAAGGACTGACAATACTATCACCCGTATGATAGATCACTGGGTGGATATCATGCTGGGAGGATTTGTGACAAAATTCACAGTTGATCAGTTAATATCATATTTAGAAGCAGAGCGGAGGTTCTTCAAGGGTTTTCGGGGTAAGTCCTTGAAAACATTGCCTTTGTTAATCAAAATATTACTGTGTGAAAAGGGAATTTTGTGCAACCACACCGAGTGAATGACCCCTGATATGAGAAAGAGCACCACAAAAAGTGGTAAATACTACTGAAATAACCAAGAAGGAGATAGATCTGTCTACAATCCAGTAAGAGAATCCGCTACAAATAGCCCTCCAGCTACACCACCTTCAAGTCAGCATAGGGGTAAGAACTCACGCATACCTCCACCACCGCCAGAAGACGATATGGCCTTGCACATGAAGCTACCCACCTTCAAGGGTGGTGGGGATGAAGATATGGACCGATTTTGGTTCATCGCAAAATCAATATGGGCTGTGCAGAACGTGGCTTTTGACGCTGTCAAGAGGGCGCAGCTATCGCTTGGCTTTGAAGGAAGGGCCTTGGATTGGTATATGGGGTATGTAGGACAACACACAGATCCATCTATTCCAGAGATCAAGACAACGTTAAAACAACAGTTTCGAAAGCCTAAATCCTACTCTCAAATAGTGGTCGACTTAAAATACTTTAGATAGGGACCCACTGAATCTGTATGGGAAGATGATTAGTGGTTGAAAAAGGTTATCAGAGATGGGAAATTTCAGTATGATGATAGCCAACACAAGGAATGGTTTATTTCTATGCTGCTACCTCACCTACGCGGACCTATGGGTCAGCAATCGATTGCAACGCAAGGGAAGGCTTTGGAGATTGCTATGAAGCTAGAGGCTACATCGAGGGATGATGCTCAGTTTGGGGTGCAGCAGATATAGGGACAACTGGAGGCAATGCACATAGAAATATAGAATCTACGAAAGGAACATGGGAAAGAGGCTAGTCCAGACATATGGTGCATAAGATGTAGGGTATCTGGTCATACCAAGGATCAGTGTCCTCTATTGGCAGATTACATGCAGGCTGGGGGACCTAGCCCATTGCGTCTTAAGGAGGTTGCGGGGCCAAGTTGTCCAATGCTATGGTGCACTGATTATCGTGTTGCTGGGCTACATGATACTAACCACTGTCCCCATCTGGGTGATTATGTTCTAGAATTGAAGTAGTAATGCTGTAGATTCTGCTCCTCTATGAGGCATGACGAGCATAATTGCCGAACTTATGACTTGATGATATATCGAGGAAACCTATACAGGGTATAGGCTGACCCTTCTTCACCACTATCTCCCTCAATCAAAGGAGGCTCCCCAGCTATGGGCAGGGGAGGGGAAGGGGTGGAGGCACAGGTCGAGGATGAGGACAATTGATCTGTTATAACTATGGGGAGATAGGACACTTTGCGAGGGATTGTCTGAATCTTGCGTGAAAATCTTGTCGTTATTGTAGACAACTAGACCATGTGATTGAAGACTATCCGATCCTGATAGTGAAAATGCAAGAAAAACAACAGACACCTATGCAAAATGTGCAAAGGGTTAAAGCGGAACCACGTGATGAAGGACCAAGTATTAATGTCATAACGCGCAGCGGCATGGCTACCAGAGGAGCTGAGGAGAAAGATGAAGCTAAACCTCTTATCCAGAAAGTAGCTATCAAACAGGAGATCTTGGACCTACAAAAGGAAAAGGAAACCTTTATCGCAGCTCGCAGAGATTTTACTAAGGGTGAGGCACCTATTTCAAAAGCTCCAACAAACCTGAGAGCAAACGATGAAGTTAAACCATTTCTCCAAGCATGTATGAAGCTGATACGCAACTAGAAGGTAGTAGAGAACTTGCAAGCACTAATATATAGCTACACAGAAAAAAAATAACCCACCCCTGGAAGTTAAGGATGTGCACAAAATGTACAAGCATAAGAAACGCATTGGTCGGGAAATGCGATTAACAGCGCAGATTGGTGACTATGAAATGGATAAGGTTATCTTGGACTTGGGCTTAGATGTGAACATACTACCTAAGAAAACTTGGCAGCGGATGGGAGAGCCTAAGTTGGAATGGCCCACTATCCAGCTACGCATGGCTAACCAACAGAAGATCATACCATTGGGGAGGCTGTAAAAAATTATGGTAGATATTGCAGGAGTTAAGGTCTGAGCCGACTTTGAGGTAGTTCAGATTGTGGAAGATGCGGACCCCTATCTTGCGCTCTTAGGACTAGATTGGGTTATAGATATGGGAGGCATCATCAACCTAAAGAAAATAAGCATGGTCTTTGAGAATGAAGGTACAAGGGTGATAGTCCCCCTAGACCCCGTGGAAGGAGAGCGGTATACAGAACCAGTACGCGAAGAAGAGGATGTGGATCACATCTATAAGTTAGCCACTCGGGACGAAGATTGGATCAACCCTACAACTGATGGTGTGCTCTACTGGGAAAAGGACAGCGAATGCTTCTCCAACTCTGATGGGGAGATAAAAAATTGGCAGAATCGTTTACATGATGTATCTGCGCTTCGATGTCTTAGAATCACAAAGAAATTCCATTGCATCTCCTTAGAGGTAAGAGAATTTCCCTACTTCAATGATTGTTCTGGTATTATTAGGGAGTTTTTGCGAGCATTTGAAGCTAAAGTCCCACAGGAGTGAAGGATATGGGCCCTTAATCTAGCCATGCGTGCAACCCTTGCGAGTTGGTGGGACATGCATAAGGGGGCATTCCAAGATTGGGAAGAATGTTGCGACATGATGGTCTTAAGGTTCGAACCTTCAACTCACCTGCGCGTAAAAACTTTCTTGGGGCTAGGGGACCCGTGCGAGCACTTTTCAGAATGGATGAAAGAAAGGGGCGAAAAAACTACAAAGGAATGGGTCCATCGGTTCATTCATGCCTTGGGTCCAATCCCGACCGTATGGTATTTAAAAAAAAGAATTACACCAGTGCACCCTCCACTGGGAAACCCTGAAGGACGAGTTTGTAGGGACATTTAGGCTAATAGGAGGAATGGAGGCACTCGACGAAGCTCTGCAGGATATTGATGCCTTATTATTTAATGAATCACGCCCTTACGCAACACATGGGGCATCAACATGGGAAACACAGATGCAAGATATTTTCAACTACCACAATTTATTAATAGAGGAGTGCGATGAAGATCCAAGAAAGGTCTCTATCCCGGAGTCGAAGGGAGAATGCGTAGTTTCTAGACCCTCACTACAGACAGTCGATGTCACTAAGCCTCTGAAGCTGTGAGAAGTCAACATTGGAACGAAGGAGCAGCCTAAGTTAGCCAAAATTAGGGACTACTGGGATGATGATACTGTAGGAAAAGTTGCAGAACTCCTCACAGAATATCCGGACTTATTCTTGACAATTTTTTTGGAACTCAAAGGATTACAGGGGACCTAGGATTCATTCGCATCACTTTAAAACTAGATGCGCGCCCTGTGAAACAACACCCTTATCGGTTGAACCCCAAGTACAAACAAAAAGTCAAGGAAGAAATCGACAAAATGCACGCCACAGGTATCATTGAACTATTTGAACAATCAGATTGGGTAAGTCCTATGGTGGTTCAGGAGAAGAAGACTAAGGGGGAGATCTGGATCTATGTTCACTTGTGCAAATTGAATGATGCCTACGTACATGATCCCTTTACCACGCCGTTCTCCGATGAAATCCTTGATAGCGTATGGAAGCAGGAAGCATACTCATTCACAAATGGGTTCTCAGGCTACTATCAGATCAGAATCGCACCTGAGGATCACAAAAAAACTATGTTCGCCACCGAATGGGGATCTTTTCAGTATGCAGTCATGCCATTCGGGCTCATGAATGCCCCGGTCATATTTTTGCGGGTGGTGGTAGCACTGTTCAGATAATTCATCCACAAGTTTTTGGAGGTATATTTTGATGACTAGATTGTCTTTGGGCTAGTAAAGAAGCATGTATCCAACCCGCATATGATGTTGGATGCTTGTAGAAAGCACCAAATTTCCCTGAATATCAAGAAGTGCATATTTTGTGTACCCTTCGGGATCTTGCTTGGCCACATAGTTTGTCGACAGGGATTGATGGTCGATCCTGCCAAAATAGCAGTTATCATCAATCTGGTAGTGCCTACCACTGAGAAGCAGTTGCGCTCTATCCTCGGACATACATGCTACTATAGGAAGTTCATTCAAGGATACACACTAATCAAAACACCTATGGAAAAATTGCTGAAGAAGGATGTTTCGTTTTTTGGGATGACGAATGTCAGAAGAGCTTCAAGCTACTCAAGGAGAAAATGGGCTCTGTGCCTATTCTCATATTTCCTCACTGGGAAAAGGTTTTCCATGTTCACATAAATACATCCAGAATTTCCCTAGGAGTTGTTCTTACACAGCCTGGAGATGGAGACATTGACCATCCAGTTGCATTTCTTGGTAGGAAAATTTCTGGTGTAGAGCACAACTACTCCAATATTGAACATGAGGGGTTGGTCATGGTCTATGCACTGTAAAAATACCATCATTATCTATTAGGAGGGCATTTCAAGATGTTCAGGGACCACTCAGCTTTGAAGTACCTAGTGAATAAGCCTGTGTTGGGGGGGAAATCTGCTGATGGCTGCTACTATTCCAAGAATATGACTTTGAGATCATTGTCAAGCTAGGAAGGTTGAATGCTGGGCCAGACCACTTATCCCGAATTGAGAATGGTGAGGAATACACCAACCTAAAAGAAGGATTTGCTGATGCATAGCTGTTTGCGATTAAGGTGGTTGATGTGCACTTCGCCGACATCATTCAGTTCCTGACTACAGGGAGGGCGCTCACAGAGTATTCGGTAGAACAGAAGAAAGAATTGGTCACTCATGCAGAGGATTTTACCATCATCGCAGGCCATTTGTATAATATGGGAGCTGACGAGGTGCTACGAAGATACATATTGGAGCATGAATGGCATGCCATCTTAGAAAAAGCTCATGAGGGCATAGCAGGAGGACACTACGTAGGGAAAGCAACGGCACAAAAGATCTTGAGAGCTGGGCTATGGTGGCCTACACTGCATAGTGACTCTCATGACTATTACAAAGCATGCGATACATGCCAAAGGATGGGAAGGCCATCATAGAGAGATGAAATTCCCCTACAAGATGGCCCTACAAGCGTTTGAAAAATGGGCCATCGACTTCGTTGGGACCATCAACCTGCCAGCGAAGAAAACAAGTGCGCGCTACATCATCACTGCCACTGATTATGTAACTAGATGGGCCGAAGCACAAGCTGTGAAGGATTTCACTGTAGACACCATTGTGCACTTCTTTTTTGAGCATATTCTAACCAGGTTTGGCTTTCTAAAGATCTTCATGAGCGATAGAGGTACATATTTTGTTAATGAAACAATAAAGGCCTTGAATGAAGAGTTTCAGATCCACCATGCAAAAAGCACCCTGTATCATCCTCAGGAAAATGGAGCTGTAGAAGATTTTAATAAGATCTTGGAGTAGGCACTGACCAAGGTCTGTAATGCTGATCACAATGACTAGGACGTGCACATCCCGTCTGTTCTTTGGGCCTATCGAACCACCTGCAAAAAGTTGACAGGGAAGACACCATTTAGGATGGTCTATGGCAAGGAGGCCATTATGCCCATGGAGTATATTTTTCCTAGCCTACGCATTGCAGCCTTTACGAACATGGAAGAGCCTGATATCATGGAGGAGAGGTTAGCGTAGCTTGTGGCGTTAGAGGAAGATTGTTTTGTTGCTAATTTCCATCAGCAGGTTTAGAAGGCTTGGGATAAGGCATGGCATGATCGACATATTTGGTAAAAGACATTTGTGGAGGGTGAATTGGTCCTGTTGTATGACAGCCAGTTTGTGAATCACCCAGGGAAGTTCTGAAAACACTGGCTAGGTCCCTATATGGTAAAATAAATCACTGATGGAGGAGCTATTTAGTTAGCTACCCTGCGCGGTGATATGGTACCAGGATATGTCAATGGCAGTCTGGTAAAACCATATTGGATAAAATGAATATATGGCCAGAGTAGCTGTATGGGGTGGAATACGTGCACAAAGGAAGGCTATTGCAGGCAGGACCGTGGTACACGTAGGGATCGATCACAGGTTTGGAGGCCCGGGGAGGTGCACTGGGAGTGCAGGGGTGTGTTCAGAGCACAGAAGGTACGCTAGGAGCGCAGGGGTGTGTTCAGAGCACAGGAGGTACGGTGGGAGCACATGGGTGCACTGGGCACATAGGAGGTGCAAAAACTAGTTGTTGGAATAGTCAAATGGGGTAAAAAGCAAATTTTACCGTTAAAAGGAGCGTGCGGCTGGCATTTAATGAGGCGATTTCCGAAGATTTTTTACCGTTTACTTGATGGTAAGTTTTTGATGAGCCTTATCCCCACATTGATTGATCCCCGTGGCTATAAAAGTAGAAGGATAGATCAGAAGAGGGTTTCGTATCCCATGTACAAGTTATGATTTGCGAGTTTGATCCTTGAGAAAATCTGTGCCTATTGTACTTCGTTAATGTCTGGGCGTCCTACACCCTCTGATAGTAGCAACCTTGAGTTCATTTTCCATGCCAGAATGATGGAAACCAATCCTGCTGAGTCCTCACAGACTGTGGTCTTGACAGAGCAAGAATCTGAGGAAGTACTGGAAGTCCACCCTGAAGTTGAGGAGGTTATGTCTACGCCAAGCAAGGGAAAGCAGAAGGGGAAATAAAAAGCGTAAGGGTCGGGGAAACCTGCGAAATGGGTTGGGGTGAAGCCTCGCACCTCTGCTCAGAATGTGAAGTCCCCATGAGCGGTGCCCCAGGAACATTCGCCTAACCCACTAGAGAGACCTCTGTCTGTTCAGGAAGAGGCCAAGATAGCCGAACCAATTAATTGGATACCGCCCTTTTTTCAGCCCCCCAGGCCCTCGACACGCACGCTAAAGAATCTCGATGGCCTGTGCACCTATCTGTAGATTCCACTGACTCCGGGTGAGGTCCCCATCATTGGAGAACCCTTTGGAAAGCTCCATGAGGTAAAATTCGACGACCACGACTTGGCCAATTTGGAGGCCTTCCTCGAGTTGGCACCCGAGCTATTTATCAAAAGAATATTGGAAGAGAATGGGATAAAATAGTCCCCATGCACTGGGTGCATGGATTGGTGGGGTCTGGGCTCTATTATAGCCTAAATCTACCTTAGGATGAGAAAGGCAGAGTCTAGGGTAACATCAAACCACGCTTAATCTGGTAGCTAGCCCTACCAAATCGGGAGAGGGCTCTCTCCTTTTCAATCTCAGCAAAAAATGATTAGTAAGGCTTGAGATGACTCAATTAAAAGCTGATTTTAGGCTAAGTATATATTTAAGAGAGTTGAATTTGATTTTTAAGGTTTTTGTTGGATCAAAGGGAAAGGCAGATTTTGGGTCCGGGGAATGAGGCCTAGTTTTTGCAGAGTTCCGAATGGGGCAAGGAAGGCAATTGTTTTGATGCTTTGTATTGAATGAATGGATAGCTTAGATCGGTGAGGAGTTGAAGAGGGAAAGAGGCTTTCAGGAATCCTCTTCAAGCAGTTGAAAACATGGAAAATTAAACAAAACTCAAGGTAGAGCACTGCAGATATAATGAATTCAACTTTTAGAACTTGTTTGTTTAACTTAAGAAGAAATAAAAAGGATGATGATACACATGAAAAATTAGTAAAATTACAATCACAAAGAGAAAAACACCATCAAAACATAGAGCCACATGGATCCCAAATAGTGCTGCAAACCCTGGTCTATTCCTTTGCCAAAATGCAGAGATGAAATGTACAATGAAGCTCAAGCAATCCCAAGTGTCCAACCCTGAAAATGACTGAAGAACTACAAGATATAGACAAGAATAACTCATCCCATGCCTCTAGGGGTCGAGCTCACTAGTTTAGGAGCTGTTTCAACAAGATATAAACTAATAACTGGAAAATAGGCAGTGGAACAACTTGCCTCTATAAGATAGGAAACTGATTCATTTAGTTACATTTCACTTTTTGATGAATGAATCTACTTGCATGAGTAAAAATGTGCAAAAATTACATCAAAGCCATGAAATTACATCATATTACATCAAGAAATTTACATTTGAAGATAAAAAAGTCAAACTGGCCAAAACTAGGCGAAAAACATAGTTATTGAGTGAAAACTGAGCCAAAATCCCCAATGCGCCGCACCTGAAATCTCTATGCGTCGCGCCATTTTGAAGCCGATTTTGAGGGCCTTACCGATGTCCAAATTGAGCGTAGCATAGCTTGTTGGAAGATCTTCCTGTCTAATTTCCAACCCAAGTGGAATTTCTGAATTTGGTTTACATTTTCCCCTCAAAAAATGATATTTCCCAACACTGGTTCCTGTGTGTCCAAAAAGTGGCAGAAAGGTAAATTTTAGGGTGTTTTTGACCCTTCCGGCAACCAAACACTTGTCAAAATCTCTGGGTAATGGGTAGGCATGCATAAATTCTCATAAAAAATCAAAAAATACCAATTTTTCCCCAAGAGGAGCTCCCAATCATAAGCGCATGCCAAGTGGCGCGACGTGTCGGGCATACAAATCTGTGTTAAGCCAAAAAAATCAAAATTGACAAAATGTGTCCCAAATTTCTTGAAATTTGGGCTGAGTGTCCTCCATCATGCACTATGCTAGGCCAAAGAAGCTTCGGCCAAAATTTGGAGCCTATCATGCCTTTTGCGACGTTTTAGTGCCCTCTTTAACTTTGCCTTAAGGATCTTGATTCATGCCTTGCAAACATGATTTCTCGCCCAATAATAATTCTTCATTTGCCTCAACATGTTATTTTCCTTGTTTTATTTCTCCAACAGCTTCTCCAAATGAATATTGACCCTTTCGAGCCAAGTCTCTCGATAAGCTTCAATCTCTTGCTCAATGGATGTCACCTCGGTTTGGCTTCTTTGGGCAGCTTGCTGGTTCTCACGGATATTTTGCAACTCCATGATAGTTTGCTGATCTTCCAATTGTTTGTTCCGCTGCTCAAGGTAGTTGAAAATCCATTGGGCTCTTTGCAACTTGATAGACAAAGTGTCTATCTCCGCCTTCTACTCCTGAATAGTCTCTCTCAACTTTGAGCTTGGTGAGCTCAAATCCTCATCAATGAGTATGAAACCGGGATCCTGGCCTCCTGAAGGCCCCTCATCCTACATGGGCATCTTACCCCTGTCCTGTACCTGTACCTGTGCTGCTGATGACAGAAGCGAGACCCCTTCCACCCTGGGTGGAGATAATACTCGCTGGGCTGCTGCAAATAATCCTCTAGTGCCTCTCTGATAAGTAACAAACACTGGCACACTGGTGTTCTATGTTTCATGACCTTCATGCTGATATGAAGGTTCACCTCCCTCATGAACAACCTTTGAAGGAACCTGAGGAGCTGTGAAGAAATCATTGGAAATGAAATCTTCCCATGTAATACCCTACAAGCCGAGCTGATGCATAACTACAATTTTGATCAGTGCAAAGTGATATATACTATTGTACTGCTTCTCAGGAGTTTTCCTTTGCACGAGAGTGGCCATCCTCTTAATATTCCGGCACATGAAATAAGGAGGTTCATCATCCTCACTTTGGTAAAATGCATCAATAACCTGATATGATAGGCATAGAGACGTGAAAACCGACCCTCACAATTGAAATATCTGATAATAAGTTTAATCAAAGGAGCATAGGAATCCTTTAAGAACCAGAAAGGAAACACTCTGCTAAGTTGTTTCACAAAGCTAGGCCTGATATATGGTTCATAATTCACTCTGTCAACCTGCTGTCTTTTGTTCCATTGTTCTCCAACATTTGGTATTCCGGTTGACTGAGAGATAGTTTCCGGTGTTAAAGTGAATGTCACACCGGCAAGGGTGACTTGACCATCATGTAAATGCAATACAAACAAACGGGCCAGCTCCTGATGATGATGGACTCTAGCAACCATTTCACAAAATTGAAAACAAGACTGCTGTTGGAAACATGCCATGGCAAGTGGACAGGCCTGCAATTCAACCAATGAAGTGGGCTCCTCCCTCACATGTCTGCCACTCTTATGAGGCCTTATAGGTGCATGTAACTCAGTGGTGGAATCACTGTCTCGGTCATAAGATGTATCGGTATCTGACTCCATGATGTCCAAGGTCTATGCAAGGTCTATGTTGTCTTGGATGACAATGAGAATTTTGGTGTTTTGATTTGATTACCAAATTTGTGGTAATATGGGAGGGAATATGGAGGAATAGTGATCTAGGTGGATATCGGTGGCCACCCACCTATTCCATTTGGACCAGCACCATCAATTCTTGCAGCTTTTCACATTCAACACAACTTACTATTTTTAGCAGGTTTTCGGGTCCTCCACTCTTGGAGCCGTTTTGGGGGCTTAATGATCCAGGTGGATATTGGTGGCCACCCACCTATTCCATTTGAACCCCCATCTTTGGTTCTTTCAATTTTCAAGTTGCAACAAAACTTACTATTTTTAGCAGTTTTTCGGGTCCTGAACTTCCGGAGCCGTTTTGAGGCCCTAAACGACGTTTTTTGGGTATGAAATTTGTTGTGATTTGATCATCAAATCGTCACAAAAGTTGTAGTCCTCGGATAGAGCTTTCTAATGATGTATCATGTGCGTCAAACGGAGATCGGGTGCCAAAGTTAGGCCCCCGGGAAGTTGAACCACCAATTTACCCAAATGGGCGCCCACAGTTTTGGCGCCTCATCTCCTACGGTTAGGTTTTTGGACGTTTTAGATTCTACATTGTTTCTCAACAATAAATAGGCCCTCGAGCCTCATTGTAACACAGTTCAGAGGTCTGTAGCCATCACATCTCTTCTCAGAGATTCGCCACTGCACACCCTAGCTATCGTATTTCCATTATATCCGTAATATATTCTTGTTTTGATATTAATAAAATGAATACACATTATTTCCGCCGTATATCTAGCCACCTTTATTCTATTCTCGCTGCGTCTCGCATAAAATCCGGATCAGTGGTATCAGAGCGGGTCCGCTCTTTCTTTGTTTTTCTTTGCATGTCCCCAACGCGGTCAGGGTATAAGGAGTTAGGGCTCGATCTGGTTGAACCCTTGCAAGATCAGCCTCGCAAACCCCGACGACCTCCCATGGCGGAAGAAAAGAAAGACGAGGGGGCAGGAGATCCTATCAAAATACTGCTCGAGGAGGCCCTCGAGAAACAAAGGAACGTGATGATGGATAACTTTGCTCAAATCCTTCAACGACTGCCCACATATGGCGCATCTGCATCCAACAGCCACTCTGGAGGCGCCACTCCCTTCAAGGTACAGGTAAACTTTGAAATTCCTATATTTGAAGGAAAAATAGATGCAGACGCTGTAGACAGATGGTTAAATTTGTTGGAAGGGTATTTCTCGGTCCATGACTTCTCTGACCGAGAAAAGATTATTTTTGCACTCCTCAAAGCCGCCCCCCATGTCAAAGACTGGTGGGAAACCTACCGTGAGCAAGAGGGCGAAGGGGAACCCTCTCTGTTCTTGACCACACCCACTTGGAATTCGTTCTGAGACGGCATCAAGGAACAATATTACCCCGTGGGGAGCTATGAGGACAAATACATCCAATGGACCACGCTGCGGCAACAAAAGGATCAAGATGTGCACGAACTAACGAATCTGTTCCATACCCTGCGCACAAAGTTGGGTATTAAAGATTCGGAGAGACATTTGGTGCTCAAGTACCGCGGCTGTCTGCACAAACACATTCAGGAGGAAATGGAGTTCCTCGACATTACATCGCTTGGCACGGCATATCGCTATGCCGCCAAGATCGAGCAGAAATTTAAGCAAAAGAAGCGAGACTTTGGATCTGCGAATCCGAAAGGTGCCCTCGAACCGAAGAACAAGGGGCAAGGCCAAAGCAATGCGACTCAGAACAACACCACAAATCCAAAGAAGGACACAGGGAAGTGGTGTGAATTTCATAACAGCCCCACTCACAGCACAAACGAGTGTCGGGCTAAACAGTCTTTGGTGGCTGAACTAAAGGCACCCGAATCAGATGCATTTTCTGATCCTGAGTTAGAACCAGACAAAGGAAATGACAAAGGGAAGCAGATCATTGATGCGGATCCCAGTGCCATTGTTGCCACCACCAAGATCCAGAAGGAGGGTCCAGAGGATCCAGAGGAGGGGGAGCGCCTCTTCCAATCGCAGATGTGGGCGAAGGGTTCTCCGCTGCAGTTTCTCGTCGATAGCGGAAGCCAAAAGAACCTCACTTCAGCAGACGTCGTGAAGCAGTTCGGCCTACCAACCATAGCACACCCACAGACGTATACCATCGGGTGGCTCCACCTAGGGAGAGATCTCCGCATCCGCCAGCAGTGTCAACTTCCATACAGTATCAAGCCATTCACGGATGAGGTATTGTGTGATGTTGCTCCTCTTGATGTAGCTGATGTATTATTGGGCCAACCATACTTGTGGAGGTGACATGCTGTGTATGAGTCTAGGCCTCGTGTTGTTATTATTACTTTGGGAAATAACCTGTACAGGATACCAGAGGTAGTACCGCCTCCTTCCATCTCTTTGACTACTGCAAAACAACGTAGTAAGATTGTTTCCCAGATCAGGAAATTCATTTTCCTTACAACTCATTCACAGGGAAAGAAGAATATTATGGCCACAACCTCGAAACAGGGCTCCCTTTCACGGCTGCAGCAGATGGAAAAAGTGATGGAGGAATACGATGACAATTTCTCCTCACTCATAGAGGTTCCTCTACACTGTCAGGATAAGCACTCCATTGATCTGACTCCCAATGCACCACCACTTGATGTTGCCATACATCCTGCAACTACACATACAGAATCCAAACATGTACTGTATGAGGCTGATAAAGAAACCAAATTTACTAAACGCATCAAGCATGTCCACCCGCAGGTCCATGACATCTTCAACACATCTAATACTCAGTTCAACAGAATTTGCCTCATCTCATGGAGGATCTCAACGCAATGGGGACCATTGCTTCCTAAGGAGGGAGGAATGATCCAGGTGGATATCGGTGGCCACCCACCTATTCCATTTGGACCGGCACCATCAATTCTTGCAGATTTTCACATTCAGCACAACTTACTATTTTTAGCAGGTTTTCGGGTCCTCCACTCTCGGAGCCGTTTTGGGGGCTTAATGATCCAGGTGGATATTGGTGGCCACCCACCTATTCCATTTGAACCCCCATCTTCGGTTCTTTCAATTTTCAAGTTGCAACAAAACTTACTATTTTTAGCAGTTTTTCGGGTCCTGAACTTCCGGAGCCGTTTTGAGGCCCTAAACGACGTTTTTTGGGTATGAAATTTGTTGTGATTTGATCATCAAATCATCACAAAAGTTGTATTCCTCGGATAGAGATTTCTAATGATGTATCATGTGCGTCAAACGGAGATCGGGTGCCAAAGTTAGGCCCCTGGGAAGTTGAACCACCAATTTACCCAAACGGGCACCCACAGTTTTGGCGCCTCATCTCCTACGGTTAGGTTTCTGGACGTTTCAGATTCTACATTGTTTCTCAACAATAAATAGGCCCTCGAGCCTCATTGTAACACAGTTCAGAGGTCTGTAGCCACCACATCTCTTCTCAGAGATTCGCTACCAGCACCCTAGCTATTGTATTTCCATTATATCTGTAAGCATATTTCTGTTATTTGATATTAGTGAAATGACACATTATTTCCGCTGCATATCTATGTTTATGGTTATTTCTATATTCTGTTGCGTTCCTGCATAAATCCGGATCAGTGGTATCAGAGGGGGTCTGCTCTTTATTTGTTTTTCTTTGCATGTCCCCAACGCGGTCAGGGTATAAGGAGTTAGGGCTCGATCTGGTTGAACCCTTGCAAGATCAGCCTCGCAAACCCCGACGACCTCCCATGGCGGAAGAAAAGAAAGACGAGGGAGCAGAAGATCCTATAAAAATACTGCTCGAGGAGGCCCTCGAGAAACAAAGGAACGTGATGATGGATAACTTTGCTCAAATCCTTCAACGACTACCCACATATGGCGCATTTGCATCCAACAGCCACTCTGGAGGCGCCACTCCTTTCAAGGTACATGTAAAATTTGAAATTCCTATATTTGAAGGAAAAATAGATGCAGACGCTGTAGACAGATGGTTAAATTTGTTGGAAGGGTATTTCTCGGTCCATGACTTCTGGCAGAAGAGATACCACACACTCCTCAAGCCGCCCCATGTCAAGGCGGGGAAACCTACCGTGAGCAAGAGGGCGAAGGGGAACCCTCTCTGTTCTTGACCACACCCACTTGGAATTCATTCCGAGACGGCATCAAGGAACAATATTACCCCGTGGGGAGCTATGAGGACAAATACATCCAATGGACCACACTGCGGCAACAAAAGGATCAAGATGTGCACGAAATGACGAATCTATTCCATACCCTGCGCACAAAGTTGGGTATTAAAGATTCAGAGAGACATTTGGTGCTCAAGTACCGCGGTTGTCTGCATAAACACATTCAGGAGGAAATGGAGTTCCTCGACATTACATCGCTTGGCACGGCATATCGCTATGTTGCCAAGATCGAGCAGAAATTTAAGCAGAAAAAGCGAGACTTTGGATCTGCGAATCCGAAAGGTGCCCTCGAACCGAAGAACAAGGGGCAAGGCCAAAGCAATGCGACTCAGAACAACACCACAAATCCAAAGAAGGACACAGGGAAGTGGTGTGAATTTCATAACAGCCCCACTCACAGCACAAACGAGTGTCGGGCTAAACAGTCTTTGGTGGCTGAACTAAAGGCACCCGAATCAGATGCATTTTCTGATCCTGAGTTAGAACCAGACAAAGGAAATGACAAAGGGAAGCAGATCATTGATGCAGATCCCAGTGCCATTGTTGCAACAACCAAGATCCAGAAGGAGGGTCGAGAGGATCCAGAGGAGGGGGAGCGCCTCTTCCAATCGCAGATGTGGGTGAAGGGTTCTCCGCTGCAATTTCTCGTCGATAGCGGAAGCCAAAAGAACCTCATTTCAGCAGAGGTCGTGAAGCGGCTCGGCCTACCGACCATAGCAAACCCACAGCCGTATACCATCGGGTGGCTCCACCCAAGGAGAGATCTCCGCATCTGCCAGCAGTGCCGCCTTCCATACAGTATCAAGCCATTCACGGATGAGGTATTGTGTGATGTTGCTCCTCTTGATGTAGCTGATGTATTAGTGGGCCAACCATACTTATGGAGACGACATGCTGTGTATGAGTCTAGGCCTCGTGCTGTTATTATTACTTTGGGAAATAACTTGTACAGGATACCGGAGGTAGTACCGCCTTCTGCCATCTCTTTGACTACTGCAAAACAACGCAGTAAGATTGTTTCCCAGACCAGGAAATTCATTTTCCTCACAGGGAAAGAAGAATATTATGGCCACAACCTCGAAACAGGGCTCCCTTTCACGGCTGCAGCAAATGGACAAAGTCATGGAGGAATACGATGACAATTTCTCCTCACTCATAGAGGTTCCTCTACACTGTCAGGACAAGCACTCCATTGATCTGACTCCCAATGCACCACCACATGATGTTGCCATACATCCTGCAACTACACATACAGAATCCAAACATGTACTGTATGAGGCCGATAAAGAAACCAAATTTACTAAACGCATCCAGCATGCCCACCCGCAGGTCCATGACATCTCCAACACATATAATACTCAGTTCAACAGAATTTGCCTCATCTCATGGAGGATCTCAACGCAATGGGGACCATTGCTTCCTAAGGAGGGAGGAATGATCCAGGTGGATATCGGTGGCCACCCACCTATTCCATTTGGACCAACACCATCAATTCTTGCAGATTTTCACATTCAGCACAACTTACTATTTTTAGCAGGTTTTCGGGTCCTCCACTCTCGGAGCCGTTTTGGGGGCTTAATGATCCAGGTGGATATTGGCGGCCACCCACCTATTCCATTTGAACCCCCATCTTCAGTTCTTTCAATTTTCAAGTTGCAACAAAATTTACTATTTTTAGCAGTTTTTCGGGTCCTGAACTTCCGGAGCCGTTGTGAGGCCCTAAACGACGTTTTTTGGGTATGAAATTTGTTGTTATTTGATCATCAAATCGTCACAAAAGTTTTAGTCCTTGGATAGAGCTTTCTAATGATGTATCATGTGCGTCAAACGGAGATCGGGTGCCAAAGTTAGGCCCCCGGGAAGTTGAACCACCAATTTACCCAAACGGGCGCCCACAGTTTTGGCGCCTCATCTCCTACGGTTAGGTTTTTGGACGTTTCAAATTCTACATTGTTTCTCAACAATAAATAGGCCCTCGAGCCTCATTGTAACACAGTTCAGAGGTCTGTAGCCACCACATCTCTTCTCAGAGATTCGCTACCAGCACCCTAGCTATTGTATTTCCATTATATCTGTAAGCATATTTCTGTTATTTGATATTAATGAAATGACACATTATTTCCGCTGCATATCTATGTTTATGGTTATTTCTATATTCTGTTGCGTTCCTGCATAAATCCGGATCAGTGGTATCAGAGGGGGTCTGCTCTTTCTTTGTTTTTCTTTGCATGTCCCCAACGCGGTCAGGGTATAAGGAGTTAGGGCTCGATCTGGTTGAACCGTTGCAAGATCAGCCTCGCAAACCCCGACGACCTCCCATGGCGGAAGAAAATAAAGACGAGGGAGCAGGAGATCCTATCAAAATACTGCTCGAGGAGGCCCTCGAGAAACAAAGGAACGTGATGATGGATAACTTTGCTCAAATCCTTCAACGACTGCCCACATATGGCGCATCTGCATCCAACAGCCACTCTGGAGGCGCCACTCCCTTCAAGGTACAGGTATACTTTGAAATTCCTATATTTGAAGGAAAAATAGATGTAGACGCTGTAGACAGATGGTTAAATTTGTTGGAAGGCTATTTCTCGGTCCATGACTTCTCTGACCGAGAAAAGATTATTTTTGCACTCCTCAAAGCCGCCCCCCATGTCAAAGACTGGTGGGAAACCTACCGTGAGCAAGAGTGCGAAGGGGAACCCTCTCTGTTCTTGACCACACCCACTTGGAATTCATTCCGAGATGGCATCAAGGAACAATATTACCCCGTGGGGAGCTATGAGGACAAATACATCCAATGGACCACACTGCGGCAACAAAAGGATCAAGATGTGCACGAACTGACGAATCTATTCCATACCCTGCGCACAAAGTTGGGTATTAAAGATTCAGAGAGACATTTGGTGCTCAAGTACCGCGGCTGTCTGCACAAACACATTTAGGAGGAAATGGAGTTCCTCGACATTACATCGCTTGGCACGGCATATCGCTATGCTGCCAAGATCGAGCAGAAATTTAAGCAGAAAAAGCGAGACTTTGGATCTGCGAATCCGAAAGGTGCCCTCGAACCGAAGAACAAGTGGCAAGGCCAAAGCAATGCGACTCAGAACAACACCACAAATCCAAAGAAGGACACAGGGAAGTGGTGTGAATTTCATAACAGCCCCACTCACAGCACAAACGAGTGTCGGGCTAAACAGTCTTTGGTGGCTGAACTAAAGGCACCCGAATCAGATGCATTTTCTGATCCTGAGTTAGAACCAGACAAATGAAATGACAAAGGGAAGCAGATCATTGATGCGGATCCCAGTGCCATTGTTGCCACCACCAAGATCCAGAAGGAGGGTCCAGAGGATCCAGAGGAGGGGGAGCGCCTCTTCCAATCGTAGATGTGGGTGAAGGGTTCTTCGCTGCAGTTTCTTGTCGATAGCGAAAGCCAAAAGAACCTCATTTCAGCAGACATCGTGAAGCAGCTCGGCCTACCAACCATAGCACACCCACAGCCGTATACCATCGGGTGGCTCCACCTAGGGAGAGATCTCCGCATCCACCAGCAGTGTCAACTTCCATACAGTACCAAGCCATTCACAGATGAGGTATTGTGTGATGTTGCTCCTCTTGATGTAGCTGATGTATTATTGGGCCAACCATACTTGTGGAGGTGACATGCTGTGTATGAGTCTAGGCCTTGTGCTGTTATTATTACTTTGGGAAATAACTTGTACAGGATACCAGAGGTAGTACTGCCTCCTGCCATCTCTTTGACTACTGCAAAACAACGCAGTAAGATTGTTTCCTAGACCAGGAAATTCATTTTCCTTACAACTCATTCACAGGGAAAGAAGAATATTATGGCCACAACCTTGAAACAAGGATCCCTTTCACGACTGCAGCAGATGGACAAAGTGATGGAGGAATACGATGACAATTTCTCCTCACTCATAGAGGTTCCTCTACACTGTCAGGATAAGCACTCCATTGATCTGACTCCCAATGCACCACCACTTGATGTTGCCATACATCCTGCAACTACACATACAGAATCCAAACATGTACTGTATGAGGCTAATAAAGAAACCAAATTTACTAAACGCATCCAGCATGTCCACCCGCAGGTCCATGACATCTTCAACACATCTAATACTCAGTTCAACATAATTTGCCTCATCTCATGGAGGATCTCAACGCAATGGGGACCATTGCTTCCTAAGGAGGGAGGAATGATCCAGGTGGATATCGGTGGCCACCCACCTATTCCATTTGGACCAGCACCATCAATTCTTGCAGCTTTTCACATTCAGCACAACTTAATATTTTTAGCAGGTTTTCGGGTCCTCCACTCTCGGAGCCGTTTTGGGGGCTTAATGATCCAGGTGGATATTGGTGGCCACCCACCTATTCCATTTGAACCCCCATCTTCAGTTCTTTCAATTTTCAAGTTGCAACAAAACTTACTATTTTTAGCAATTTTTCGGGTCCTGAACTTCCAGAGCCGTTTTGAGGCCCTAAACGACGTTTTTTGGGTATGAAATTTGTTGCGATTTGATCATCAAATCATCACAAAAGTTGTATTCCTCGGATAGAGCTTTCTAATGATGTATCATGTGCGTCGAACGGAGATTGAGTGCCAAAGTTATGCCCCCGGGAAGTTGAACCACCAATTTACCCAAACGGGCGCCCACAGTTTTGGCGCCCCATCTCCTACGGTTAGGTTTTTGGACGTTTCAGATTCTACATTGTTTCTCAACAATAAATAGGCCCTCGAGCCTCATTGTAACACAGTTCAGAGGTCGGTAGCCACCACATCTCTTCTCAGAGATTCGCTACCAGCACCCTAGCTATTGTATTTCCATTATGTCTGTAAGCATATTTCTGTTATTTGATATTAATGAAATGACACATTATTTCAGCTGCATATCTATGTTTATGGTTATTTCTATATTCTGTTGCGTTCCTGCATAAATCCGGATCAAATAGGATAATGGGAATAATGGACTTTTATCAAGTGATATTTGCCTTTTTAAAACTGTGATTTGATATGTTTAGGGACAAGGGACAACCACTTATTTTCTTGGGATAAACTTGGGGTTTGGGGAAATTCACAAGTGGGATGGGGGATAATGGAAATGGGATTAGGAATGAGTGACTTTAGGGATGTAAGGGGATAGGGGATGGACTGTAGTGATAAAATAACAGTGAAGGGGTGGAAAAAACAAGGTGGGGAATGGAAGTATTTGGCACAAAATTATTTTCAAAACCCTAAAGGAGGCACTTCTCAACAAGATAATAGGGTTTGGTTTTTGTGTATTTAAATTCTCATAATCAACACCAAATACTTGTTATGGGAAATTACAAGGTCTCATGGACTTACTTGTAGCAAGAGAGACAGAGTCGATTTGGAGTTTTTGAAGAAATGGCAAAAAATTTGTGTTCCGGCCCAATGCACCGTGCAACCAACCCAGTGGGCCGCGCCGTTCCAATGCGCCGCGCTGGTTCAAATTCACACAGAGGAAGTCGACTCAATGCGCCGTGCTCGCCCGATGCGTTGCGACACCTGCCCAACACGTCGTGCTCTGCAACTTCAACACAGTCTGCACTCCAATCACTTGCTTCAATCCTCACAGGTTCTCCTTTGTTCACTGCTATCTCTTGGCACACAAATGGAGTTTTGAATTTGAAAATATCTTATATATACCAAGGATTTTGATTTTTCATTTGAAAAAACCCACTTTATAATGTTGCAAACTTTGACACTTTTCAAAAGAACTCTGTTTTGCTTCCTTCTTGCTTTTGGACTGAATGATGAGCTTTCTGTTTATCTTGCAGGGAATAGATGGCATGGTGCTTTGGAAAATGCAACCAGGGTTGCAAGTGGAGTGTTATTACAACTGAAAAACTTGAAAATCACATTACATTTAATTACATAAGGATGAAATAGACTAATTTTTCTTCAAAATAGAGTTTTGAAGAAAAATCATTATTAAGCATTATGATAATGAAATTGTAGCACTAAAATCTTATTTCAAACTTCTTCATGTGCCTGCTGACCATTATTAGGCAATCTGAAGACCAGATTAACGAAACCCTAGACCTAATGAGACTAAAACTCTAAAGTGATTTTTTACGAACTATGAGACCAAAAGTGACTGTAAATGATTTTAATGAACAGAAATAGGCCAGCAGGTATATGAAATGAGGGACACGAGTAACAAACCACTACCGTTAGATGATCCATGCTCCTAATGGAATGCAACTGACTGAATGAGACACCTAAGAATGCAATGCAACAAGAGAAATTTGATCTTTGACGGAGGGATGAAGATACTAACACTAAAATTGGCTCCAATGGGGATGGTAGCTCCTTGGAGGTGCCAAGAACTATAGATCTCTGGGAAAGTAGGTAGTGCCTTCGTCCATTGGGCTATGGAGTCAATAACTTCGACAAACCAAAACAAGACTCTTGACTTATTGTGAGGACTGAAAACTGACTCAAAACCGACTCAATTTTGAAACCAAAATGACTGAAAGACCTGACTCAACATTCCAAACCAAATTGAAATCAATCTTCAGATTTATAGCCTTCACCTCGGGCCCAAAAATGAAGGAATGATGACAACACACACTTGCAATAAAATTTAAACAAACCGGTATTTAAAATGATAATGTATGACAACAAAAAAAATTTCAGAGATAATACTGCTTGAGCAGCCGACCATTGACCGGCCCTCCTCGACAATCTTCTCCATTCATTTCTTTCAAAAGGAAAGCATTTTGGCCTCGATATGCAGCAATTTTGAAAGGTCCTTTCCAAAGATTCTCGAACTTGCCATGCTTACCTTTATCTTCGTTTCTTGCATCCCATTTCAGCACCACTTCTTCTAATTGAAACTTGTCCACTTTTGCCTTTCGATCGTATATATTCTTGATTCTATCTTGCAGCTTGAAAGTGTTTTGAAAAACCTCCTCTCTAGTCTGCTATAAATGGATCATTTGATTTATTCTCCGTTGCATATGATCATCTTCACTGCCAGCTTCCTGCAGAAGTTTAACCACTGGAACTGCGAGAGAGGTCAGGAATACCATGTCAACACCATACAAGATCTCAAAAGGAGACATGCCTATAGATTTCTTTTGAATCACTCTATCTACCCAAAGTGCATTAACCAACTTCTTATGCCAACTTTTCTTGTTTATTTCCAGCAGCTTTTTGATAATATTGACCAAGGATTTATTTGAGGATTCGGCCAATCCATTGCCTTGTGGATGATATGTGGTTGAGTGCCCCAAAGTAATTTGATACTTATCACAAAAGTCAATCATTCTTTTAGATTTAAAGGCTGCTGCATTATCAGTGATCAGCTTGTTTGGGCAACCAAAACGAGACAAAATATTGTTTTCAAGAAATGAAATGATTACCAAATCTGTGGCCTTCCTGGTGGGAATCGCCTCAATCCATTTAGTAAAATAATCCGTCGCTGTAAGAATCCACTTATGCTAAGCTGAAGAAGCAGGATGGATTTCGCCAATAAAATCCAAACCCCACTGCTGAAAAGGAGCACTTACTTCAATGGGCTTGAGTGGCAAAGGCTGCAATTTTTTCGTCCCTTCAAAAATGTGACATTCATGATAGCTCTTAACAGTTTTGTACACATCAGCAGAGAGAGTTGGCCAATAATATCCTGCTCTCAAAATTTTGTTGGCCGTTGTTTTCTAGAAAAGGTGACCCCCGCAATCTCCCTTATGAAAATCCTCCATAACCTGCTTTGCTTCTTCTTCAACCAAACAATTTAGCAAAACACCACCGGGATCTTTCCAATAGAGTGCATTATTCATGATACAAAATTTGGTAGCCTTCAATTTCAAAGTCCTACTTTTGTTTTTAGCCATGCCTGGCGGTGGTGACAAATTTTGGAGCACATATACAATGTACGAATACCAAGGAGAAAGAACAAAGATTTCTGATACATGAATTAGCGAACTTTCTTCATTTTCCTCGGACATAGCAGCAATGAGATTAATGTCCAAGGCATGCAAATTTGACTCATCCATTAGCTTAGTCAGCCCCTGTCCTTTGATAAGCTTTGTAGGCTTTATCTCCACATCATACTCCAACAAGGCAGCAATCCATTTGCCTCGTCTCCCCTCTGGATCTGTTTTCACTAAAACATCTTTAACAATAGCGTTAGGAACATAAGCAAGAATATGAGAATGCATAATATATACTCGAAAATATTTCAACGCTTTCACTAAGGCAAGAGCTTGCTTTTCAATAATGTTATAATTTAAGGCTGCATCTCTTATGGTTCGGCTGAAAAAAGAAATTGGTTTTTCACGCTGATCTCTTTTCTGCATCAAGACTGCTGCCATAGTATGATCTGAGGCAAATGAAAAGAAAATAAAATCCTGAGTATAGTCCGGGCTGATCAAAACCGGAGCTGAAGAAAGAGCCAATTTCACTAAATTGAAAGAATTTACTGCCTCCTTAGTCCACTTCACTACACTATCTTTCTTGAGCATGTTTGTGATTTCTCTTAAATGTTCTGCAAGATTGGGCACAAAGCGACGTAAGAAATTCATCTTACCATTGAAAGATTGGATCTCCTTTTTGTTTCAGGGAAGATCAATTTGCTGAATAGCTTCTACTCGAGCTGGATCAATGCGGATGCCATCCTTTGATATAATATGACCAAGAAGTTTTCCCTCATCCATGGCGAACAAACTCTTCTTTGGATTGAGAGATACACCATATTTTCTACACCGTTGAAAAACAATCTTCAAATGATAAAGGTGCTCTTCATCTAAATTAGAGAAGACTGTCAAATCATCAAGATACACAACTAGAAAACATCCTTCTCATTTGCAAATGCCATATCCATTGCTCCCTGAAAGGTCGCACCAGCATTCTTCAAACCGAAAGGCATTTTAGCATAATGGAAAGTTCCCCACGCAATGGTGAACGCTGTTTTGTCTCTATCATCCTCACGGACCAGAATTTGGTTATAACCAGAATAACCATCGAGTAGCGACATACGGGATGCTCCAACTACTCGCTGAAGAATGTGATCCATTTTGGGAAATGGATAATTATCTTTCAAAGAAACTTTATTCAGATTCCTAAAATCAATGCATAAGTGAATCTCACCTGTTTCCTTGCGCACGGGCACCAAATTAGAAATCCAATCTGAAAATATTATGGGAACGATGATACCAGCCTTGTACAACCGATTCACTTCCTTCTCTATTGAGGGCAACAACTTTGGATTTATTCTTCTCAATTTCTGATGAAAGGGCTTTTGATTTGGCTTGATCGGAATGGTATGCTGAATTATGTTCATGTCATATGTCTTCAAATCTAAATAGTACCAAGCAAATACATCAACAAAAGAAGATAACAAACTGATATACCTTGATTTTACCTGTGGAGGCAATGCTTTGGAAAATTTCACCATTCTTGGATTTTCTGCTGATCCAATGTTTACATCCTCAACTCCTTTCTCAGTGGGCAACAAGCTTGGTTTCCGAGGTACATCATCTTGGTCAAAAATCTCTTCTAAAGGTATCAATCCTTTAGGAATGATATTATCTTTCAGCTACAAAACTTTTATCTGATTGATTTGTACGTCAGTCTTGCCATCATCATGCTCCATATCAATAGAAGTGTCTTTGAATTTACCTTCATTTTGCAGAAACTCATCAATTTCTTTGTCATCTTGAAAAACTTGCCAACACCTTTGGTTGTCGGGAACAGTCGAACAATGCTTCACATAGATTTCAAATTTGTTGCTTGAATTCATCGGAATTTTCAAATTACTTGCTGCTGTTGCAAGTGCATTTGCAATACCATTATGAATACGCGGGATACATGTCAAAGTATAATCTGAAAAAAATCTCAAGATATCTAGTACAACATTTCGGTATGCCCGCATTCGAGGATGCTTAGCTTGATATTCACCTTTCACTTGCTTGATAACCAACTCGGAGTCGCCATACACTGCAATCCTCTTAGCATTTAACTTTCTAAGAATTTTCAGACCAGCAATTAAAGCTTCGTATTCAGCCTCATTATTTGAACAATCAAAAGTCAATTTATAAGAATAGACCCTTACATTACTTGGCACTTTTTTTGGGGAGGAAAAAGGGCTGCGTACCCAAATTCAAATTTCAGCACCGTCCCTTCCTACCGCACCATCAAAATCCATAGTCCACAAACCATCTTCATCTTCTTCCAAATGTTGAAATTCTGTTTGCTTTTTTTCTTCGCTTTGCTGTCCATCAACATTTTGCTGCTATCAAGATGCTGATTGCTCATCAGTACCATCAAGTCTTTGTCTCTCTTTCTTTAAGACTTCTCTGAAATTTTCAGTGATCTCCGGAATGTCTTCTACTTCAACTAATTGTCTATTTACATCATTAAAACTATCTGAGTACAAAACAAATGATTCTAAATCAGTGTGTACATAATTGATTGGATGATTTACCGGTTTCTCCTTGCTGGTGATCATATACTTCATCTTTTGCTCCCGATATAATTTCCTCATCTGACCAAACACAGGAATAGTAGCATAGGATAAATCAAGCTGCAATGTCCCTTTAAGTTTCTCTCCCCAAGATCTGGAAAGAAGCATGCCAAATCTAGGTTGAATATCCGCCACAACCACATCCATCAAAACATTTTTGGTAGGAATCTGATCCAAACTGACCACCAAATCTTTGATAAGCCCAATGAATCTTACTCTGCTGGAATCGAAAGAATAAAGTTCATGATACTTCCTAGTGATATCCAATCCCAATTTCTCCATGATTTCCCTAGGCATGAGATTATGAGAGGCTCCGGAATCAAACATGGCATTGTGTAACACATAATCATGCAATCTAAGGCTGATATAAAAAGGAGGTACATCACTATCTGGGGACTCACCACCAATGCTGGACCAAAAATCAACTCAGGTTGATCATCTTCCACATTTACCATATCAGATAATGGATCCAAATTCAACATCTTAGACACCTGACCCTTATAGCTGCTATTCTTCATCAATTCAGTCAAAGGAATGGATAATTTTAACTTAGAAATTTCACTTTCTAAGTTAAAAACTGAAGTTTTCTCTACCTCTTTAGCTGGAACATCCTTCTTTTCAGTTTTCTCCCTTGATATATTTGGCTGATTGGATCTTTCATTTGCTGATGATGATTTGCTAGTAGTGGGATCAACTATCTCTTTTCCCTTTTTCGACACAACAGGTGAATCATTCTTTGGTGCTGTAGCTTCCTTTATTTTTTGGATTGGCTTAATGGGCACATCTCTATTTCTAAGTGAATATTGTCGCTGCTGGGTGGTCAAGGCATTCATATAACCTCTCTGATACTCATCAAAATCTTCTTCAAGAGTTGTCTCATTTGCCAAGATGAAATTCTCGTCCTTTTGTACAGCTGAGTTTTCTGAGTACTCCTCATCTTCGGTGATAAAAATTGGCATATCATCAGGTGTAAAGAAGTGATTCTCTTCTCCTATTACATTCTCTTCATCATCTTATTCCAAACCATGTAGAAAATTCTGCTGTAAAGGTGTCTTCACCTGCTGTTGCACTGCTGGTTCTTGTGCTCGTTGCTCTCGTTGCTTGATTCTAAATTGTGGTTGCTGCTGGCCATGGAAGTTAGGATTTATGATCTGTGGTTCAGGCTTATCAAGTGTTAATATTTCAAACATCTTTTCCATCTTACGAAGCACTTGATCTGAAGTGGAAACCTCTTCCTTTATTGCTAATTTTGTTTTTAGCTTTCGTTCTAGCTCTCCTGGCAAGCAAATTTGCTTCAACGCTGACTGCAATTTTCTGCATATCTTCTAAAGTGGCTGGAATTCTTTCTCTTAATTGATAAGCCATGTCAGGATCACATCCATCCGGAAAATTAATCAAAGCAGATCCCCTAGGTGGCTTTATATCAGCAGGAATTTCATTGTAAACATAATTGAATCTAATACAATAATCTTGAACTGACTCACCAACATTCCGCTTGATATTGTCATACTCGGAAAGGATTTGGATAGGGTCTTTCTGCACTTCCCATCAATCCAAGAATTGTCTCTGAAGATTAGGCAATGTAGTAATACTCCTAGCCGGCAAAGCTCTGAAGCATTTCCTCACTTCACCTCCAAAGGTTTGTACAAACAATCTCATTGTCACATTTTCCGCATCAATCTCATGAAGGTCAAAGAAATATGCCATCCTATCCACATGTTGCTGAGCAGTGACACTTTGAGGAGTGCCATCAAACAATGGAATTTTTCTTTAGTAATCAGCGGGCATGTCATCCAAGTTTTGAGGCAATGCGAGGGGTGCAAATCGGGCAGCTATTGCTCTGGGTGGATTTACAACTGGATTTGGGGATATAGGAGGAGTCAGAGCAGTTGATGTATGAGGTGTATGTGGTGGGGATGGAGGTGATACTACTGTAGATTGTTGATCAGGGATAGAGGGTTGCACGGGAATGGTAGGAATGAAAGGAGGCTTGGTAGGAATTTGTGAACCAGATGTAATTGCGGATGGCCCAAGAGTTTCAGATGCAGACTCTATGAATTTGGGAATGTTTGTTGCTACATTGGAATTATGAATATTCAATATGTAACTGTCAATGGATCTATTAGCCTGTTCAATTTCAAGATATTTGAAAAACTTTGGATTTAGGACAGTAGAATCAATAACACTTTCAGACTTAGTCTCAAACAACGACAAATCAAATTGTTCATCAAACTCAAGATCTTCAAGATATTAAAAAATAGTGGGACATGAATGAGATTTGAACACAAGAGTCACAGGAATTTCTCGACGAAGGATTCTCGAAATAAGATTTGGATTTTCATACACAGGAGGTGGATCGGGATCCGGATTTGCTCTGGTATGTCGTCTAGAAGCCAGTGTGTTGGATTATTCTCAAAGATCAAATGGACAAAACCAACTTGTTCAGCCTATCGAATTCTAGAATCATCACCCAAAAGTCTAGAATTATCTGATGTACTGGGGCAATTCACAAATTAGATGTTACGTTTACAAACTAGACTGGAGATTGACTGAAGCAGCGTTTATCTACTTTCGCTAATGCAAAGCAAGAGCGTTTCGAAGGCTACCTGGCATAACTTCAGGCTCCGTCTGTAGTCTATAAAACAAATAACCCCAACAAGAAAACCATTTTGTTTCCACAATATGGTCACCACTATGTTATAGCCTAAATCTACCTCAGGCTGAGAAAGACAGAGTCTAGGGTAACATCAAACCATGCTTAATCTGGTAGCTAGCCCTACCAGATCGGGAGAGGGCTCTCTCTTTGTCAATCTCAGCGAAAAATGATCAGTAAGGCTTGAGATAACATCAAACCATGCTTAATCTGGTAGCTAGCCCTACCAGATCGGGAGAGGGCTCTCTCCTTGTCAATCTCAGCAAAAATAATCAGTAAGGCTTGAGATGAATTAAAATAAAGCCTGATTTTAGGCTAGGTATATATGTGAAAGAGTTTGATTTGATTTTGGGGGTTTTGTTGGAATCAAAGGGAAAGGCAGATTTTGGGTCTCGGAAATGATCAGTTTTGCAGAGAGCTGAATGGGGCAAGAAAGGAAAATGTTTTGATGCTTCAAATTTGAATGAAATGGATAGCTCAGACTGGTGAGGAGTTGAAGAGGGCAAGAGGCTTTCAGGAATCCTCTTCAGATAGTTGAAAACATAGAAAATCAAACAAAACTTCAAGGTAGAGCACTGCAAATCAAATGAATTCCACCTTTATGACTTTTTTGTTTAACTTAAAAAGAAATGAGAAGGAAGATGATACACATGAAACATCAGTAAACTTACAATAACAGAGAGAAACACACCATAAAAACATAGAGCCACATGGATCCCAAAGAGTGCTGCAAACCCTGGTCTATTCCTTTGCCAAAATGCAGAGATGAAATGTACAATGAAGCTCAAAGCAATCCCAAGTGTCCAACCCTGAAAATGACTGAGAAAATACAAGATATAGACAAACCTAACTCATCCCCATGCCTCTAGGGGTCTAGCTCAATAGTTTAGGAGCTGTTTCAATAGGATCTAAACTAAGAACTGCAAAATAGGTAGTGGAACAACTTGCCTCTATAAGATAGGAAACTAATTCATTCAGTTACAATTCACTTTTTGATGAATGAATCTACTTACATGAGTGAAATTTGTCAAAATTACATCAAAAGTCATGAAATTACATCAAATTATATCAATATCTTTACATTTGGAGATAAAAAAGTCAAACTGGCCAAAACTAGGCGAAAAACTGAGTTACTGAGTGAAAAACTAGGCCAAAATTTCCAATGCGCCGCGCCTAAAATCTCTATGCGTCACGCCACTTTGGAGCTGATTTTGGGGACCTTCCTGGAGTCCAAATTGAGTGCAAGATATCTTGTTGAAAATATCTACCTGTCTACTTTCCAACCCAAGTGGAATTTTTGAATTTGGTTGCATTTTCCCCTCCAAAAATGAGTTTTCCTAACACTGCTTCCTGTGTGTCCAAAAAGAGGCAGAAAGGTCATTTTTAGGGTGTTTTTGACCCTTCAGGCAACCCAAAACGTGTCAAAATATTTAGGTAATGGGTAGGTATGCATAAATTTTGATGAAAAATCTAGAAATACAAAGTTTTCTTCAAGAGGAGCTGCCAATTATAAGCGCGCGCCAAGTGGTGCGACGCGTCGGGCAGGAAAATATGTGTTAAGGCCAAAAAATTCAAAATTGATAAAATGTTTCCCAAATTTCCTGAAATTTGGGCTGAATGTCCATCATCAAGTACTATGCTGGGTCAAAGAAGCTTCAGCCAAAATTTGGAGTCTATCATGCCTTTTGCGACGCTTTAATGCCCTCTTTAACTTTGCCTTCAGGATCTTGATTCCCGCCTAGCAAACATGATTCCTCGCCCAATAATGATTCTTCATGTGCCTTAGCATGTTATTTTCATTGTTTTCCTTCTCCAACAACTTCTCCAGATGAATATTGACCCTATCAAGCCAATTCTCTCTATCAGCCTCAATCTCTCACTCAATGGATGTCATCACAGTTTGGCTTGTTTGGGCAGCTTGCCGGTCTTCACGGATGTTTTGCAACTCCATGATTGTTTGCTGATATTTTAACTGTTTGTTTTTCTGCTCAAGGTAGTTTTTAATCCATTGGGCTCTTTGCAATTGGACGGTCAAAGTGTCTATCTCCGCCTTCTGCTCCTGAATAGTCTCTCTCAAATTTGAGCGTGGAGAGCTCAAATCCTCATCAATGAGTATGAAACTTGTATCTTGGCCTCCTGAAGGCCCCTCATCCTGCATGGGCCTCTTACCTCTGTCCTGTACCTATGCTTCTGATGATGGAAGTGAGACCCCTTCCACCCCAAGTGGATATAATACTCATCGGGCTGCTGCAAATAATCCTCTAGTGCCTTTCTAATAAGTGACATACGTCGGCACACTAATAGCCTATGTCTCCTGACCTCCATGCTGATATGAAGGTTTACCTGCATCATGAACAACCTCCGCAGGAACCTGGGGAGCTGTGAAGAAATCATTATAAATGAAATCCTCCCATGAAATACCCTGCAAGCTGAGCTGATGCACAACCACGATCTTGATGAGTGCATAGTGATAAATACTGTTGTACTGCTACTCGGGAGTTTTCCTCTGCACAAGAGTGGTCATTATCTCGATATTCCGGCACATGAAATAAGGGAGGTTCATCATCCTCACCTTGGTGAAATTCATCAATAACCTGATATGATAGGCATAGAGACGTGAAAACTGGCCCTCACAACTGAAATATCTGATAATGAGTTTCATCAGAGGCGCATAGGAATCCTTTAGGAACCGGAAAGGAAACACTCTGTTGAGTTGTTTCACAAAGCTAGGTTTGATATATGGTTCATAATGCACTCTATCCACCTACTTTCTTTTGTTCCATTGTTCTCCAACATTGGGTATTCCAGTTGCTTGAGAGATAGTTTCCGGTGTTAAAGTAAAAGTCACACCGGCAAGGGTGACCTAACCATCATGTAAATGCAACACAAACAAACGAGCCAGCTCCTGATGATAATGGATCCTAGTAATCATTTCAAAAAATTGATAACAAGACTGCTCTCGAAAACATGCCATGGCAAGTGGACAAGCCTGCAATTCAGCCAATGAGGTGGGTTCCTCTCTCACATGTCTGCCACTCGTATGAGACCTTCTAGGTGCATGTAGTTTAGTGGTGGAATCACTGTCTCGGTCATAGGATGTATCAGTATCTGTCTCCATGAGAATTTGCAAATCTTGTGTTGTCTTGTATGAGAATTTGGTGTTTTTGATTTGATTGCCAAATAAGTGGTAATATGGGAGGGGATATGGAGGAATAGGGAAGTGTAATGAAATGATGGGCTATAATCAAGTGAAATTGTGAGTTTGCCACTTGAAATTTGGTCTTAAATATTTAGGGACAACCACTTAGCTATTTGGGATAGTTTGGGATTTGAGGAAAATTTACAAATGGTATGGGGCCAATGGGAATGGGATAGGGATAATTTACTTTAGGGATGTAAGGTGAAATGGGAAAAGGGGACTGTGGTGAGAAAATGAAAAGTGAGGAGGAGAAAAACAAAGTGAGAGAAGTGGAAATGTTTGACACCCAAAACCAATTTTAAAACCCTAGGAGAAATCTTAAAACAAGAGAATAGGGTTTTGAGTTTTTGGCATTTAAATTCTCATAATAAATCTCATAATCAACACCAAACATTTGTTATGGCAATTGCAAGGTCACATAGACTTACTTGGAGCAAGGGAGACCGAATTGATTTGGAGTTTTTGAGAAATGGCAAAAATTTTGTGTTCCGACTCAATGCGCCGCGCAGCCAACCCAGTGTGTCGTGCCCCTCCAATGCACCGTGCTGGTTCAAATTCACACATAGGCAAGCTACCCTATGCGTTGCGCATGCCCAATGCGTCGCGTCGGCTGCCCAATGCGTCGCGCTTGGCAATTTGCACACAGTCCGCCCTCCAATCACTAGCTTCACTCCTCATGGGTTCTCCTTTGTATACTGCTATCTCTTGACACACAAATGGAGTTTTGAATTTGAAAATATCTTATATATACCAGAGACTTTGATTTTTCATTTGAACAAACCCACTTTTTAATGTTTGCAACTTGACATTTCATTTTAAAACTCCATTTTGTTTCCTTTGTGCTTTTGAACTGAATAACGAGCTTTTGTCTGTCTTGCAGGGAATGAATGGCATAGAGCTTTGGAAAAGGCGACCAGGGTTGCAAATGGAGCATTATTACAACTGAAAAAACTTGAAAATTACATTGCATTTATTACAAAAAGATGAAATATACAATTTTCTTCAAAACAGAGTTTTGAAGAAAAATCATTATCAAGCATTATGATGATGATTTTTTTTTTTTTTGCACTGAAACCTTATTTGAAGCTTCCTCATGTGCCTGCTGACCATTATTAGGCATTTTGAGACCTGATTAATAAAACCCTAGACCTAATGAGACTAAAAACCCTAAAATGACTATTTGCCAACTATGAGACCAAACATGACTGTACATGATTTTAATGAACAGAAGTAGGCCAGCAGGTACAAGACATGAGGGATATGAGTGACAAGCCCCTACCGTTAGATGATCCATGCTCCTAATGGAATGCAGCTGACTGAACTGAGTGAGACACCTAAAATGAAATGCAACAAGAGAGATTTGATCTCTGATGGAGGGATGAAGATACTGACTCTAACATTGGCTCCAATGGGGATGGTAGCTCCTTGGAGGTGCCAAGAATTATAGATTTCTGGGAGAGTAAGCAGTGCCTTCGTCCACTGGGCTATGGAGTCAATAACTTCGACAAACCAACACAAGACTTCTTGACTCATTTTATTGACTGAAAATTGACTCAAACCGACTCAATTTTGAAACCAAAAATGACTAAAAGACCTAACTCAACAAACTCAAACCAAAGCTAAAATCAATATTTAGAGTTATAGCCTTCACCTCGGGCCCCAAACTGAAGAAATGATGACAGCGCAGACTTGCAATGAAACTGAGACAAACCGGTATGTACAGTGACAATGTAAAACAACAGAAAACATTTTAGAAATGATACTGTTAGGTCCCTATATTACTAGTATAGTCCCTTATTAGTGTTAGTGTAACCCCCTTATTGTTATTATTGTACCCTTGTAACCCCCATTTTATTATTATTGTGCCCTTAAATTATTAATGTTAGGTCGGCTAGGATTACATTGTGGCGCACTAGGATTATATTGTGGCCCCATGGACTCCTATATATAGAAGGAGGTTTTGTTCATTTGTATCATCCAAGAATTGTTCATTTATGTAATGTATTGGAGGTTTCCCCCTCGAAGTGGCTTATTTCTAAGGCGTTGATATCTCTTTTCTTCTATTTTTGGAGCTGGTTACACAACAGATACCACTTAAGCAGCCGACCATTGACCAGCCCTCCTAGACAATCTTCCCCATTCATCTCCTTTAGAAGGAAAGCATTTTGACCCCGATATGCAGCAATTTTAAAGGGGGTCCTTTCCAAAGATTTTCGAACTTACCATGCTTACCTTTTTCCTCGTTTCTTGCATCCCATTTTAGCACCACTTCTTCCAATTGAAACTTGTCCGCTTTTTCTTTTCTTTCATATATTTTCTTAATTCTCTCTTGCAGCTTGAAAGTGTTCTGAAAAACCTCCTCTCTAGTCTGCTGTAAATGGATCATTTGGTTTATTCTCCTTTGCATATGATCATCTTCACTTCCAGCTTCCTGCAAAAGTTTGACCACTGGAGCTGCGAGAGAGGTAGGAAATACAGTGTCAACTCCATATACTAGCTCAAAGGGGGACATACCTATAGATTTCTTCTGACTCACTCTGTCTGCCCAAAGTGCATTGACCAACTTCTTATGCCAACTTTTCTTTTTTATTTCTAGCAACTTTTTAATAATGTTGACCAAAGATTTATTTGAGGATTCAACCAATCCGTTGCCTTGTGGATGATAAGCAGTTGAGTGTCCCAAAGTGATTTGATACTTGTCACAAAACTCAACCATCCTTTTTTATTTTAAAGCTGTTGCGTTATCATTAATTAACTTATTCGGACAACCAAAACGAGACAAAACATTATTCTCAAGGAATAAAATTATTACCGAATATGTGGCTTGCCTGGTGGGAATCGCTTCAATCCATTTCGTGAAATAATCCGTCGCTGTGAGGATCCACTTATGCTGAGCTGAAGAAGCAGGATGAATTTCGCCAATGAAATCCAAACCCCACTGCTGAAAAGGAGCACTTACTTCAATGGGCTTAAGCGGCAAAGGCTACAATTTATTCCTCCCTTCAAAAATCTGACATTCATGACAACTTTTAATAATTTTGTATACATCAGAAAAAAGAGTCGACCAATAATATCCTGCTCTCAAAATTTTGTTGGCTGTTTTTTTCCAGAAAAGGTGACCTCCGCAATCTCCCTTATGAAAATCTTCCATAACCTATTTTTCTTCTTCTTCCACCAAAAAATTTAGCAAAACACCATCGGGATCTTTCCAATAGAGTGCATTATTCATAATACAAAACTTGGCAGCCTTCAATTTCAGAGTCCTGCTTTTGTTTTTAGCCATTCCTGGTGGCGATGACAAATTTTGGAGCACATATACAGCATGCGAATACCAAGGAGAAAGAACAAAGATTTTTGATACCTGAATTAGCGAACTTTCTTCATTTTCCTCGGACATAGCAACAATGAGACTAATGTCCAAGGCATGCAAATTTGACTCAGCCATTAGCTTAGCCAGCCCTTGTCCTTTGATATGCTTTGTAGGCTTTATCTCCACATCGTACTCCAACAAGGCAGAAATCCATTTGCCTCGTCTCCCCTCTGGATCTGTTTGCACTAGAACATCCTTAACAACAACATTAGGAACATAAGCAAGAATGTGAGAATGCAGAATATATACTCGAAAATATTTCAATGCTTTCACTAAGGCAAAAGCTTGCTTTTCAATAATGTTATACTTTAAGGCTGCATCTCTTATGGTTCGGCTGAAAAAATCAATTGGTTTTTCATGTTGATCTCTTTTCTGCATCAATACTGCTGCCATAGTATGCTCCGAGGCAAATGAAAACAAAATAAAATCCTGAGTATAGTCCGGGTTGATCAAAACCGGAGCTGAAGAAAGAGCCAACTTCACTAAATTGAAAGACTTTACATCCTCCTCAGCCCACTTCACTACGCTATCTTTCTTAAGCATGTTTGTAATCTCCCTTAAATGTTCTGCAAGATTGGGCACAAAGTGGCGTAAGAAATTCATCTTACCATTGAATGATTGGATATCCTTTTTTTTTCGGGGAAGATCAATTTGCTGAATAGCTTCTACTCGAGCTGGATCAATGCGGATGCCATCCTTTGATATAATATGACCAAGAAGCTTGCCTTCATCCATGGTAAACAAACTCTTCCTCGGATTGAGTGACACACCATATTTTCTACACCGATGAAAAACAATCTTCAAATGGTAAAGGTGCTCTTCATCTAAATTAGAAAAAACTGTCAAATCATCAAGATACACAACTAGAAAAAAGTCCTTCTCATTTGAAAATGCCATATCCATTGCTCGCTGAAAGGTCACATCAACATTCTTCAAACCGAAAGGCATTTTAGCATAATGGAAAGTTCCCCACGGAGTGGTGAACGCTGTTTTGTCTCTATCATCCTCATGGACCAGAATTTGGTTATAACCGGAATAACCATTGAGTAGCGACATAAGAGATGCTCCAACCACTCACTGAAGTATGTGATCCATTTTGGGCAATGGATAATTATCTTTCAAAGAGACCTTATTCAAATTCCTAAAATCAATGCACAAACGAATCTCACCTATTTTCTTGCGTACGGGCACCAAATTAGAAATCCAATCTAAAAATCTTATGGGAACGATGATACCAGCCTTGTACAACCGATTCACTTCCTTCTCTATTGAGGGCAGCAACTTTGGATTTATTCTTCTCAACTTCTGCCTGAAGGGCTTTTGATTAGGCTTGATCAGAATGGTGTGCCGAATTATGTTTGTGTCGTATGTCTTCAAATCTGAATAGTCCCAAGAAAATACATCAGCAAAGGAAGACAATAAACTGATATACTTAGCTTTTACTTGTGGGGGAAATGCTTTGGAAAATTTCACCATTTTTGGATTTTCAGCTGATCCAATGTTCACATCCTCAACTCCTTTTTCGGTTGGCCGCAAGGTTGGTTTTCGAGCTACGTCATCTTGATCGAAAATATCCTCTAAAGGTATTAGACCTTTAGGGATGACATTATCCTTCAGCTGCAAAACTTCCATCTGATTTACTTGCACATCAGCCCCACCATCATCATGTTCCACATCAATAGAAGTGTCTTTGAATTTACCTTCATTTTGCATAAATTCATCAATTTATTCATCATCTTGAAACACTTGCCAATACCTTTGATTGTCAGGGACACTCGGACGATGCTTCACATGAATTTCAAATTTGTTACTTGAGTTCATCGGAATTTTCAAATTACTTGCTGCCTTTGCAAGTGCATCTGCAATACCATTCTGAATACGAGGGACACAAGTCAAAGTATAATCTGAAAACAATCTCAAGATATCTAGAAATGCATTTCGATAAGCCCGCATTCAAGGATGCTTAGCTTGATATTCACCTTTCACTTGCTTGATAACCAACTCGGAGTTGCCATACACTGCAATCCTCTGAGCATTCAACGTTTTAATAATTTTCAGACCAAAAATTAAAGCTTCATATTCAGCCTCATTATTTGAACAATCAAAAGCCAATTTATAAGAACAGACCCTTACATTACTTGGTACTTTGTTTGGGAAGGAAAGAGGGATATGTACCCAAATGCCAATTCCAGCACCGTCATTTCCTACCGCACCATCAAAATCCATGGTCCGTAAACCATCTTCACCCTCTTCCAAGTGCTGAAATTATGTTTTCTTTGTTATTTCTGCTTGTTGTCCATCAACTTTTTGCTGTTGTCGGAAGGTTGATTGCTCAGTGGTACTTTCAAGTTTTTATCTCTCTTTCTTTAAGACCTCTCTGAAATTCTCAGTGATTTCCAGAATGTCTTCTACTTCAACTAATTGGCTATTTACATCATTTAAACTATCTGAATACAAAACAAATGATTCTAAATCAGTATGTACATAATTGATTGGATGATTTACCGGTTTCTCCTTTCTGGTGATCATATACTTCATCTTTTTCTCCCAATATAATTTCCTCATCTGACCAAACACAGGAATAGTAGCATAGGAGAAATCAAGCTGCAATGTCCCCTTAAGTTTCACTCCCCAAGATCTAGAAAGAAGCATGCCAAATATAGGAGGAATATCTGCCACAACCACATCCATCAAAACATTTTTAGTAGGAATTTGATCCAAAATGACCACTAAATCCTTGATAAGCCCAATGCATCTTACTCTACTAGAATCGAAAGAATAAAGATCATGATACTTTCTAGTGATATCCAATCCCAATTTCTCCATGATTTCCCTCGGCATGAGATTATGAGAGGCTCCGGAATCAAACATAGCATTGTGTAACACAAAATCATGCAATTTAAGGATGATATAAAAAGGAGGCACATCACTATCTGGAGACTCACCATCCAATGTTGGACCAAAAATCAACTCAGGTTGATCATCTTCCACATTTACCATATCAGAAAATGGATCTAAATTCAAAATTTTAGACACCTGACCCTTATAGCTGCTATTTTTCATCAACTCAATCAAAGGAATGGATACTTTTAACTTAGCAATTTCATTTTCTAAGTTAAAAACTGGAATTTTCTCTACCTCTTTAGCTGGAACATCCTTCTTTTCAGCTGTCTCCTTTGATACAATTGGCTGATTGGATCTTTCATTTGCTAATGGTGATTTGCTAGTAGTGGGATCAACTGTCTCTTTTCCCTTCTTCTGCACAACAGGTGAATCATTCTTTGGTGCTGAAACTTCCTTCCTCTTTTGAATTGGATTAATAGGGACATCTTTGTTTCTGAGTGAATATTGGCACTGCTAGGCAGCAGTCAAGGCATTCATGTTTCCCCTCTGATAATCATCAGACTCTTCTTCAAGAGCTGTATCATTTGCCAAGATGAAATCCTCGTCTTTTTGTAGAGCTGAACTTTCGGAATACTCCTCATCTTCAGTGATAAAAATTGGCATATCATCATGTGTAAAGAAATGATTCTCTTCTCCAATTACATTCTCTTCATCATCTGATTCAGGACCAAAAAAATTCTGTTGTAAGGGCGTCTTCACTTGATGTTGAACTGTCGGTTCTTGTGCTTGCTGCTCTCTGTGTTTGATTTTGAATTGCGGTTGCTGCTGGCCACGGAAGTTAGGATTTCGAATCTGCGGTTCAGGCTTATCAAGTGTTAATATTTCAAACATATTTTCCATCTTACGAAGCATTTGATCTGACGTGGAAACCTCTTATTTTATTGCTACTTTCTTTTCAGCTCTCATTCTAGCTCTCCTGGCATTCAAATTAGCTTCAACACTGACTGCAATTTTCTGCATATCCTCTAAAGTGGCCAGACTTCTTTCTCTTAATTGATAGGCCATGTCAGGATCGAAACCATCTGGAAACTTAATCAAAGCTGACCCCCTAGGTGGCTTTATATCATCAGGAATTCCATTGTAAACAGAATTGAATCTAATACAATAATCTTGGACAGACTCACCAACATTTCGCTCCATATTGTCATATTCGGAAAGGATTGAAAGAGGATCTTTATGCACTTCCCATCGATCCAAAAATTGTCTCTGAAGATTAGGCAGTGTAGAAATACTTCTAGCCGGCAAAGCTCTGAACCACTTTCTTACTTCTCCTCCAAAATTTTGAACAAACAATCTCATTGTCACATTTTCCACATCAATCTCATGAAGGTCTTAGAAATCTGCCATCCTATCCACATGTTGCTGAGCAGTGACACTTTGAGGAGTGCCATCAAAAAATGGAATTTTTCTTTGATAATATGCGGGCATGTCATCTAATTTTTGAGGCAACACGAGAGGTGCAAATCGAGTAGCCATTGATCTAGGTGGATTTAAAACCGGTCTTGGGGATATAGGAGGAGTCGGAGCAGTTAATGTATGAGGTGTATGTGGTGTGGATGGAGATGATACTACTGCAGATTGTTCATCAGAGATATATGGTTTCATGAGAATGGTAGGAATGAAAGGAGGTTCGGTAGGAATTTGTGAACCAGATGTAACTGCTGATGACCCAAGAGTTGCAGATGCAGACTCTATGAATTCAGGGATGCTTGTTGCCACAATGGAATTCTGAATATTCAAAATGTAACTGTCAATGGATCTATTAGCCTATTCAATTTCAAGATATTTGATAAACTCTGGATTTATGATAGTAGAATCAATATCACTTTCAGATTTAGTCTCAAACAAAGACAACTCAAGTTGTTCGTCAAACTCAAGATCTTCAAGATACTCAAAAACAGCGAGACATGAATGAGATTTAAACAGAGGAATCACAGGACTTTCTCAACGAAGGATTCTCGAAATAAGATTGGAATTTTCATACACAGGAGGTGGATCGGGATCCGGATTTGCTCTGGTATGTCATCTGGAAGCCAGTGTGTTGAATTATTTTCAAAATTCAAAGGGAAAAAACCAACTTGTTCAGCCTATCAAATTCTAAACTCATCATCCAAAGTCTAGAATGATCTGATGTACTGGGGAAATTTACAAGTCAGATGTTATGTTTACAAACTAGACCGGAGATTGAATGAAGCAGCATTTATCTACTTTCGCTAATGCAAAGCAAGAGCGTTTTGAAGGCTACCTGGCATAACTTTAGGCTCCGTCTGCAGCTTATAAAATGAATAACACTAACAAGCAAACCATTTTATTCCCAAGTATGGTCACCACTATGTTATTGCCTAAATCTACCTCAGGCTGAAGGAAGGCAGAGTCTAGGATAACATCAAACCATGCTTAATCTGGTAGCTAGCCCTACCAGATTGGGAGAGGACTCTCTCCTTGTAAATTTCAGTAAAAATAATCAGTAAGGCTTGAAATGAATTAAAATAAAGGTCGATTTTAGGCTAGGTATATATGTGAAAGAGTTTGATTTGATTTTGGGGGTTTTGTTGGAATTAAAGGGAAAGGCAGATTTTGGGTTCGGGAAATGATCAGTTTTGTAGAGAGCTGAATGGGGCAAGAAATTTAAATGTTTTGATGCTTAAAATTTGAATGAAATGGATAGCTCAGACTGGTGAGGAGTTGAAGAGGGCAAGAGGCTTTCAGGAATTCTCTTCAGACAGTTGAAAACATAGAAAATTAAACAAAACTTCAACATAGCGCACTGCAAATCAAATGAATTCCACCTTTATGACTTTTTTGTTTAACTTAAGAAGAAATGAGAAGGAAGATGATACACATGAAACATCAGTAAACTTATAATCAGCGAGAGAAACACACCATCAAAACATAGAGCCACATGGATCCCAAAGAGTGCTGCAAACCTTGGTCTATTCCTTTTCCAAAATGCAGAGATGAAATGTACAATGAAGCTCAAAGCAATCCCAAGTGTCCAACCCTGAAAATGACTGAGAAAATACAAGATATAGACAAGCCTAACTCATGATTCCTCGCCTAGAAAACATGATTCCTCGCCCAATAATGATTCTTCAAGTTCCTTAGCATGTTATTTTCATTGTTGGACTTCTCCAACAGCTTGTCCAGATGAATATTGACCCTCTCAAGCCAAGTCTCTCTATCAGCCTCAATCTCTCGCTCAATGGATGTCATCTCAGTTTGGCTTCTTTGGGCAGCTTGCCGGTCTTCACGGATGTTTTGCAACTCCATGTTTGTTTGCTGATCTTCCAACTGTTTGTTTCACTGCTCAAGTTAGTTTATAATCCATTGGGATCTTTTCAATTTGACGGTCAAAGTGTCTATCTCCGCCTTCTGCTCTTGAATAGTCTCTCTCAACTTTGAGCTTGGAGAGCTAAAATCCTCATCAATGAGTATGAAACCTGTATCTTGGCCTCCTAAAGGCCCCTCATATTGCATGGGCCTCTTAACTCTTTCCTTTACCTGTGCTGCTGATGATGGAAGCAAGACCCCTTCCACCCCAGGTGGAGATAATACTCGCCGGGCTGCTGCAAATAATCCTCTAGTGCCTCTCTGATAAGTGACATACGTTGGCACACTAGTAGTCTCTATCTCCTGACCTCCATGATGATATGAAGGTTCACCTGCATCATGAACAACCTCTGGAGGAACCCAAGGAGCTGTGAAGAAATAATTAGAAATTAAATCCTCCCATGAAATACCCTGCAAGCCGAGCTGATGCACAACCACGATCTTGATGAGTGCATAGTGATAAATACTGTTGTACTGCTGCTCGAGATTTTTCCTCTGCACAACAGTGGTCATTCTCTCGATATTCCGGCGCATGAAATAAGGGAGGTTCATCATCCTCACCCTAGTGAAATGCATCAATAACCTGATATGATAGGCATAGAGACGTGAAAACCGACCCTCACAACTGAAATATCTGATAATGAGTTTCATCAGAGGCGCATAGGAATCCTTTAGGAACCAGAAAGGAAACACTCTGCTAAGTTGTTTCACAAAGCTAGGCCTGATATATGGTTCATAATGCACTCTGTCCACCTGCTTTCTTTTGTTCCATTGTTCTCCAACATTGGGTATTCCGATTTCTTGAGAGATAGTTTCCGGTGTTAAAGTGAAATTCACACCAGCAAGGGTGACCTAACCATCATGTAAATGCAACACAAAAAAATGAGCCAATTCCTGATGATAATGGATCCTAGCAATCATTTCACAAAATTGATAACAAGACTACTCTTGAAAACATGCCATGGAAAGTGGACAAGCCTGCAATTCAGCCAATGAGGTGGGTTCCTCTCACACATGTCTGCCACTCTTATGATGCCTTCTAGGTGCATGTAGTTCAGTGGTGGAATCACTGTCTCGGTCATAGGATGTATCAGTATCTGTCTCCATGAGAATTTGCAAAGCCTGTGTTGTCTTGTATGAGAATTTGGTGTTTTTGATCTGATTTCCAAATAAGTGGTAATATGGGAGGGGATATGGAGGAATAGGGAAGTGTAATGAAATGATGGGCTATAATCAAGTGAAATTGTGAGTTTGCCACTTGAAATTTGGTCTTAAAGATTTAGGGACAGCCACTTAGCTATTTGGGATAATTTGGGATTTGAGGGAAATTTACAAATGGTATGGGGACAATGGGAATGGGATAGGGATAATTGACTTTAGGGATGTAAGGTGAAATGGGAAAAGGGGACTGTGGTGAGAAAATGAACAGTGAGGAGGAGAAAAACAAAGTGAGAGAAGTGGAAATGTTTGACACCCAAAACCAATTTTAATACCCTAGGAGCAATCTTAAAACAAGAGAATAGGGTTTTGAGTTTTTGGCATTTAAATTCTCATAATAAATCTCATAATCAACACCAAAATTTTTTTATGGAAATTCCAAGGTCACATAGACTTACTTGGAGCAAGGGAGACTGAATCGATTTGGAGTTTTTGAGAAATGGCAAAAATTTTGTGTTCCAACCCAATGTGCCGCGCAGCCAACCCAGTGCGCCACGCCCCTCCAATGCACCACACCGATTCAAATTCACACATAGGCAAGCTACCCTATGTGCCGCGCACGCCCAATGCGTCGCACCGGCTGCCCAATGTGTCACGCTTGGCAATTTGCACACAGTCCGCCCTCCAATCACTAGTTTCACTCCTCACGGGTTCTCCTTTGTATACTACTATCTCTTGACACACAAATGGAGTTTTGAATTTAAAAATATCTTATATATACCAGAGACTTTGATTTTTCATTTGAAAAAACCCACTTTGTAATGTTTGCAACTTGACATTTCACTTTAAAACTCTGTTTTGTTTCCTTTGTGTTTTTGAACTGAATAACGAGCTTCTGTCTGTCTTGCAGGGAATGAATGGGATGGAGCTTTGGCAAAGGCGACCAGGGTTGCGAATGGAGAATTATTAAAACTGAAAAAACTTGAAAATTACATTGCATTTATTACAAAAATATGAAATAGACAATTTTTCTTCAAAACAGAGTTTTGAAGAAAAATCATTATCAAGCATTATGATGATGAATTTTTTTTTTTGCACTGAAACCTTATTTGAAGCTTCCTCATGTGCATTCTGACCATTATTAGGCATTTTCAGACCTGATTAATAAAACCCTAAACCTAATGAGACTAAAAACCCTAAAATGACTCTTTGCCAAATATGAGACCAAACATGACTATACATGATTTTAATGAACAGAAGTAGGCCAACAGGTACATGACATGAGGGATATGAGTGACAAGCCCCTACCGTCAGATTATCCATGCTCCTAATGGAATTCAGCTGACTGAACTGAGTGAGACACCTAAAATGAAATGCAACAAGAGAGATTTGATCTCTGACGGAGGGATGAAGAATACGGAAACTCCACAGACCCCACAAGTACCAACTCCAATAGAGAAAATTCCACTTCTCTACGGGAAAACTGCGAAATATCTGCTAGGAATACATATTGAAACTACGCAAGAGCAAGATACCTCTGCATGCTCAACATCCTTACCTTTATCATTATAAACATACACTTCAAACCATACACACTCTTTCCTACTATTTGTGCTTTCACTGCATAGTTGTAACCATTCTAGCGATGTAGCCTTCTTCTTACCCTACAAAAAATTATATGTTCTCCATTTTCATCCAAGCATACCAATAGCCTTTTCACCAACAATCCACCTTAGTCCTGTGAGGATACAACGATCCATGCAAGGAAATCATCTTGCATTATCCCAATGGAATTACATTAGATGTTTGTTGATGTATGCATACCATTTCAACTCAAATGCACAAACTCTTATCTAATGATGAACTCCCTTCTTAGTACACCAGCAATAAATTGTGCAGCCAATACTTTGCATGAAATTATTTTTCTCAGAATCACTTATCCATAGGTGATTTAACATAACTATAATTCGACCTAGGAACAATCAAAATAGAAACAACTCAGAAACACAAGCTTGCACCTTCCTATATCTCAATAATAGATGCTTGATGAGAAGCACTGCTTATTATTCAATGTTGGAATCAAGTGGAATACTTTTTGCAACATCCCCAATTGTCACTCCTAAGAACTGTAGATATGAGGCCTACTGCCATGATATGAAAGACAAACCTTCTTGAATGCTCCTTGCCACATATCCAACACTACAAACTGTCTCCTACCATCTTATATATTCTACTACTCTCCATTTGTGGCCCATGTCATATCTTGCATTAAAATTCTTGTGAAAGAAACATTCTTTTTCTCACTTGCATCCTCGGGTCTTGATTTTTTTGAGTGGCTATTTACCTTTAGTGTTCTCATTTCCTTTCCAACCCTGTAAACTCGATATTACACTTCAATTTCTCATAACATTTCTTCAACTTCTAATTAATTCTTCTAGCAGTAGGTGATCATACTCAATCCGATCCTTAAATGCTAATGGTAATCCACTACAAAATCTATGAACTTTGGCTTTATCATAATTAAGATACAACACATACCTCCTTGAATCCAATAACTTAGTCATGCCTCACCTCATATTTTTATCGATCCCATCTTAAAATCTTTTGAACAATATGATATGGTCTCCCTTGTAAATACTTCTTCTTAGAGTCTATTGAACTCATGCCAACTCAACTCCTTTGTCGTGATGTATACGACACACTTCACATATTCGCACCAAATGTATCTTTCCTTTTGAGACTAAAAATAATTATATTTAGCCTTCATGTTCTCTATGTAATCAAGAAACTCAAATAATTTCCTCATTCCAAGTAACCATGCTTCTACAACTATGGTTTCTTCATCTCTCCATCAAATGTAGGTGGCTTGGATTTCTTGAACTCATATCACAAAATATCCCTTGTCACTCCCCTTGTAAGGATGATAGTGATGATTACCATGATACCTACTCCAGACCAAAAATAGAATAGAACCCATGTGCCTCTCCTATTAGGTGTATCCAAGAATAAGCCATCTCCCGTCGTGTCATATTTTTCAAACATATACCCACCATGAGACCTGCTACCATATGCACCATTAGATTCATCCTCTTTTCATAACTAATATGTGGTTTTCCACTGTCTCTATAAGCACGAAAAACTATTAGGTCAGTGCATTGACCTTTACTTGTTTTCTCCTATTCCCTAGCTAAGCCCTTTCCTATTATTTTGTTGAATAATTCTATCATTATCTACTTTGAAACTTTTGATCTTTGCCTTTAAAATTCTCAAAGTATGTTATGTCTCGGGAGATTACCCCCTCTCTTGTTTTCTCATATGATTTGTAAGGGGAATATCGTGAAATGTAATCTTTGTTTTCTGGTCATATTTGATCCTCTTCTTCTGAAAAAATACCATGTGGGTTAAACCAAATATAAACATAATACCTCAATGAAGTTTAGGGAGAGATATCTCATTGAAAATCATTCCGGATTAGTACGATACATGTGTATACATAACCATAGAAATATATGAACATAATATCAATCATCATCCTTTGTTACCATGCATGATGTCACAACTATAACAATGACTAGATACATACTAATCATAACCACTACAATTCATGCATAACAACTATATAAGCGGCGACATGTATTGCACGACCAGCCATTCACCCATTAGGTCCAAGTATTGAACCATGGTATGATACCACCTACTTCCCAATCACAAACACCCCAATTCACCAACCTTCTAAGGTAACATAAGGGGAATATCTACTTGTATGACTTGAATTCCTAGGTCCCATTAAGTAAGTGGGGCCGACTGGCCATCTTGTTTCCTTTCACAACATCCTATAGGTACTACAAGACCCACGATCGGTGAAAACCATACCCTGACAAGTAAAACACTAATTTGGAGCCCTCCTTCTCTACCACAAGGCCCTCAACCACATCTTTGAAAGAAGGTATCGATGCAGTGGAATCCTTCAACCGCATCTTGAAGCTTACATGCAACCCAAAGTTCAGTTAGGAACATGTGGTCCCAAATTACGAGCATAAATTCCCGAACCCAAACTCCAAAACCACTGCTATAACTTCCCGTAACTTATAATATTAAATAATGACATGAAAACAATGCTAGAGATAAGAATTTGGTAAATTGACCTAAAATTCCTAGAACATAATAATAATTTTTTTGTCAAACATATTGAGAACACATAATCTACAGGGTCTTGAATGCATATGCGAACACTTAGGGTTTTGATATTTATCGAGAATCATCGATAAGGTCTAATTCCCTATCCATGTTAGCTTCAATAACATTTGTTGAGCCACATGCATTCATTAACCATTCATCAACAAATCAAATACATCAAAAGTACGTAGCTAGAACCTCTTTCTGGGCTCATACTTATAACGGCATATAATGGAATAATAACCATAATAGAACGACTATCAAAACCCCCATAATATCAAGTAAAAATATTCATGAAAATGAAAAGAGAGAAAATATATCTTATTAACATATGAAAAGTTCAACAGAAGTCGGGGACTTCCCCGTACCACCGAGCCATATATTCATTCAAGCCAAATCTTTCTTTCGGTAATCACCCTCGTATATTCCAAGGATGAATATAGGACTCAATAAAAAATAAATCGGTGCTTCCCGGAAGTTACGGGACCTCCACCCTCGGGCTTTACCCTAATCACACCAAAATTGGTCGAGGATTATTAAACATAAAAAACAAGAACATAAACCACTGGGCTTTACTTCAATCCCACCAAAAACCAATAAAGAAGTTCTGGAAGCCCAAAACAAGCTTGGATGCCTTATAGTTTCTTCACCAATACTGCGAGGAATTTTCTCATTTCCAACCTCGAGGCTTTACCACAATCTGTAAAAATCAGCCAATGGATTCCTGAGCCCTTGAGAATTTTCCTCAAACCACCTAACCGCTTCCAAAACCATTTATGAAATCCAAAATCTCAGCAGAATGAAGGAACATCGGACCATGGCTATCCAAAAATTCCAGGCAAGTCTTAAGCATTATCCTCGATAAAATCCATGTCCATGATAACAAAAGAACCAAATACAAACATGCATGTCCCATGCATTCACCAGTAACTAGGAAATCGGACATGCTACCTAATATCTTGCCAATTATTCCCATTGAAGTTGTTTTGTTCAACTTTTCTTGTGCTTTCCTTGCTTTCCTTGTCCTTCCTTTCCCTTTCTTCCTCCAATACGAGAGTATGAGAGAATAGAGATAATGTAGAGAAGATCCAAAAGCTGAATTGAAAAAATTTGTGAATTGATCCTCAATCCTTTTTATTAATGAGGCCTCTGCTCTTCAATTTCCTCAATTTTCCTTCCAATTTAATTCTCATGAATTTATGTGACCTTTCACCTCCCTTTTCTCCTAATTTCCTTTAGTTTCATAAATCAAATATTGAGTAATGCCCTTTTCCTTTCCAAAGCCTTTTCCAGTGCCTTTTCTAATTTCTTAATATAATAAACCAAAATGAACATCCACTAGGATGTTTTTCCCTATGATATGCTGAATACCTATCCCATGACCTTGGTCTTATTTTGTCCTTCCTTCTTTTATTACATGAAATTTTAACTTGAGGTTATTTACAACACCCCCCCCCTCTAGTGGAAAATTGTCCTCGGTGTTCTATAGACATATGACTGAAGAACAACGCAAACCAAACATACTTCCCATGGAGCTTTATAACTTAAGCGATGTAGTTTATACAATGAACAACTTTGTAGAAAAGAAAACCAACATGACAACCATCACATATTAGAGCTCTATAGCACATCTCTTTGAAAAATGAATAACAACTATGAGGATCCCATAACACATTATGATGATATACATAGCACATTATGAAGATACAAAGAGCAACACCTTCTTTATCCAATTGATAAATCTCAAACAAAAGGGTTCAATGGTGGGGCATTGAGACTTCAAAAATTGTATATAATGGTAATTGATATTCTAGAGGAACACATGATTGATGTCTTCATAGGTACTTTAAAAAGGATAACATCCAACATGAGGTTCACCTTTGGGAACACGATTCATTAGAGAGCATTCGGAGTTGGCAGAAAAATTGAAAGTAAAATTATGAAGAAGAGCTACCACTCACATCTATAAATATGGAAGTATTGCTACTCTAGACTTCCACACAACCTACAAGGTTGTTGCCACAACATTTGGAAGACAAAATATCAAAAGGGCTTTGCTACGGTTGTGATAGAAAATATACTAAAGGTCATAAGTGTGCGAGAAGAAATTATTTTACATAGATTGTGAAGAGAGGAAAATGAACAAGAAACTTCAAAAAAGAGGATGTCACAGAACCAACCTAGAGAAAGAAATGAGTCTGACCATATCTTGTAATGCATTGGAAGGAATTACCACTCCTCAAGTATCAGTATGAAAGAACATATTAAGAAGAAAAATGCTTAAATGTTGATTGATTCGGGTGGTACCCATAATTTTATTCATTATGGGTATCCGAGGAATTGAATTTCTTCTTGACATGAGAGTGTCAAGTGATGATTTGAAAATAGAGGAACTATAAATTTCTACAGGAAAGTGCCATAATATCAAGCTAACTATGGGTAATATGTATTGAATAGTCAAATGATTTCCATTCCAATGGGAGGTGTTGATGTTGTATTAGGAGTACAGTAGTTACAATATTTGGGAATGGTAGCTTTTAATTTTAGAACTTTTCTTGAAATTTTTTTGAAGGAAGAAGTTGAATTAAGTGGTATCACGGGGAATCTAGGAAAGATAATAAGCTCTAATGTCATGAAAAATATTCCAAATAAGAAGTGTCGAGGCATAATTGCTGAAATTATGCTCCTTACTGATTCCAACATCAAAATAATCTACTTCTCCATATCTCCAAAAGACTTGGAAAAATAATTCCAAGGGCTAAACTCTGAGACTCCCACCTATTCATGATCATGATCATGCTATTCATGTAATTCAAAGGAAACATTCACTCCAAACATGGGGCCTTATTGAATGTATGATTGCATACATGTTGGGGTACAGTATAATTAAACCTAGTCAAAGTTATTTCTTGTCTCCAATAGCGTGGTGCCATCCATATTATGGGGAGATAAAAAAGCTCATTGTTAAAGATAAATTTACCATTCCTATGATTGATGAATTATTGGATGAATTACATGGATAAGACTGTTTTACAAGTTGGATCTTTCTGTTAGGATATGTAATTAGAATGAATTAGAAGATATTCCGAAAACAACATTTGAGACGTCATGAGGTCATTACTTAATTTTTTGGTGATAGTTTGGCCTTTTCTAATGCACCTTATACATTTCAAGGGTCGATGAATTCATTTTCAAACCTTGCCAGAAAATGTGTTAGTATTTTTTGATGATATACTAATATTGTGTGTCTTGGAAGGATCATGTTCAACATGTTGACGGGGTGATCAAACTATTTGAGGAGAAAAATTATATGCAAAAACCTTCAAAATGTTTATTTGGAGTATAAGATGTGGAATATTTGTGTCATATTGTATCTCGGGAGGGTGTTAAGGTGAACCCTAACAAAATTAAATCCATTAATGAATGGAAAGTCCCTATTATAAAACGATTTGTGAGGATTTATGTCGGAGTTATGTAATTATTATCCTGGGGTTATTTAAGAATTATATAGAATAACATCACCTCTAACAACATTATTCAATAAATATGAATTTCCATGTACTCATGAAGCAACCAAGGCATTGAACATCTTAAAGAGGAAATGTGTACTTAGGTCTTAGCTACGCCGGTCTTCACAAAAACCTTTATTGTGGAATACGATGCCTGCGGAAATGGAATTGGTGTTGTTTAATGCAAGAAGGAAGACCCATTTCGTTTGAAAGTTTTCAATCAAAGGAAAGTATTTACATAAAACTATTTATGAGAAGGAAATGTTGGCAATACTACATGCGGTAAAGAAAATGGTGACCTTACCTAATGGGAAGACACTTCAAGGTAAAGGCGAAAGTCATGATAGTCTTAAATACTTTTTTGGAACAAAGACTATCTTCAAAGAGGCAGAAAAAATAGGTCCAAAAGGATGTTGGTTTATGACTTTGGGAAATCATCTGAGTGAAGCCTAAATGTTGTTGCAAATGCACTCTCAAGAAAGGATGAGGTGGAAGCATTACTTTGTATGCCATTTTATTATCCAACCGGATTGGATAAACGAAGCAATGGAGGAATAGAATAATGACGAAGAAGTGTGGACACTCATTCAAAAGTTGCAACAAGATCGGTACAGCAAACCACATTTTAGTTGGAAAAACGATTCCTTATGGGTACAAAGATCACTTATATATTGGTAATAATTCCCACCTAAAACAAAATTATTTTTTACTTTTCTCTGTAGGGAGGACACTTTGGATTTTAAAACTTACCACGGGGTGAAGAAAGAATTTTTTTAGGATTGTAAATATGATATACAAAAAGTTGTGGTGGAATTTTTGGTTTTCTAGTAAAATAAACTTGGTTAGAATTAAGACACAAATCTTTCCTCATTTATCCATTCCATCTCAACGTTGGGAGGAGGTTTCAATGATTTTTTGGCTCCACGTGGGTTTCCAAGATTAGCGAGAACAAGTATAATGGAACCACATCAAACCACTTTTGGAGTCCGAGACCTAGCCTTCCTAGGCTTATAAAGGGCTCTCTCTATGTTCGTGTTTAATTTATTTATCTTTACTGCTTATGTTTTACGATTTTAGGCTAGTTATAAAGCTTGTGTTTGTTTTTTTTTAGTTGATTGATTAAGGACTATTTATTTATTGATTATGGGTTAAGCAAGATGAGCATGGAAAGCTTAATCCATTAGGCTATGGAGTCATAAATTGTTTTAATTATTTGTCAACTCTTCAAGAGTTTTCATAGGCGAGCTAACTATCAAGTGGATCCTTTTAGGCTAGATGAAATATGAAATGACGACAGAAGTTGTGAATTTATTAAAACTAAAGGGAAATTAAGAATCCTTTAACTATACTTCAACAAGAAAATCCTTTAAGATAATTGTTTAAAGATAAACTAAAGGAAAGCCCTAAATTGTTGTTAAAAATTTACTAAAGACCTTAAGACAACAATCCAGGTAATCCTAAAGAACAAGACACCCACAGGTTCTCTAGCTATTACTTTCGGACAAAGAAAACATTCAAGATAACGGTTCGGTGAAATTAAAGTGGGACACCCCAGATTCTTTAACTAAACTTCAAAGAAGGCCTTTAAGACGCAAGTTTAAGCAAAGCCAAAGAGTAGGACACCTGAATTCTTTAACTAAACTCTACTAAGTAAAACTCAAGGCAACATGACTAAGTGGAACTAAAGAAACTAGACACCCTTGAATTCTTTCAGTAAACCTTACAAAAGAAAACATTTGTCCGTATGGAGATAGAGTTGAGGGAATTGCCCAAACAACATATCTTAATCTAAAAATTTCTATTCTATTATCGGAGAAATAGCTTACAAATGCTGCATGTTAAAAATGATAAAACAATGGCATGAGGATAACATCACGTTAAAATAGCTCAAGAATCATGTGAATGTGATTATATATTGATGTCCAAAGCAGTTTCAATACTCTAGTGCAATAGTCTACGCAACTCATGGTACAGTCAAATACGGCTAACGTTCAACTAACGAAACCAACAATAAAATTGAACAATGCATACGATGTTAGCTGCCAGTTAGGAAGGTTTCCCTAATCTGTAGGTTCAGGTTATATTTATTACAGATTAAATGTAATACGACATGGGGTATCCACAAGGCCCAATGCCAAAAATATCGTTGGTAGGATTTTCTTCAATAATAACTTTTCAATTAACAGCTAAATACTTAAAGATATTTTTGACTTTTTGCCTTTAACTTTTAACTTTTACAATAACTTTTAAGCTGTTTAAAAGATCTCTGAATGACACGATGGCAGAGTAGATTTAAACCAAAATTGGGTTGTAGGTGGTCAAATGAGGTTTGGAAAAGTAAAGGTTGATTGGCCTTGTCATTCGGATCTATCTTCTACTTTGATTTTCTTTTATTTGTCATTTAACTTTTAATTTGTCTTCTAAACTCTGATTTTGTCTTCATCGTATCTTTTATCCTTTAATCCTTTCACACTTTCAACACCATCATGGTGAATATTTCCACTTTGTCCATCATTTTTCATTTCTTTTTCCTCTTGCCCTTTGGCTTGTTTTATCTTTGATCTTTCGGTCTTTGTCTTTTATCTCTCCTTCCAACGTTTGACCATTGTGTCTATGCATTTTTAATGTATTATTTGGTTGAATAATCCCTAATAATGGTCTTTAGGATGAATTTATAAACACATACAATCATTAAGGCCTCCCTTTACTTCATTGGTGCTAGAGTCATTCTTACACTCTAATACTTTAATGAAGCGAGCTCTTGGATCATCACCCGAGAGAACTTAGTTTGAATAATTTGTGGACTTTAGAAATGAAATTTTCATTTTCTTATACATGGGATTACCTTGCTGACAGAAACAATTTGTTAATTAAAAGCAACATCTATGGGATGGGGAGCGATGGTGGCTCGCATGTAGCGGGGAATTTTGTAGACTGAAATCTTGGTCAATGGAGGTTTACGGTTCTCTACATTTGGCTGTGACCTTTCGAGATTATTCATAAGTGTTGCAAGGTTTTTATTTGTGAGATCGGGGCTTATCGCGAGAGATTTGGGGTTTCGACACATTCAAACAGGTCGATGGTTTCGTATTATGGCACGGGAGCGGTTTGGTGGTTTCGCATGGGGCATGGGCGGTGAGGTGGTATCTTTCACGGGTGTGAAACAATACGGAGGTAGTGACTCGTGGCGGGGATGGGATGGTGGTAGGGTGTATCACAAGCTGAGTTTAAACCTCGGTCGATTGGAAGCGTGATGTGCGATTAAGAGCGAGAGGTAGATCGTGAGAGGGCGGAGATCGAAGCGGTGGTTGAAATTCGACAGAAAAATGGACTTAAATGATGTGGGGCCTGAGGGTAGAGAATGTGAAGCGAGAGGGGTTTATGTCGCGGTGGCACAACCAAGCGGGGGCTCGGGGTAAGGAGTTTGAGGTGGGCAGCAATAGCGGTGGATCCCGAGGTTATATGAGAGAGGGGCGTACATTTTTTAAAGAGGGATTTTAAACATAAAAATAGTGTCGGGGTTTAATATAACGGGGTCGGGTAGTTTTAAATAAACATAATTTTATTTAAAGGAGTGGGTCTGAATCAAATAAATTTTATTTTAAAACAATGTGAAAAAATAAGTTTTACATTATTTTTAATATGAAAAAAATAAATTATGAGGTTTTGGGTAGGGAAAGAGGTGAGAATGAGGGTTTTTAGGGTCAAAAATAAATTCTAGAGAGTCGGTGATACGGAATAGGTAAAATGAGAGAGAGTGAATAGGTTCGTGGAAAATAATGAAGAGCGTTGAGATTTTTGAAAATAAATGATAGTGGGGAATGTTATTTTTAATTGGCTGTAGAAAATCCATAGTCATTAGTGATATTGTAGAATACAAGAGACTTACATTGGCTTCGTTTGAGGAGGGCAACTCCCTTGGGAGGTGTTAAGAATCTCGAGGGATCTAGATTTTGTAGATCAATAGTCTATTTGTATTTGGCTGATTTTCTTTGAAATTATTTGATCTCACAACTCTTTGTAAATGCGGTTTTCAAAAAGTTAAAACCATGCTTCACTGTAGAAGTAATTATGCCTACCCATTATTCTATTCTAGCATTTTTTTTTCTTCATTATTTGGGTGCATTTAGACTTGAAAGCCTTGACATCCTTTTTCTTTTGAAAGAAAACTATGCTAACATATAACTTCCAAAAGCTCGATTAATTTGATGAGCTCTTTTTATTCTCTACCTATACTTATTTGTCAAGATTAAACAATTTGATTTGCACATTCACTAACTATCAACATGAAATTTAAATCATGAATGAATCAAGTTTAAGAAGTTTGATCATCATGAATTGTGGCATTTGGACAAGCTGCACACAATATTTGTTTTGTAAAAAATGGCTTAAAGCACGAGGTTTTTTTTTCTTGAATATTTCATTTATCATTCATCCCTCTTTTTCCTTATTGGTTCAGATTTAGGTTTTTGAACCAATATCATTTTCTATCTATAGGTAAGCCAAAGTTTAACTTGATTTGGAAAATCTTCACTTTCTAACTTATCAGCAAAAATTCAAAATTGTTCAATCATGAGATTAGAATTTGTATGATTGATGTTTACACCAAAGAGTGGCATTTTGACTTGCACACTTTCGAAAATATTTATTTTTGGTATGGGGCTTACTTTTAACTTTTACTTCGCCCTCTTTTCTTCTTTTCTTTATTTATTTTGTATCAAATTTTAAGTTTTTTTTTTAAACAATGTTATGTACAATGAAGGAAAACTTTAATTTGAGATTCTCAAGCTGAAATAATGGTTGAAATCCGCCATTAATAGGACCTCCAAAATAGTCCCCATTTTCCATCCATTTCTTGTAAGAAAAATGCATTATTACCTCTTGTAGAATGAATGGTGTATGGAACCAACATAAAGATTATCAAATTCCCAAACTTTCCTCTGTCCTCTCTTCTTGAATCCCATTTCATTACTTTGTCTCCAATGTTGAAATCATTTGCTTTAGTCCTTATGTCAAAGAGCTTCTTGAAAGTGTTTTCTTGTACCCGGTTGAGTTCTGACTGTATAATCCTTCTCTATTTTGTTGCGGTAGGTTCGTCTTGGTTTATTCTTCTTTGTATGTAATTTTCTTCAAAATGCACATCACAGAATGAGCTTCATTACGCACTCCCAAGCTTGTTGGGAGAGGGCTACATCTATTCCATAGACTAGGCTGGTAGGGAGACATACCAATTTATTTTATTCTTTGTTAGCACAATAACATATTACTTAGACAATTTGTTGTGCCATGATTTCATATTTTTCTTAAAAAAATTTGATGATGTTCATCGAAGCTTTTATTTGATTCATCAACCCATTACCTTTAGGTAATAATCTATAGAATGGCCCAGTAAATATGATATATGTGGCAAAAATCCTGTTTCTTGGATCTAAAATCGGCCATTATGTAACAATTTTTCTAGGACAACCAAATCTAGATAGAATATTGTTTTCAAAGGAATACGATAATTATTGAGTCTATGGAAGTCCTAGAAAGAATGGCTTCTATCCACTTTGTGAAATAGTCGATTTTGACGAGGATCCATTTATATTGAGAGGAAGAAGGAGGAAGGGTGGATTTCTCCAGTAAATCTAGACCCCATTGTTGAGCTTCAGCAAAAAATGGTTGTAATGGAAAAGGGGCAACAACTTTATTTTACCTTCAAATATTTGGCATTTATGACGAAACACCATTTTGTGGATGTCTTGGAAGAGGTAGGTATGTGTGACTCTAGGATTTTGTTGACGGTGGTTTTCCAATAGAAATTGGCCTCCACATTCTCCTTCATGAAATTCATACATAATCCTACCCGCATCTTCTTTAGGCAAACATTTAAGCAATACACCACCAAAATTTTTCCAATATGACTTTATCTAGGTACGAAATTTACGGCCTTGAGTTCACGAATGCGGCCTTTTTTCAACTAAACCGGGAGGAACATTTAGATTAAAAATCACATATAATATATCGACGCACGAGGGTTTAGGAATGCTTCCTCAATAGGTGGAGTCATAACTCCTCTTGTTCATCAGTGAATATATTTATGTCACGACACTTCGAAAATTTGTTTCGGCGATCGGTTTAACGGTCCTTGTCCTTTGATTAGCTTGGTGGGCGATTTCCATATCACGTTCCAAGATGACGAAGCCAATCCACTTACCTCTTTTTCCATAGGGATCTTGTGTAAGTATGTCTTTAACCAACATGAGCACAAATGCAATGATGTGTGAATATGGATGTATATAAATCCTTCGGTGCTTTGATTAAAGTAAAGATTTGCTTTTCCATTATATTATATTTCAAAAGTGCATCTCTTAATTTTGGTTTAAAAAGCTATAGGTTGCTCTGTCCTTTTATATTTTTCTACGAGTAGAAACCTTAACAAGCTGTGTTAGAGTGTGAGGAGAAAATGAAGAAATCTTTGGTGAAGTCGGGGATGATTAGAACGAGGTGTTTGGGTAAGAGCTTTCTTCACCAAATCGAAATATTTCTTTTCTTCTATGGTTCATTTCACTCATGTTTCTCTTTTGAGCATGTTAGTAGTGTTTCTTAGAGGTTAACAAGGTTTGGTATGAACCTTCTTGAAATGTATCTTTGTAATGAAAGACTCCATCACCTGGAAGAAAGTGTTCCTTGGGTGACTAATTTGAAATGTTCCCTCAATCCTCTTTGGGTCAATATTGATCCCTTCTTTAGATATGATTTTGGCCTAAGAGATTCCCTTATTGGAAGAACTCTAGGTTTTCTTGGGTTTTAAGACAGCGACACCCACCACGAACTTCTCAAAGACCTTTCGTAAGTGAGCTAGATGTTCTACATCGAGTTTTTGAAGTGGTTGTTATGACATCAAGCTATATCACAATAGTATGTTCTATTTCTTCGAAAAGTATCCCATTTCTCTTTGGAAAGTAGCTCTGACATTCATTAACCCAAAAGAAATTTTAACATACATGAAGGTGCCCCAAAAGTGTAGTGAAAGTTGTCTTGTGTTGATCATCTGGATGTCAACACACAGTTATTATACGAAAATCCATCAAGCAAATATATCCTTTGGAGCCTACTACCCTTTGTAGTATATGATCCATCTTTATTAAAAGATAGTTATCTTTCGGGGATGCTTTGTTTATATTTCCGAATTCTGAGAGCCTAATTTATCGCCTTCTTCCTCATAGTACAAGTGAAACCCATTGGGCTCACAGGTTGGACTATTATTCCCGACATCATACATTTTCTTTATTTCTTTCTCAACGTTGACGTTGGACATGATTTGTGCACGCAATTTGTAAATGGCTTATGGTTTTTGTTGAGAAGGAATCTTATGTTGTGAATGATATCGTTATCATGGGATTTTTAAGTCTTCATTATACGAGAAAACACATCCTTTGTGAATTATTTGAAAAACTCAATATATTTATGTTTTATATGTGCGGCAATGTTTTTGACGGTTTATCATTCGAGTTTTGGCCTCACCTATATTGCACTCTTCTACATTTTCGTTGATTCCATCTTTGGCTTCTTAGCAACACCATTAAAATCAACAGTTATTCACAGAAACCAACCCTTTGGCAAGGTATTATCTCGAACTACGGCCTTCAAAGTCTTCTTTTTTTAAGATCTGTTACCTATGTCATCTTATGTGGGTCATATTTTGCTAACAAATTTATATCACCATCATAAGGGAGCTCTTTTGTATGTTTTGTTCCTTAGTGAAAGCCGGTCTTTTAGTTGAGGCTGAATTGGAATTTCAAACCCATTTTGGACTACGGAAATCTTCAATACGTTTGTCTGTAAAAAAATTTCCAATATTTGTATCATCGGGGGCTATTTGATGCAATAATTGACATAATGTGTATTGTTTTTATGATGAGGTTTCGACAATGCGGCTAAAAATATAGTCCATTGTGAGATATTTTGGTTTCTTGGGATGAAAACAGGAATATCATTCTTTGAATTATTTTTAAGAGGTCGAAGACATCGTTCCTATATGCTCTTAATATAGGATGTTCGTGAATATTCTCCCTTAATCTACCTAATGACTAGCTCGGAATCCCATGGAATAGAAGATCACTTTTGGCTCCTAATTTTAAGTGGTCGCAGCCTAGAAGGATGCCTCATATTCTTATGTTATTTGTGCATTGAAAGTTCATTTTATATGAATGACCCTGTATAGTTGTTCAGTGTTGTGAACCCAAAAACTGCTCCCGAGACCCGATTCACTACAAGAACCATCAAAGCTCATGCTCAAAAGAGGTTCGATTTCAAACTTATGGCAGCCATTATCTTGTTCTTTGTTTATTTAGTGACTTTCCTTCTCTTTCTCTCTTCTTCTTCTTCCACTTGTTTATTAATGTTTTTCATCATGGTAGAGATTAAATGAATCAGAGTCTGTGTGGATAGAATAAAGAGGGGAGTTGAAACTTCTTTCTTGTTCTTTGGCCATGTATTCATGTGAGTCTCTGTCCTATAATCTTCTTGTTTGACTAAATATTGGTATGGTATGCTGGGTCATATCCATTGGAGGGTGCCACAATTTTAGCTCCCTTATTTGTGATAGAAGCATGTCATACTTAGGGGAATATACGTGATTACAATATCCATCACTAGGGTTTCTTTTATTATTTGTGCTAGATTAACACATAGATATTTGATTAGGCCTAAACATTTAACTCTGCTAGAGTTAAAAGGTTACAATTATTTATATGGTTTGGTTATCTCAGAGCTAGTATTTCCATAAATACCTTTATGAGGTTATGTGAGAAGCTCTACGTCTAACATGGCATTATGGAGGATTTTATGCGAATAGTCAGTGACATAAAATGGAGGCACACCTCCTCTTGAAATTTCCTTCACTTTAGGTCCAAACAAAAGCTGCGGTTTTGTAGGTTTAACCACGAACATAAAATTGTCTGTCTGGAATCATATAACATAAATAAACAATAGCGAGAGCATAAAGAACATAAAACAAAATAAACACGGAGATTTTTCCCTGGATCCCAAATCGGGCAGAGCCGACAGTTTTCGCTATATTCCTTTTGGTGTTGCAAAACATATATATACATGTCAAAGCATACATAAACCCCAATCCATGTACAGTTATAACATAAGCACAACAGTTCCTTGACCGGATCTACAAAAATACCGGGGAGCTGAAAACCATCGTGCCCCAAAACCATGCACAAAACCATAGGCGTGGACTGCCGGAAATTAGGGACCAAAGTGCCCAGCAAGGCGTTGTCCGGGACAGAACGGGGCCTAGCCCCCTAACAGCCCCCCCGTTGTGACACCAAAGGGGGGTATCACCCTCTTAACCCCTTGCGTGCTTGGTCGTGGAAAGAATATAACACATGCCCAACATTCTCCCTTGTTGTTTTATTTCTGAGGGGCCACGAGAGGAAACTTAGTCATTGGCCCAATTCTTCAGCACCATTGTTTCTCTACACCAAGAGAACTTTTGAGTGCTCCTGAGACTTCGTCAATGCATACGCAACATTCTTAAGTGTCCACCTTTACCAACAACACCTTGCAACCTCGACCATATCTCTAACAAAGTGATATTGAACATCAATGTGCTTTTTTTGAATGATAAACGGGGTTCTTGGCAGAAAATTACACTTTGGCTATCACGATCTATCCTTATAGATTGTTGTACCAACCCCATTACCAGACACAATATACTGTGACCAAATTGCTTTCTTGCTTGCATGGTGTTGCTATGTGTCCCTGCCTCTGCAATAGTTGAAAGGAAACCCTCTGTTTGTCTTTTACTCATCCAAGCCATTGCGCCTGGGCCGACTAAATGCATACCCACTTGTAGATCTTCTTTGGTCCAAATATCCGGCCAGTGCTGCATCAACAAAACCACAAATGTCCAACATTCTTTCCAATCACGGTCTTCTTTGGTATCACAGCCATAATCACTAGTGCCAAATAAATATCTAAAAACACCTTCCTTTATTGTCGATGCTCCTTCCACAGGTTTTTGACATAAACCTGCTCAATACTCCCCATTGCATGTGCAATGTACGGTCTAGTATATACCATTGCATACATCGAGCTACTGCACTTGCATATGGAACATGGGACATGTCCTCCTCTTCTTCTTGTGTCTTGGGACAGCACATTCGATAGATAGCTTTACACCTACGAATAGGAGCATTCACCGGTTGCTATCACGCATATTGAACCTCTGCAATATGGTCTTGACATACTTCCTGCGGATTTAACGAGCTTCCTCTTCTTGATCTCTCTTAACAATTTCCTTGCCCAAAATATAGTTTGCGGCTGGAGTCCTTCATGTCGAATTGGAGAATAGTTGGGTCTTACCAAATATTGGATAATTTCTTTGTCATTTCCAATCAAAAACATATCATCCACATATAGAACCAAATAAATAACACGGTCACCAATTAATTTAAAATAAACACGGTGATTCTCATGCAGGTGAAGCCAAGTCCCCCGTATATGGGTATCCAAATTTTTGATGCCACATCCTTGGTGATTGTTTACTTGTACGGAACTTCTTCAACACCACTGGAGTTCTTTCTTGCCCTTCACCGCAAAGCCTTCCAAGTTGCTTCATGTGAATCTCCTCTTCTAGATCCCCGTGAGAAGAAATGATGTCTTCATCCATGTTACTATCTCAAAATCAAATACGACGACAACAGATAAAAATACATAAGTAACTTTGACAACGGGAGAAAAATATCACCAAAATCAATTCCACATTACTGAGAATAACCTTTTGCTACCAGCAGAACTTTGTGTTCTCCATAACATACACATTCATCTTCTTCTTAAACACCATTTTCTCCAATGGGCTTCCTTCTGATGACAGCTCCACGGATCCATGCCTCATTTTGTGCAGATGCCATTTCATCAACCATGGCCTCCTTCATATTTTCACATCCTCTTGAATCTCTTGTCTCTGACAATTACGGGATCATCATGAGAGTTATAGTTAAAGAAAAAATTTGGTGACGGATGGACTATACCTTCTGGTTGTCTTCTTTCACGACTAATCTTCTCCCAGTGGAGTTTGTGTCTCTTCCTCTTGGTCTTCACTTTTGGAGTCTGATTCATCCTCCTTGGCTCAAACTCTATCTTCTCAAGTTCCTTTGGTATGACCTTATACATGTTTGCTGTTATCTTTCTCCTCTCTAAACACCACAACTAGGATTTGTACACAACCTTCCTTGTTTCTGGGTTCCAAAGCTTGTAACCCTTTAAAGCCATCCTTATACCCAATAAAGATGCACCTTTCGGTTATTATCCAACTTGGTCTTTTTTCTTTGGAACATGTACATGTGCATCACATCCAAATACCCTTAGATAACGAAGAGGGTTTCTTACCGGTCCATACCTCATGTGAGTGCTTATCCTCAACAACGATGAAGGTGATCTGTTAACCGGATAGCATGCGATCTCCTACGCTACGCACGAAATTTCTTGTCTAACCCGGTACTTGAGCATGCTTCTTTCCCTTTTCCATCGGTGTTTTGTTCATTATTTCCATAACTCCATTTTGCTAAGTTGTGTATGGAGTAGTCTTCTATCGTGCCATACACTTCTTACGGAACTATTAAGTCCTTCTTACGAACTCCCCACCATTATGTGTCTATCACGCACTTTATCTTCTTCTCTTGTACGGTTTTCCACCGAGCCTTAAATTTTATAAATCTATCGAAGACTTCAGATTTCTTCCTCGAAAATATATACGTATTCCTTGAGAAGTCATCTATGAATGAAACATAATTACCACAGACTTTCCCCGATGATGGGCCCGTAGGGTCTAAACACATCACTATGCAAAAGTTCTAATATCTTGTTCCCTCTTAGCACCGAAGGAGAAACTCACCGATTCCTACTTCCCATATACACAATGTTCACAAGAAGAATAAAATCGGAGAGAGAAATTAGACATACCTTCTACCATACCATTTCTATACGATGCTCGGCCCTTCTCTCCAATATGTCCAAGCCTTTGATGCCATAACATGGTCTTTTCTCCAGAAGAAAGCTGACTTCTCCACTAGGGAACCACGAACGGTTACACCCATCGATAGTAGTGCTACCTTTGTATCTTGTACGAGTTCTAGTCTAAACTCCCCGCATTAATACCGGTGTCTGAACCATCTTTTAGGCATCTTTACGAACATTGTTTTACACTTGCATCATCCATCTTTCTTCTGATTTACGTAAGAGGAATATAGAAAACACCAAAGTGTTCCCGTCCTTCCACCTTGCGGCTTGACTTAAAATAACACGCTGATGATTAAGCCTATATCATCCCCTGAGAGGAGCATCTTACCATCATGTTCTCATATCGCCCAAGAACCACTCCCTATAGGAGTGAAGTTAAGAGATGCACTTGAGTCAATCAACCATGACTCATGATATACATGTGTATTTGAAGAAAAAGCCAAATACACATCCCACCTTCATGGGAGTGGTTTTGCCCTCTGTAGAAGGGTACATCCTTCAATCCCTTTCCTTTCTCATGAGCTTTATATTTGCATTTCCTTTTCTTCGTGCCCTTGAGTTCCGCATTTAAGGCATACCTTTACAAACTTTCAAGGAGATTTAGATCTCCCTCTATATTTGGATCTCCCTCGAAACCTTATTCTTGTTTCTATTTTGGGACCTTCCTCATACAAATAAGGCATCACCATTACGGCCTCCCATATTTCTAAGTCTCATTTCCCCTCGATATGGTAGAACAATGCCATCAAAATTCAAGGTAGTTGTATTGCTACCTATTGCAATAACAAACTGTCCATAGGTCTAGTAGAGAACACAATAGTAGATGCACTTATCTTCATATGGTTTAATATCCTTAGGATGACGGTTGACTTACCACGATATTGAAGGCGTTCGGATGCTGTCAAGGTCTCCATTCTTCATCCTCGGGTTATACGACTTTTTCCGCGAGAACAACTTATTCACTAGAGACTTATATTGGTACAAGGCCCAAGTTTTCCACAAATTCTTCATAGTAGCTTTGAGATACATTCAACAATATTGAATCTAAGACACAACCATGTGTGCTCTTAGCCTTCAGATGGGTTTCTTCCGGTCTTCATCTGAAGTCGTTGGTTTGGTCTGCAGATCTACCGCGATCACTAATCTTTATCCACTAGTATATCCACTCCATCTTGACCACAACTCAAAACTGCGGCCATTAAATTTATCGATCTCTGTCTTTTCTGCCACTCGCCATCTTCTTTCACCACAAGAATCGATCCCGTAGATCTCCCCCGCAGACAAGACCCCCATCGAGGCCTAAGAAAAAAAAAACCCTGAGTAGAAAAGAGAATCCCCTTGGAAAAGTACCGAAACAGCCACGATACCAAATGTAGGTTTTAACCCTGGAAACCGAAATTATCTACACATAGATCTTATAACGAGAAAATAAACAATAGCGAGAGCATAAAATGTAAAATAGATAAACACGGAGATTTTCCCTTGGATCCCAAATCGGGATGACTAGCTTGATTTTTCATTATATTCCTTTTAGTGTTATAACATATATATACACATCAAAACATACATAAAACCTAATCCATTAACCCTCAATTAGAACATAACCGTAGTTCCCTTCGACCGGATCCCACAAAAATGCCGGAGACCGAAACCATCGTACCCCAAAACCATGGGAGCGGACTACCACCGGAAATTAAGGACCAAAAATTTTCACGGGGCGCGCCGAGCCGGGCGAGGGGGGCTGTGCCCCCTCTCAACTTGACACATGCTTAGTCGTGGAAAAAAATATAACACATACCCAACATTTTTCCATCATTTAAATTTATCGTGTCATTTTCTCCTATGTTTAAAGCTTTCAAAACTTGGGATTTATATACATCTTGGCCAACTAATGGTGTTAAGAGGTATGGATATTTTTATCTTGCTTGTTCATTCTCAATACTAAGGGTGTACGTGTTTTTGGCAGGTTTTGAAACAATTTTATCGAGACACTATTTTTGCGGTAATTTTAGCTTGCGATTTGTTATGGAGGTATTAGTTGAATCATTTTTATTAGGGATACTAATTGATGTACTAGTGCTACTTTCTAGGCCCCATTTTTGTTTATTTTTATCATCACCTTTAACCATAGTGTTTGAAGTTTTACGCAACCTTTTTAGGATCGGTTTTGGGGTCTTCTAGGGAAATTTCGGGGTTCTTCCTCTTGAAGTGTCTTGGAAGCTTTCTTATGTGCAGGGTCCTTGCCTATGTACTTCCATGATGGCATTTTTGAATCCTATTTTATAATATTCGGATTCTGGGAATTCTTCTTCATTTTAAGGACCATTAATACCTTGTTCTTCCTTGGTAGAGAAGCAGTATCCTCATTATTCGCTCACATTCAGTTGCCATGACTTTCCTGCGGCTCTTCAATTACCTCATCCTCATCAACATATTTTTCTTGGAAAGGAGGTCGATTTTTCCGGCAGTCTTCTCTTGCCTTTGGTGGGATTTCTCCCTAAATTTTTTGTTTTTGATTGGTTTTGATTTGTTTTGAGGGGGTGCTTGGTTTTCTCTAGAAATCTCTCTCCATTATGTTGTTCTCTCCATCATCCTCTCCATAGTTCTAACAAGATTATCAATCTTGAAGCTGTCGAGGTAAGTAGAGCTACGATCTCTTCCCTATATGTGACTCTATTTTCATATCTCATTCTTGCCCTTTTGGTAATCAGATTTGCCTCTACACACTTCACGCACCCATATGCATGACTTCTAATGTAGGAGGGTCTCTTTCTCTTGGTAAGCCATCCTAAGGTCTAAAGCCATCACAGTACCATTAAGGCTATACCTTGTGGAGGGTTTTATGTGAGAGGAAGGGCAATATACTGCCCCTATTGAACCTAGTGCGGTAATATTGGGCACCTTCTCCAACGTTTCTTTTGGTGTTTTCATATTAAGTAATATTTGAGAGGGTTTTTCTTGACTTCCCATTATTTTAAGAATAGTTAGTTAAAAGCGAGGAGATGCGTAGGATACGATTAGGGGTTAGCCTTTTAAACCATTTATTGCTTCTCCCCCTAAGCTTTGGGAAAAAAAAAATCTTAGTTTAACGGTCTCATCATCTATTTCTTGTTTTCAAAAATAGTCATTCATTCTATCACATGTTATTGAGAAGTTGTAGGACCACTTGCATCATATAAGGGAATCTTGGACCTATAGTCTTGTGGTAGAACTACTAAAGAAATGGTAGAACTAATGGGGCATACCAGTTTCCATGGCTAGAGGATGGGGGAAACAAAGGAGGGTTAACAAAGAGGTATTTACAAAAGGAGAGTTAAAGGTTAAATGGAGGGAGGTGAACAATAGGTGAATGAATAGGGTGGAAGTTAATTATATTTGGGGTCCTGATGTAGGATGGATGGGTCTAAAATTATATGGGTTATCCAATTCTAAGATCTGATCCTGGACGAATTTATTCAAGGTGAGTCGGATAGGATATTCTCCAAGTTTTTAAGGTTTTCAAGTAGGGAACTTTATTTGTGAATAGATTTTTTTAACGGTTGGATTTTTAGATCTGAAATTTTCACAAGATTTGTTTTGGGTTGTCAACTATTGTAGAAGGGTTTGGGTCGGGATGGATGCGGTATAGATTCTTAGAAGATAGAACTTAGACACTGGGCATAGAGATTAGCCAGGTTTTATAAAGTTTTAAATAAACCATTCTGTAGAGAAATACTTAATTCACAAATTATTTTGATCGGGTTCTATTTGAGTTTTGATAATATCGGGATTTCTCAACAATTTTTCCCCGGAAAGTCCATAGAAAATCAATGGAGTTGGGGCCTGCGAAAACCGGTGGAGGTCACGGGTGAATTATTTTCGCCCCATTTTGATGCCGGTACAGCTGTCCTACATCGCTTCAACCGGATAGTCTTGAGAATATTTGAGTCATATAAATTTGAATAGGGTTTTTCGAGTTCATGAGGAAATATTAAGCTTTTTAATAACTCATTATGATTCCCGAGTATGGTCGCCACCTGTTGGCTCCCATGATTTGCAAGATTGTTGAGAACAAGTAGCGAGAGAACCATCAAAACACTTTGGATTCCAAGGACTTCATTCCTTCTTGAGCAGAAACTCTCTCTGTATTTCATGTTTAATTTATTTATCTTTATGCTTATGTTTTATGATTTTAGGCTAGTTATAAAGCTTAGGTTTGTTTTTATTTAATTGATTGATTGATTGATTGATTTATTGATTATAGGTTGAACAAATAGGCTTGTGTGAATCTTAATCCATTGGGATATAGAGTCATAAAAGGTTTTAATTGTACATCAACTCTTCAAGATTTTTCATTGGGCGAGCTAACTATATCAAGTGTATCTTTTTAGGTTAGATGAAGTATGAAATGACGATAGGTGTGAATTCGGTAAAAATAAATGAAAATTAAGAATCCTTTTAACTATAATTCAACAAGAAAAGCCTTTGGGATAAATTTTAAGAGAAACTAAAAAGGACACCCACTGAATTCTTTAATCAAAACTTTACTAAGAAACCTTAAGACAACAATCCGGTAACCCTAAATAGTAAGACTAGTTCTCTAGCTATTACTTTTAGACAAAGAAAACATTCAGGTCTTTCATTTCGGTGAAATTAAAGAGCGAGGGCACCCTTAAATTATTTAACTAAACTTCAAGAAGGCCTTTAAGATAATAGTTTAAGCAAAACCAAAGCCAGGACACTGAATTCTTTAATCGAGACCTTGCATAAGAAAACATTTATATAAAAATGTGAACGGAAACTAAGGTGCCCAAACAACATATCTTAATCTAACATTTATGTTATATTATCGGAGAAATGATGCACAATATTGTAAACAAAAGGAGGAGAAACAATGAAAAAGAGATAACATCACCATTAACGTAGCTCAATAATCCTACGAACATGCTTGCATTCTTGATGTCCATAACGGTTACAATACTTCGGTGAAATAGTCTCTACAACTGGTCGATCAAAATCCATCCCTGTGATCAACTAACCAACCAACGATAAAATTGAAAAATGCATACGATGGCTAGCTGAGATGAGGAGGTTTCCTAATATAGGGTTTTAGGCTATATTTATTACGGAAGTAAATGTAATCTTTACCTTTTGGGACCATGCAAGGCTAAAATGTAAAATATCCTTTGATTGATTTGCTGTAATAATAACTTTCAGTCCTTGTTGAGCTAACTTTAAGATATTTTTTAATATTTTCCTTTAAATTTTAAATTTTACAATAACCTATGAGTTGTTTAAAATATCATTTGAAACTTTAGCGGGTACCAGCTTTAAATAATTGGTTGTTTAAAAATTTGATTGGCCTTATCATTCAGTTGTCTTCTTCTTTGATTTGTCATTTACTTTTAATTTAAATATTTAAACCATGATTTGTCTTCACTCATATCTTTTATCCTTTAATCCTTTACGCCTTTCACTATGGTGAATCTTTTCTCTCTCATTTCCAGTTTCTTTCTTGTTTTCCTTTGGCTTTGTTTTATCTTTGATATTTAAATATTACGTCTTTTCTTGCAATATTCACTTGGGAACTGAACATTATTGAACAGCATACTGTATTTCACTATTTCTTTGATTTGAATAATCTTCAGTACTCTTTGGATGAATGTATAAACAGGACAATCATTAGGCCTCTTCAACTTCATTGATTGCCCTTGATGTTCTTGTGCTCTAATCCTTTAATAGTGAGCTCTTGGATTATTCACCAAAGAACATAGTTTGAATAGTTTTGGACCTTAGAAGGCCACAGTTGTACATTTCCTTATACATCAAGTCACTTGCACGATTAAAAATAAATTGTTAATTAAAGACGAAATCATGGGATGGGGAGAAATGGTGGCTCGCGGAAAGTACGAATTTTATGGACGGAGGCCAGTCAATGGAGGTTCACAGTTTCTCTACGTTTGGCTATGACCTATCCAATCTTGATGTTGAGTTTATATGGTAGATAGGGGCTTATCATGATTAGAGTTTTTTCACACATTCGAACATGTCAATGGTTTCGTGTTATAGTGCGGGAGCATTTTGGTGGTTTTCGCATGGGGTGTGGGGAAGTGAGGTGGTATTTTTCACGGGGAGTGCGATAATACGAAGAGGTGATGCATGGCGGGGGATAGAAGCAGTGTTGCCCATGTCGCAAAGCTGGAACAGCTTTGAGGTGATTGGGCGCGATATGCGGTTAGGGCCGTCATATCACTAGTAAGTGCTTCATTTCGGCATTACACTTAAGTAACTATTCCGACATAGTCGTCTCCAAGAGCGACGAGTTTGAGGTTGGAAAAAACATGGTTAGCCATTATGCTACCAGTTAAAACCTTGCGAAAAGCGTCGAGGAAGAAACGACTACCTTTTCAGTATTTTACGAAGTGTCGCAGTACGGCAACTCTGCTGAAGTGTTTACCAATATGAAACCAGCTGCCGAAGTGTCTTGTCAGCGCTTTTCCAAAGTGTTGCAATATCCAACACTTTTTCGAGAGGTGTCTTATTTAACATAAATGTGTCGCAATACGTGCTTTTCAAAAGTGTCATAATACGAAACGCTTTGACATCGCGGTTAGATGAAAAAAGCAAAAATATTTAAAAAATATTCGTCGCTATTTAAAACCCTTAATTTCTTCCCGAAAGTTATAGGACTTCACTCTTAGACGGTGACGACGAATGTCGATGTCTAAACGTCGGTCTTCCGACGCTTTGTTAAAATATTTTTTAAAAAAAATCAAATATACCCTTGACGACATAAATCTTTTACCGAATGTTTGGCCCTACGGGGTATAAGACTGTTTTTTGAAGACATAAGGCTGGTGCGTCATCGGGATACGTACCATAAATGTGGTGTGAGAAATTCTGCCAATGCGAGACGAGTTACAATTAGCATATGTTATCGATGATGCTAATGCCGGATATTTTAGAAACTATAGGAGACAATTCTGGGTTCACATATCGTTGGTCTTCGCGATGCTTTGTTAAAAATATTTTAAAAAAAATCAAATATACCCTCGACGACGCAAATATTTTCTGAATATTATGAAGAAATGAAGGTTCATTCAGATAACTAAGTTGAATAAGGTCATCAATTCCTTAAATATGCGGATTCACAGTGGCAATATTTCTTGTGCACGTCAACAATCTTTCCATTTGAAATGTTGTTAAAGTATGTAGTGGGGATTGATTGTATCACCCCTAAATTCCATTGATTATTCAAACCATACACCGGAACATGAATTCTTACTCGAGGCCACAACTCCTAGCATCCTTCCATTATGTCATTTCTCGTTCTACAACAGAAACATTAGAACGAAAATCTTAGCCTTCAAATTTGAATTTGGAATCAACATTTTTGTAAGGCGAATCGAGAGCAATATAATCTTTGAAGCTAGATTGAAATCAGGTTTTTCCATCAAGCTCTCTGCCCAAATTAGGGGCATGGAGAAAAATGAGTTGAAGGAAGAAAAAGGCATGAAAATAAATCATGAAAATGAGAAGAAAGCAATCTTTATATGTGAACTTGAGAGGGACCAATGTTTACGATGAAGAAGAGTGGATGAGGAAACCGAAGATAAAGTCTCATGGAAAACTTAAAGTTCAATCCGGCATATAGGACAGGATATCAATCCCGGAGGCATCAACAAGGGAAAATGGCCGTCAATTTTTTGATGTTTATATAGATGTTTGTTTGCGGGACTTGAAGAATATGAAGATGAACGGAAGTCTGTTGTCATAAATGAGAAAGACAAAACATTTCTCTTGAAAACAAATGCAATGCAAATAAAAAGTCATGGACCTCAAAATAAACGGGTAGAGGACCAACCGAAGGAAATTTCCAAGATTTCACAAGATGGAATAGATAGCAATAAAAAGGAAACCTGTAATAAATTCGTATGGGGGTCCAAAACAATCTACGAGTTGAAAGAAATTTCAAATGAAGTACCTTTTCTGTTAGCATCTCAAATAAATAGGATTGTGGATCTTGAAACAATAGAGATTCAAGATAAAGTCATGTATTCCAAGCAAAGTGAATCTTCATAAGATTGTAGCTAGGATGATTCAAGAAATCTATCTTCTACGAAGATCAAGAAAAATAATGATGGAGGACTTGACTGGAGCATTAATGGAGATGGTGAAGAGTCCACTCGATGAAAATCAGGTGGAGAATGAAATAAGAGACCATGAACGGGTTACAAGCTATGCGGTGTTGTCATGGGATATTGTCGCTCTAGAGATAACCTAGGTTGCCATAGACCGGTGCCTATGACATCTTGTCATAGCAAGGAGCACATAATATAACTTGGGTGTCCAATCCAAAAGCCTGCTGCCCTCTTGTAAACAAAGGAAAGTTAATTCACAAATGGGACCATAACTTACGAAAACTACCACGGGGGAAAGTAATGTTGCGAGACAAGATGCAAAGCTCAACACAGCTTGTCAGACGGTTAAGAGACAATTTCTTGTGAGAGGGCCGATTCAAGTAATATGCCACGGGGAATCAAATATCGGAAAGGTGTGTCACAGTGAAAGAAATATAAGAAAGTATTAGTTAACTTTGATGCGATGCCTGAATACATAACAGAATACATATATGGGCTTATCATTCTAAGAATCCATACATGACAATGGTGTTTTAAAAGCACCCTCCCAAGCGACTAATAGCGAGAAAGATGGATGAAGCAAACATGAAACGATATATCATGCACGAGCCATATTTAAACGCTTGGTAGTTCAAAGTATGGGTATCAACTAGGATAAATCATACCTAAAATCGATGAGCCACTCGCATTAGGTACATGATACAGAAGATGGATAAAATGAAATGTTGTATTAAACACATAAAAAAGAAAAGTTACATACGCCCAGGATGCAAAAAGACCAAATCACCTACAAAAACGGATAAAATCCTCACGAGACCCTACGGGCTACGAGCCTTCATACAAAAGCTTTACAAAAATGTATACAAAAATGCCTTTCCTTTTGCCTGGTGCAGTGGTCTGGAACCCTTATAGTAATGTCTTTCTTCCTGGTTTTCATAGACGAAGAAGGAGGGAGAAGACCTAATAAAAAAGTAGGTGAAAACATTTAATTTGCTTAATTTGAACAAAATAGAGCGGAGACATTCATGCCCATCTTGCTAAGTGATCATCTTGTCTTGTATACTTTCTGCTATCGGCTTCATGAAGTAAATGCTATGGTGAAAATTTCTTCGGGGGTAAGATATGAAGAATAAAATATGCAACATTCTGTACTTCCTTGAAGAAAATCTATTCAGAAGTTAAACCTGGAGGATACTCTGGTTTTTAACCATTGTACTCTTTGCCTTGAATCATGAATTTTTATTTAAAATTTTATTGTGATTTTTAATTCATGAATTTCTTGATACCCTTTCTTTCGACATTAATGTCTCTATCTGTGAAATGCGCCTTTCAAATTATTTGGAGGAGTTTGACGATGTCCATTGCTTTATTTAATGAAGGTCATGTCTCGGCGACTACCCGGACTTTTCTTCATAAATTCGGCCCTCTGCTGTTGATCCTTTGATGTGTCTTCGATTTTACTGTGTAGTGGATATTAATGGAGGTTTCCTCCCTTTTAATACTATGAAAACACACAACCTTGTTAGGAAAACAAAGGCATGGGAGGGTAGTGTAATGGAGGCAAGCTGTGGTAGCATGACATCATGAACTAGTGAATCACGCGGTAGTGGCGAATGTGAGTGGAAGCTGATGGTATACGGACTAGGTAGAGGTTCTCTTCGTAAAAACACTAAAATAAGACACATGAATGAGATATACAAATATGAATGGAATATACAAATGGTGAAGGGAGAATGAGATTGACACGTGGGACAATACGTGGTGGGAGACTCGATCAACTAGTCAATCACGCATATCATACGGATACCTAATTTTAGATGATATCAATAGTTGGGAATGCATTGTCACAATACGACGAATGGTGGACCGAGACAACATAGACTACCGCTAACATGATGCAATTACATCAGCGCGGTTGGATGGGGCTCTTTGGATCGGACGGCGGCGTTAATATCGGCCCGCACGACTTTGATCGAATAGCATGATGGGTAGTGGTATTTCCGTCGTGCAAGGACATGGCTTTGAGTGAATGGCATCGTTTGTGTTTTGCGGAATAACGCCTGCCTTGGATAAGCGAGTGCGATGGATACCACGGAGTTTTACCGAATGGTTTAGCGGGCAGGACCATGGGAGCAAAAGGGATATGATGCGATTGATGTTTTAATCGAACGGCTCCAACGCACCCGATCGGTGTATACGAAAAGCACTTTTGGTTTGGCATGGTTTAAGTGCTCGAGGTCGTGCAGGGCGTAAAATAAAAGGGGGCTGAGATCGAAGAGCTAGGCCAAATGTGTATTCTCAAATATGGGTCATGGCCTTTTGAAGAGTAATTTAGAGTGGGAGGAAGAGGTAAAGTTAGGCGGATAAGAGCGTTGCAAGACGGGGTGGGAAGTTTGAGTATTCGGATGGGGATTGCCGCTAAGAACTTTGACGGAAGGGGATTAATTGTGATATGTGGCTCTGTCTGGGGACGGCGTTCGTCCACGGACGTGTTGAGAACTCCCGCGAGACCTTCGGATACTCTTTTGGATGGCTGCGCTGTTATTTCCTGCGTCTACTTTATAACATATCGACACACACCTTATTTAATCAAAAACAAAAAAGGAAACTAATGTACAATATAATACATCGGGCGTTTCCCGACCAAAATCAAGGCCCCAGGTATGGCTTAAAAGTGGCATTACGGGGGTGTCAAGCGAATCGCCCTGTAAGTTTCAACATAAAAGTATTATTGCCTCTCTATTCCATTATTTTGAAAGGACCAAACCACGAGGATCAAATTTCCCATGCTTTCCTTTTCGACCCTGGATATCCCATCGGTACAGATCACCAACACCGCAATTTCACAGCCATCTTTGATCAAAGACATTTTTTCATTTCTCTGATATTCCTTCTTCTCTGGTTGTCCTCGTGTTTCCTCTAATTCTACTAATTGATTGATTCTCCTGACCATATCATCAGGTTCCTCCTAACTTTCTTGTAATGAAACGTGCTGCTTCCAGTGAGCCACATTTCTGAGGCTCTTCTTTGTATATTATATACCAATTCATATGGAGATTTCCCAGTGCTCTCTTGACCCAGTGGTCCTATTAGCCATAGAGCAAATTTCAATTGGGAATCCCAATTTTTCGATTTTCATTTATAGTTTTCTTCGAAGCCCTCACTAAATTTTTGTTGGAAAGTGTTTTGCAAACCATTTCCTGTGGATAATAGGTTGTGGAATGATTTGGTACAATATTATCTTGTATGAAGGTACAATTTTTGCATATTTGAAAGGCTTGTGCATTATCGGTCACTATCCTGGGCCAGTCAGGCTTTGGATATAATGTTTTCTTCCATGAACTTTATGATGGCCGGTCATCGTGCTTGCATTCCTTGCGGTATGGCTTCCACCCATTTTGTAATAAGTATCTGTGTTTGTTAATGTCCATTTATGTCCACTTGATGGGGATGTATTTCTCCAAATAAAAATCCTATTCCCCATTGTTGAAATAAGCTCATTCACATGGGCTAGGATGAGCACCAGCTGCCAACTTCGTCTCTCGGCAAATTTGACAACATCACATGTGTCCATTGATAAAAACATCTCCAAATAATTTGGAGCAATAGAAACCGGCCTTTAATATTTTATGAAATTTGTGGCCCTCGGTATAGTGTCCTCCACAATTCCTTCGTGAAATTTTATTCATTATACTTTCTACTTCATCTATAAAACTTAACAATGGATCTTTGAAGGGTCCCTCCAATACAGTTGTCCATTAGCCACTATATACTTGCAGGATTTTAATCTTAATGCTACGTATTTTGCTTTATCACAACTTGGAGGAAAGTGAGTGTCGAAAGATATTGTTATTTCTTTGCCTGTGGACTAGTAAAGATATTTTATATGTGTTTTACGAGAAGCAACCGAGTCCTTCTTGTTCTTTTCATTCTCGGACTCACTTGCTATCATGGTTAAATTTATTCTCGGTCCTGATAGTTTGAATTAATGGATAAAATTTTTTGAAGCCCCTTGTCCTTTTATCAACTTAGTAGGACGGATATCTAGATCATACTCTTGTATTTAGCAATCCATCTCCCTCTTTTTCCTTCTTGTCCCCCTAAATAAGAATGTCTTTAACGCAATTTCTGATAGGTAAAGGGACAAATGCATTGTGTGAGACGCAAAATATATGCAAAAAGCTTTGAGAGAGATTTCACTAGGGCATAGGCTTACTTCTCAATATATTATACTTCTATTACGCATGTCGGCTTTTGTTGAAGGCAATGATTTCGCTCATATCCTTCTTCATTTTTACGTAATAACACTCCGACTCTGTATGTGGTGATGCAAAGAAAGATCATAAATAGCTTTGCATAATCCGATCTAGCTAGCACAAGAGCTTAAAAAAAATGCTGTTTTATCACGGTGAATGCCTCTCTGAATTCCCCAAGACCATTTCACCTTATTATTCTTCTTTAGCATATATTTGTTATATGCCTAACTATCTCGGCATAGTTAGGAATAAATCTTCTCAAAAAATATATACGGCCTAAAAACAACACCTCTTTCTGACTACCAGGAAAGAGAATACCATTTATGACTTCTCTTTTGGGATCTGTCCTTACCCCATCTTTGATTACAATATGTACCAAGGATTTGCCTTCCTCTAATGCAAATAAATACTTTTGTGGATTAAGAAAATAAACACCTTCTACATTTTTCAAAAGTTCCTCGTAAATGCTCAATGTGTTCGGCCATCATTTTTGAAAACATTGTAATATCATCGAGTACACCACAAAAATTTATCTGCACCCCAACAAAAGCAATGTCCATGGCCCTGCGAAAGAGTCGCCCTGGTTAATCCAATCCAAAAGGCATCTTGGCGTACATAATGTTCCCCATGGTGTGGTGGCAGGTCTTCTTCGGTCCTGCGGGAGCACGACTGCACGATTATAACTAGAAAAACCATCACGTTGACATTTTGGAAGCTCCAGCCACTTTACTGCGGATGTGGTCCATCTTAGTGAAGATAATTATCTTTTAAAGATGCTCTATTTAAATTTACGGAAATCCTACACGGCCTTATTTCTCCATTTTTCTTTTCGGACGGGGACCAAATTAGCAACCCATTACGAGTACCTTAATGGAACAATTATTTTATTTTAATAACTTCTTAATTTCCTTCTCAATGGAGGAAAACAACAGTACCATTACGAGCTTAAACATAAGCTTTTTCATCTTCCCTCGAGAGGAAATTTTATGCGTATACTAATATCCAAAAGTTTTAAGGTCCTGATAGGACCATGCAAACACATCCACGAATAGTAGAAATAATTTCGGTATTGCACTTGTATGGGACCTTCTTGGATAACTTTACAATTTTGGGATCAACATTAGTACCCAGTTGATCTTCACTTGATCTTCTTCTACCATTTACTAGGATGCAACGGGACATCATTTTTGTCAAACAACCTTTCTGGGGAGGCCCGACCCTCTAGGGATAACATTTCCTTTCGGTACATAACCCTTTACTTCTGCCATTTTCTCCTCCCGAGTTATTTTCTAAAACATTCTGCCAGTCCCCTCTTGTCATAGTCATCAATTTCCATATTGGAGAATTCCCCCATTGTTTTCAGGAATCTCTTCATTTGTTCCTCATCTTCAAATACTTGCTGATACATGATATTGTGCGGGATTGATGGTCTATAACATACTTCAATTTGCTTATAAAAGGGGTTTGGGGAGGACAGTGGTAGCTACGAGCGAAAAATATGCCATTCTGTTCTTGCTCTAGGGCATGGAAATGAATATTAAATGCGGAAAAAGTTCTCCACCATGTCCCAAACCTCATTTCACTGCGCTCTGAATGTGGATGTTTAGTTTGACATTGATTTGTGACCTATGCGACCACCCGGCTCGAGGTCTCCCCGAGCCTTTCTTTCTTTGTATGCCCATGCTCTGGTTGTTTGTAATCTGACCATGGTCTTCATATTCGACTACATTATTAGTAGCTTCGTATTCAATTACAAAAGCAGTGGCACCCATTTTTCTGTGGAGAGATTAATATCATTTCCAGTTTCCTTCTCTTGAATTTGCTCTGTCAAAATGCTGGAGTCTCCTCTTCCTTCATGAGTCTTCTAAAGGTTACTCGATCGACAGTTTGACGAGAAGGAAGGTTCATGGCTTGAGAATTTTGATCTTCAACTTCTAACATCGGAACGCCAATCTCATGCTACTGTGGGCGGTGAATTCTGCAGGGGCTGTCAAAGCCTTGGTCACCATCTTGATGAATGCAGTTTCTCTAACCGCCTCCTCTCCTGCCACACCAAAAACAAGGATAGTGGCGTGAGTTAAATCAATTGAGTGACCACAGTTTCGTTCCGGGATCTGCTGTGACATGCCAGAACGGTTGGGATGTCGACCACCACAATGTCCATTACTACGCTTTTTCTTTGAAATTTAGCCCGGTTGACCCACTAAATCTTTAATCATCCCCAAGCATTTAACTCTTTTGGAATAAAATGAATAAAGGTCTTTATATGGACGTGTGATTTGTAGTCCTGGTTGTTCCATAATGAGATGAACGTAAGATTATGGGAAGCTCCAGAATCTAACATACAATTATTGTGACGGGTCATGAATCACTAGAGACATAGAAAGGAGAATGCAGGGGGGTCCTCCTCGACATCGTATGGGTCGAAACTACCATAAGGTCTTTCTTCTTGAAGATTAAGGCCCAACAGGGAACTATTAGTGCTTCGGAGGGAACAATAAAGGCGCTTGATAGTGACCTGCAAATTTGTTTCTGTGATTCGATTAAAGAATTTGAGATTTTGACTTTCGAGTTCTTTTTGAAAATTGAAAGCGAGGAGGACTTTTCTATTACAACTTCTTTTGACTCTTTATATTTTTAATTTGAAGGTTTAACTACACGTACGGACTACGACGTAGGAGGAGTGACTACTTTTGAAGAGGAAGAAATTTGATCATGTTGCAAAGGTTTGTTTAGAGGACTCTTACCTTTTACCTTGACTTTCTTCATCATTGACTCCTTTGGCCAATTCTTCCTTTGGTAAGCTCCCTTTTCTTGATCTTGAGTCCAGATATCTTCCTTGAAGATGAGATCATATTTTTACTGTTAGTATGCTTGCATGAAATCATTAAAATGTTTTTAATAATGATCGATTTATGCATCTTCTATGTCTTTTGTTCTTCTTATTCCATGCAATGGACATTCTTCATCTGTTATTTTGAAAAAGCAAGGTTTGCATCTTGCAATTCATAAGCATCATCTTCGGTGGAGTCATCCTTGGAGGCCTTCCGGAGTATAATAGGGTGTGGTGCACAGTCTTGTTCAACTCTTTTGCTTGTAGCAATATTTGCGAGGGCAAGCTTTTATCTTGAGGATTATGCTTGTTTGGATCATTGAGAAGTTCTTGGAGGTTGGATGCAGGTCTCCAGTTCTTTGACAGCCACAATTACTAGAAATATTCTTAATCATTTTCTCATTTCTTGATTAGCGAATCCTTATCACGATTAGAAGTATGTATTTCTCTTTTGCCTCTTCTTCGTGTCTTGTTGTTTTCCTCTTAACTTTCCGGTCGGAGGGCAAATTTTTCTTCTGGTCAAAGTACATCAGTGACATCATCTAGAGTGGCGAGCTTTCTTTCCACGGGAAAGCAAAATGCAGGTCAAGGGTACAACATAGAAAACAACTTTGGCGACAATACATTGAGGCTTCATATACAACAGGGGAGGTTTAGATATAACCTTAAATATTTTGATAAATTATAAATACCCCTTCATTATGTTTCTTCTTGAGTGTATTGAACTCGATGAACGCGTCATGATCCTTCTTTTCTCCCCATTTCACGAAGGTGTCTCATATCGTCCCGAGTGGTTACGAAAGCGGTTTCCCTATGTTTTGAACGTTTACGGCTTTATCCGATTGCACAAATAGTATTCGTTACATCCAAATGTTCTACATTAAAGTTTTACGCAAAGAGCGAGAAGGTCTTAGGTATTTTAGGCATAATTCATTGCACCGGTGAATACGGAAGCAAGATCTTTAAATAATCTTGTGGCATATCACTCAACACTTGGGGTAATGCCGATGTTGTTAGCAGGAAAGATGGAACATTAGCCATTGGAGGAGGTAGGGGTTGTGCAGCAATGCGGTGTACAAATGGAGGAGAGGAGGAGGAAGTGGAGTATGGATAATAACGAGAATATCTTGTGTAGAAAACTTTGAGGTGTAGATGCAAAAATTCACGATTAACGGGGGCTGTACATACTTCTTTAAATTCCCTCGACCTCGGGGGTAGGATGAAAGTTCTCTTTAGCTCTAGCACTTCCCAAAGAATTCGACTGTACGAAGTATTCGAGTTTTCCTCGGTGGGTCGGGATTTTCTACTTGGATTTCTTGAGAAGAAAGGATGGATAATCTTCTACATAATATTCGGTTTCGACGCGATTTGATTTCTTCTCTTTCCAAACTCTTACATGAATGATCCTTTGGGTCGGACACGGAGTGTCTTTGTTGTGATGTATCTAACCTCGAGTGTGGCTTACGAGGAGCCGGGACTATAAATAGATTTATCAAATAAACAGGTGGAGTCGCTAAGGTAGAGATATGCAACTCTTCAACTCTCCATGCTCACCTACTTAGAGGTTGAATATGATTTGTCGAGGGCCCGGGGATAATGATTTTCTTAACTTCGTTCCCCGTGACGGTGCCCGAGAAAGATGTTGTCGTGATCATGTCCGCTCCTAGAGACGACCTAGGATTGCCATGGGCAAATTACCTGGAACACTCTGCATCATAGCGAGCACATAATATAACTTGGGTGTCAATCAAAGAAGCTCTCCCATTATCTCTTGTAAACAAGGAAATTGGTTAAATGGGACCAGAACTTACGAAGCGCCACCAGGGAAAGTAATGTTGCGGAGACAAGATGCAAAGCTCTAACATGGCTTATCGAACGGTTAAGAGACAATTTCTTACCTTCAGAGAGGACCGATTCAAGTAATATGCCACCGGAATCAAATATCAGGAAGGTATTGTGCGGTGAAAGAAATATAAGAAAATATTAGTTAACTTTGATGCAGTACGGATACACAGCGAGAACCATATGTGGGCTTGTCACTCTAGAGAATCCATACATGACAATGGCGTTTAAAAAGCACCCTCCCAAAGCAACTAATATAGCGAGAAAGATAGGATGAAATGAACATGAAACGGTATATCATGCTGAGCATAGCCCCAAAAAAGCACTTGGCCAGTTCGAAGTAACTAAATTTATCGACTAGGATAAATCCTTACCTAAAATCGGTGAGCCACTCGCATTCCGGTACATGATACAAGAAGATGGATAAAATGAAATGTTGCTTAATTAGGCACATAAAAGGAAGTTACATACTATGGGATAACAAAAGACCCGAGAATCCTCTCGCAGATAGAACCCTCACTCACTTTGAGCCCTATGAGGAGAAACAAAACCTTCATGCAAGCTTTACAAAATGTATACAAAAATTCCTTTCTTTGCACAATTTTCGAGTGAAAGTACGGAACCCTTACAATGTCTTTCTTCACCGGTTTTCATAGACGAAGAAGGAGGAAGACCTAATAAAAAAAGTAGGTGAAAAAATTTAATTTGCTTAATTTGAAAAAATAGGCAGAACATTCGTGCACCCATCTTTCTTTGAGTGATCATGCTCTCTTTTGTGTACTCGCACAAGCTTCATAAATAAATGCTATGGTCGAAAATTTCTCCAAGGGTAAGATATGAAGAATAAAATATGTAACATTACCTTGCTTCCTTGAAGAAAAATCTATTGAAGTTAAACACAGAGGATATGATTTTTATGCATTTGGTATCTTTCCTTGAATCTTTGAATTTTTATTTAAAATCTTGACCTTGGGACACCGAATTCGTGATTTATTTGATACCCTTTCTTTGCGACATTAATGTCTCTATCGTAGAAATACGCCTTTCCAATTATTTTGATTTTGATCGATTTCCCATTACTTTATTTAATGAAGGTCATGTCTCAAGAAGCTACCCGAGACTTTTCTTCATAAATTCCGCCCTGCGCAAGGCCAGTCCTTTGATGTGTTCTATTTACAGCAACGGTGGAGATTAATGGCGGGTTTACCCACTCCCCTTTTCTGCAAAACGCACAACCTTGTTCGGAAAAACAAAGGCATGGGAGGGGAGTGATGTAATGGGCGGCTGACAGTAGCATGACATCGTGGCTTGGTGGGGGAAAGCAAGGTAGTGGCGAAAGATGCGGTGGAGCGATGGTATGTGGACTAGGCGAGAGGTTATCTTCGTAAAAACACTAAAAAACAGACACATGGACGAGATATACAAGTATGAATGAATATACGGATGGTGGGGAGAATGAAGATGAAAGCACGTGAGACGATACGTGGTGGGAGACTCGATCAACTAGTCAATCACGCATATGATGCGGACCACACGATTCGGAAGCGATATCAACGGTTAGGGAGGCCATTGTCTGACGACGAGAATGGTGGACACGAGACACGTAGACCTACAGCTAACACTAGTGCAATTACATCGACGACCATAGTTGGATGGGGCTCTTTAGATCGTACGACGACATTAATATCGACGCATGACTTTGATCAAGTAATGTGATAGGTAGTGTGATTGCGTCGTGCCAGGGACGCGTGGCTTGGTGGACACGGCATCCATTTCACCGGAATACACTTTGCCTTGGATAAGCAATGTGATGGATACCACGGGTTTACGAATGGTTTAGCGAGGTGGGGACCAGCTGGAGCAAAGGAATGTAGTGCGTTGATGTTGTTTTTAATCGAAACGGCTCCAAGCACCCAGAGCGGCGTATACGAAAAGCGCTTTGGGTTTAGCACATGGTTTAGTACTCGGAGTGATGCGGGCGTAAAATAAAGAGTTTGAGGCAAGAAAGGGGCTAGGCCCAATGTATTCTCAAATATGGGTCATGGCCTTTGAAAAAGAGTAATTTAGAGCGGGAGAAAGAGTAAAGTTAGGCGAGATAAGGAGCGTTGCAAGACGGGCGGGGAAGGATTTGAGTATTCGGTCGGACACCCGCCTCGAACTTCTGACGAGAGGATTGGGTATGATCAACACGAGAAGGAATATGTTGGGAAAAATGCGAGAGGGGGGTGAATCGATGTTCTTTGCATAATCAAATCTTTTTTACTTTTTCATTTCCTTAAAACCCTTACGCTTTATTTTCCTTGAGTAAACGCGTATATACATAGAATCCTTTATTAAACTAGCGTATACCACGAGAGATCTGAATATGTCATTAAATCTTCACTCCTATTGTTCCATCATTTCTTTCCATCGGTTGATTAATAAACGGTAAACATGTGCAGGTAAGAACGAGAATAAGCCATCTGCAAAGCATCACACATGAACACCGAGTTTTTAAGGGTGGAAACCCAAATCGGGGAGAAAACCATGACTGGGTTATCGACCTTCAATATTTTATTATAGAAAACATCTTACAACATATGTCTGAGCGCGGACAGCCACGACAGACTCCCCTGCGCTCGTTTGCAGCCTCTCCCCGGAAGGCTTCAACGGCTTGTTCATTTACCCGACCTCTCCTCGGAAGGGCTCCAACACGGCTGGGCCCCCGACTCTCTGAAGGAGCTACGACCCCCGTCTCGTTTACCGACCTCACACAGAAGGGGGCTCGACCCACGGCCCGAAGGCACAACCCTCGGCACCACCTTGGACCACGTTTCATCAGGCCTGCAACGGATCCAACCACTTTATTAAGAACACCAGCACGAGGCCACAATTCATCATGTTCCGGACGGGCCTTTCCTGCGCCTTCCGCTTTGTTCCATACATCATCGACGAATTCATATCATACAAGATAAAGATAAACATTAGAAACGAATCTGAATGTTTCATACCCATGGCAATATTAAACCTAGTGTCTTTATCCTTTACTTCCGCGATGTCGCGTATGTCTGTCAAATCAACCCGACGTATACCTCGGTGTATATTTTATTGCGCGCCACAACTACTCTTCGGCGAAGGCTGCGTGTATACGGCGCTTCCTCCATGGCGAAGTAGCGTGTAGATCTTCCGTCATTACGGGCCGCTGCTTAACCCGGATGGGATATTCGGTTCGGATCTGCCTTTTTCTTCGGACGGATGTTCGCCTTGATGTGGCCTGCATGCGGATCTAAGCCTTCCCTAATCGGATCTAACAAAATACCAGGGCTAGGATCTGAGTCCTTCTTCATCATTGGTGCATCTGTCTGATGGGTTTATCATTCCCAAGTGTAACCCTTTCCCATTCGGATATACTTAGGAGAAAGTATTCATTCAAGCTGGGACGTCTTGCACCCACACCCATGATTTGCACAATGGTGCTATTACTCATATATAGGTTTGCCCTTTTTAAATGCCATGAGCCCCTTACTGATACCATGGACCAAAAGCAGTACCATAAGCCAAAACTGCAGGTGGAGGTCAGTTAGAAATGGGATCATTACCAGTACAATGGGTCCAATACCATGGTAGCTACGCGGTTTGCCACAAGCGCTTGTTGCTCTGTGACTTGGCGCGTTCCGTTCGATACATCGCAATTCCCTAAACCGTCGTATCCAGAAGACATACTCTTTTTCATCATACTTTGGTACATTAAGGTCTTTCTTCATTGCCATCACAATACTCGCGTAGATACCTTGATTTCCTTCATCAAGAACATATTCTCTTACGCTTTAACTTCGACTAAGTTGTCATCATCTTCATCGGTGGGTTGCCTTTGAGGACAACGTTGACATCATATTGTCAACAATCATTATATCATGTCAGTTACATCATTACTAGTCCATCAAGTCAAGAATAACTTCTTTGGATGGTTTGCCATCAAGGACAGCATATGTCTTCAGTCGCATCTCTTCATCTTCATTCAGAGGTTGCCATCCAAGATAACATCTGCATCATATTCCCAACAATCTCCCCCTTTGGACTTGATGTAACCATGATGGTGTTTGGTTACTGCAATGAGATAGATATCACTGTCACTCTCCCAAATATGTCACTCTCCCAAACATTTGACATCATTATCTTCTCTTCATTCATTCAAACACCATGTCACTCTCCCCCTTTGACATCAAGGGCAAAGGAAATGGGATCAAAACAACACTTTCTCCCCTTTTCTCCTCACATGTGGAAGAAACATTACGCGGATACGTATGTCTTTGAAGTGGCCAAGCTCCCCCACAGTTTCATCAAAGATCTTCGAAACATATTTTTCAATAAAGTACATGACTCAAAAACTTTCCTATCACGAAGACTCATACTTACATCAAATATCAACCAAAGTGGATTTACATATAAGGAACTCAAGTACCCAACCAAGTGGGTTTACAAAATTTGACTCGATATGACTGAAGTGGGTTTACAAAAATGACAAGTCCTTACATGGCTTGAATAATACAATTTTACATCATGGGTCTCAACAAGACCTTTTCACCAAAATATAAATATGACCATTTATGACCAACACCGAGAAAGTCCTCAGAAAGAGAACATATTTCGAAACCATAATAATCTCCTTTTGCATTATAGTCGGCAAAGCTAATGCTCCCCACGAATGTTGTGCAACCATGCATCCTTTTCATATGACTAAGGCTCCCATAGTTTGTACCTTTGAACATTTTCATAACAAATCATCAAGGCATCTTCATCAAAACATTGAAAACGATTGTAGAAGAGCTAAGGAACACCACGGAGATGCCAAAAACGACAACTGTGTTGTCTTTAAAGAGAAACTGAACCAACCAGAATTGTAATGACAACCATACGCAGTTTTTAGCCAATAATGGGGAACTCGCGTACATACGCGTATGTTTTGAGAAACGCGTATCCTAAGACACCTTCTAAATTTCAACCGGATACGATTCTTTCAAAATAAAACGGTGTTCGCTTCTTTACGAGATATTTGGTAGCTACCATAGGACTACGGATATAACGAGAATAGTGGTTGTGTCTTCAAGCGTCATCCAATGGTTGTGGCATAGCCATTAGTAACTAAGCCTTCGGATCCTTTTGACATCAATACATTCTTTCCCAAAGAGATTATCATATCGAAACTGACATCTTCGAATGTATCAACAATCATCCATGTGGTCCAAGTCTGCCATGATCTTCAAGATGTAACATGGTAACATATGTGGGCAAAGATCCTAATATACTTAAACTAAACTCTATGCCAAATGCAGAAACAAATGATATCCAACTCATCCACAAAGTGCTTATAAAGCAACCGGAGCTCCACAATATTATAAGCATTTTCTTATTCAATCTCAATGAGAAACCCATAGCCTATGAGGGGGAAAGAATCTTAAAACAATTTTTTTTCAAGTTATTTGACAAGTTTTTAAGTTGGTAAAAGAAGTTGCATTTGTGGGTCTTACAAATTCATGAAAAGAGGCATAGTGAAACTTGAAAGCGGAGGGGTCTTAACATTCCTCAATGTCAAAATTCTGTTATGGCAATGTCAAATGTATAGATATCCAGCCTAGTACAAGTCTTTTATGAACTATGGATGCATGTACAAAGAGAAATTGAAGAAGCATCTCTGATTTGTAATAATGATCTCAGGTTTCAATATGAAGATGAGATAAAGAAAATGAATGAAAAGTCTGATATGAAAAGGTGTATAACATACTTGGAAAGGAAACATACAAGAAAACATCAATATGGACAAAAAACCTACTTAAGAACAATAATATACAAGGATGTCAAAGAAATGAACACCAAAACAAGGGACATAGAGCCGAATTCCAAAGAATTTTTTGAATTTTCAGAAGCTGCAGGTCAAGAACAGGGTAAAAGACTCATTGATAAGCTTCAAGAAGGATCCAGGAACTCTATGATAAAGCAAGGGAAAATGAATTTGCATGAGGATGTTCTTAGAGACAAGATGCTTGAAGAAAAAAAATAGTATCTTGGAATCAAGAAAAGATGAAGAGGAAGGAGTAAGTTGCAAGCCAAGAAAAGGTTAAGAATGGGCATCTTGAATTCCATTATAATAATAGAGATTGTGAGAACACCGAATAATGTAGCAATGAGAATGAATTGCGTAAAGAGAGTGATGAAGAAATGTTTTCTTTGAAGTGTTTATTGCATGTGTAAGTACAGGTAAAGAAGATTCATATCAATAAGGATGGAAATTGCTCACTTAAAGAGCATGCTAACACAAAAAAATCCTTAACACTCCTAGGAAGACCATGAGATTCAAAGTTTGGAACAAATCTCAATTGCAATTCAGATGGAAAAACTAAGGTGTTCAATAAAAGCCTCAATAACAACCTAAGAAGTCTAGTGAGTGAACATCCCAAACAGTGGGATCAAGTACTTTATCAAACAGAGTTTTCCTACAACGATTCACCAAACGGAAGCACAGATCTTAGCCCATTTTAGATTGTTTATGACATCCATCTAAGGGGTGTTTATGAGCTAAGATAGTTGGGTAAGCAAGAGATGAGGAGTGTTGATGAAGAATAGTTTGCAACAACCATGCAAGAGATGCATGAGAAATTCAAACAACAACTTGAAGTTAATACAAGCAAGTACACAAAAAGAGCAGATGTAAAGAAGAAAGAGGTAATTTGTGAGGTTGAAGACTTGGTGTTTGCACATTTTCTAAAGGAAAGGTTTCCCAAAAGGGACTATAACAAACAAAAATAGAAGAAAATTTGACCATGTAAAGTCTTGAGGAAATTTTCTTCAAATGTCCATGAGATAGAGCTTCCAAGTGATGTTGGAATCTCTCCTATATTTCAAATTTCAGACTTTTATCCTTTCAAATGAGGAGAAAACTCAACAAATTTACCTGAACCTGAAGTTGATCAGACTATAAAATGGTAATTACAACTGCTTAAAGCATGATTAAAGGGATTTGAATCAATCTTGGACAAGAATATAGTGAAGAAGATTAGGGGCAAGGAATATTTTCAATACTTGATCAAATGGAAAGAAAATCCACTTGAAGATGTTACATGGACGAAAATATTTCAGATATATCCAAGCATGGTAGCAGCATTGAAGAACTCATGGACAGCAACCCATGAAGTCTTTTTGTTCCCTGATAGTCTGATGCAGTTGCATTACTTTTTGTAGAAGTTTGTCATGTTTATTGTTAGATAGGAGTAATTTTTTTGGTTTACACATGCATGGATGGATTTTCTAAGCCTTTTGTAACATCCTCCACCTCTCGTTATGAATCAAAGACAAGGATATACTTGTTTTAGTATGATGATCATATATTTAGAGTTGTTAAGAGTTAGTTTAGGAATTGATATTGACTTCCTAATATTGGAAGATCAGAAGAAAGATTGAATCACTTCTTCATGGTGTAATTTAAGCCTACATAATCTAGTGTAAACAGTGAATGAGGGGCTGATACTATGAGCCTGTACTGTGTGGGAGAGAAGTAGAGTGATATTAATGTTTGCAGGTCTATATGTGTTGGGGGCAGGAATGAATACAAGTTGAAGTGTTTGAGGATTTGAAGAGTTTTATACATCAGCTTATACTTGTTCCAAAACTTGTGGTACCTGGTCGTTATTGTGTATGATTAGTTTTATCAAGTATTCTATGTTCTCATTGAAAACACATGTAAACCCTTGTAGAAAGACTATTTTTCAAGTGCTCTATTTTACATCAAGAGTTACAATCATGTAGAGTTCTATCTAAGATGACAGAGGATCGTTTGGAGCTATTGGCTACTTGGATTAGATAGAGGATACTTTGAGGAATCTTTTACAACTATTTTCGAGGTGTGAAACACTCTGAAACTCCTGTACTTATGTGATTTTATGATCTTAAGTCTAGTAAACTGTGTAAATCCAAATTTAGGTTTCACACATGGCTTTTCATCTTTAAGCGATACACTTTTCTCAGAATTGGAAGGTGAGTGTGCGTGATTTTTGTCTCCAAGATTTGATAGCAGTGACCTATACAGAGTACAAAACCAAGACTGTGCAACCTGTAACCATCCCTTAAAAAGGGTATTTATTGTGGTTGTATTTTCTTCAACCAGAATGTTTCTTGAGCTTGTGATAGAGGGATTGAGTGAATTTGAGGTTATTAAAGATTCCTAAACTATTGTATCCTCTTTCATGACTGTATAACCCCTAAGAATTGAAATCAAATGCCTATTTCAAGTATGAACATTGAAAACAAAGCAGTAAAGGATTGTCTTATGTTTTCTTCAAAATGGATGGTTCCTTAAGTTTGTGATAGGGTGGATGAGTGTATCTGATAAAATTTTTACCAATTCTAGTATAAGTGCTATCAAACTCTAAAGAAAAAATACTACTCCTACATCCTCTTTCATGACTGGTCACTGCATAACACTTAAGAGATGCAATCAAAGGCCTAGTTCAAGTCTGAAAACACAGCAATAAAGGACTGTGTTATGTTTCCTTCAAAGTGGATAGTTCCTCAAGTTTTTGATAGGGTGGATGTGTGTCTGATAACCTTTTTACCAATTCTAGTACAAGTGCTATCAAACTCTAAAGAAAAATGAATACCGTTGCATCATTTATCCCTCCCTCTCTTGTGGAATCATAGTCCCTTTATGACTCTGTCATTGTCCATCTGCTGCCAGTGATGTATTTTTATTATTGATATTCAAGCTATTACATTACCAGGATTTCCAGCCTTTCATCAAGTACAAACATACCTTATTAATCCAGAGATCAAAACTTGTGTATTATTTTCCCTTCCCCCTTATTTTGGCACTGTCCTCAATGCACATCACAATCAAGATGTACATACATATAGCATTTTCATCAAAAATTCAAAACTAACAATGGGTATGCCTCCCACAATGCATCTTCCATCTCCCATGTTTCTTCTTCAGGTCTCTAGCATTTCCACTAGATATTTACCTGCCCTATGGCTTTATACCAGAGCACCATGTCCTTCCTATCTAGTGTATGCACTGGCTATACCTGGAAGTCTCCTTTTGGCTTCACATAAATCAAATTCCAACCAATAACATGGTTAGGATTGTGCACGCTTTTTTGGAAAAGACACATGGAACACATTAGGCACATTTCTTGATGCACACAATGAAAGCATATATGAAATTGGTCCTATCCCATCCAATCTTTCAAATGGACTGCAAAATCTGGCTGCAAACTTGGTACAACTTCCCAACTTCAATGAGCTTTTACTAGCCTTCACTTTCAAAAATACATGCTCTCTCACTTTAAATTTTCTATCTATCCAGCTCTTATTTGCATAACTCTTTTTCCTATCTTCTATTGCTTTCAAATTCTGCTTAATTTTAACCATCTGCTCTTACATCTCCTCGAGCAATTATGGCCAAAGTATTACTTTGTTTGCTAGGTTGTCCAAGATGGCCTTATTGATCAATGGTGATAAGAGTAAACATATGAACATGTGTGATATGTGCAATGAATGGAATTCTTTTGGTTTCTTAGGGGGTCTGGATTAGCAAAGTTCAGTGCATTACATACAAAGGTGGGAGTGCCAAAGCTATTACTGAAAATTATGAGATAAATAATAGATACAAGTGAAAATAGCCCAGAGGGTGAACCCTCGAAAAGAGAGATACGCCATTTAGCATTAGGTATAGATATAGAATACAAGGGAACATAAACATCTGCATCTGCATCATCACTGTGAAGTTATCAACACAATGCCTAATAATGTCATATGGGGACTGTCCAGGGCTGAGATAGCCAGGCTGGGGGATCCTGGGAAGGACTCAAAGGCAGTCCGTCCAAGATATCCTAACATTTGAAGCCAGAGAGACTTTTATTGCTCTGGTTAGAGATGTTTGGCATGGTTTTCATATAAATCCCTCCCTTATTCTATGGCCAGCTAGCAACATTTTATGTCAAACATAAAATTTCATGTTAAGCGCCAGGCTAGATGTTTCCTTCATGATAAAAAATAGGAGCTAGAGGAAATTGAGGCATCTATTCTCATGTCAATCTACTTAATTTTCCTCAGGTTTTTCAGATGCCCTTAAAAGGGATATTTGTATATTGCAAAAGAAGGCACATCTTCTTAAGGCTGAGGAAGAAATATGGCGCTTAAAAATAAGAGCCATTTAGATCCGAGAGGGTGATGGGAACACAGTTTTTTCACAAGTTTGATTCTCACAGGAGAAATAAAAATGCCATTTGAGACCTACAGGACTAGGATGGAAACCATATTTGTTCTCAGTAAGACCTCGGGAATGCTGCTATAACACATTTCTCTAGCATTTTTAAAGACCCCGATGATAGTTCATTATTGGAATAATTCAAGGTCTTGCAACATTTCCCTTGATTTTTTTCTCCGGAGGACTCCTCCAAGATTGGGGGTCCAGTTTCACGAATCTAGTATCTACTATCATCTATGTCCAAGGCTGTAAAGTCCGCACAGAACTTAGCAGCTCCAGTCACTGAGATAGATTGGAAAAAGCAGGCGATCGAACTAGTGGAGCCAGGTCTCAATAAATCTTATATGGTCTGCCAAGTATGAGTAGTTTCTCTCTCTCCCCGCCTTGGTAATCTAATGGTGCAGAGGCCATAAGCTCTGACTCTAAAGACTCGATCTTCCCTCATGAAACTAGATGGAGCTATCAGAGGACAAGGGCATATCATTTTCCTGCAGGATCAAGATATGCATAGTACTGCACCATATCATGATCCAAAGGCATGCCTTGGTTCTATTCACACCTAAGATATAAAATACACTGTCTGGGAAACTGGATCAAGATCGCAGTTGGGTATTGCTTCCCTGGAGAGGTAGATCCAAGGAAAATACACTTGGATCAAGCTTATAAGCTCCCACAAAGGCCACTGTGCATTTTTTTCATCAGATCGGGTTGGTAATGGGTTGCAGTCTCGATACAACAAATTACAAGAAGACCCATGAGACAAGATCCTGAAAAAGAAGCTAAAATACCAACCAAAATTCTTGTTGTATTGAAGAATAAGAGTACCTGTTTTTGGAGTTGTGGAGTTGAGAGAAATTCAGAGATCCTCATATTGTCCATGGTGCCAAGCTCCAGATCCATGAGCAAGGCTCGGGGCACAAATCTCTCGCATCCTTCCTCCAAACATGCAATAGTATGGCTACATCCTTCCTCAAAACCGGCGACAGTATGGCCGCATCCTCCCTCCTTCCTTGGACAAACCATGCAACCAGAGGGAAATTAACGAGGAAAATTAAAACTTTTGATATTTGAAAATTTTTGACATTTTGAAATGAAACACGTGTGTTTTTTTGAAGGCAACTCAAATTAATTTAAAAATATATATTTTTTAATAATTATAATAATTTTTAAATAATCAAAATAATTTCTAAATAATTAAATGTTTGTTTATTGTGATTGTTTAAATTATATATTTTTTCTTTATAATTTATGTATTATTGTTTTCTTATTTTTAAGAATTACTTTAAAAGTGAAATTTACATTTTTTTTCTTTAATGATAGTAATCTATGTATTCATTCATTCAAATTAGATACATTTTCTATAATAAATAATAGTGTAGTCTAATTAATAGATGAAATGGTTTTTTTGATTAAAACCTGACAATATCAAGATTGTGATTTCTTATTGTTTATAATCAATTTTTGAATACATAAATGAATTAAACACCTTAAAAATCTCTTTAGAAATTAAAACTTAATAAATTAAATAATTTAAACTCGTTTGGGTAAATAAGTGGTATTTTTGATTATAAATAATTATTAATGAGATTAAATATAAGACATTTATTTAAATTATCAATTATATAAAATTGTTGAATTTTTATTTCATAAACTAAGGATTTTGGTTGATTTTTTAATCTAATTATGTGATATTAAAGATGAATTATGGTAACTTAAAAATAAGTTTTATGTGGTTAAAAGGGAAGTAGTAATGTTATGGTATGAATGATATCCTCGGGTATCATATTCTGCTCCATACACTCCAAAAGAGGGGCATCCCTATTGGTAATAGAGCTACAAGCCTGTTTGGTAGTTACACTAAAATTCTTGGGATTTAAAGATTGATATGATTCCAAAATTGGCTCGTTTTACAATTCACGGAATGGAAATTATGGAAGCTTGTATGTCACAAGCTACGTACCCCATAAACAATGGCATTAACCCTTGCTACAGTTCAAGCTTATACCCGAGCTTTGTAATCTAGATATCAAAATTTGGTTTAAAATTTAAATTATCCTCCTATAGGTGACTGACCAAACTACATGTCAAATAGGGAGCTTTTGTAATCATTCAATCTTTAAAAGACTTGGCATGAGTCAATTTGGGGAATTGAAGCTAGTATGAACCCCCCTCTTTTGAACGATGCCATAAGGGAGAAAATGGAAAACGAGCTACCCGAATGTGTACAAGGGACCCGGGCGGTCACAACTTAGCAAAACTAATATGGGCACCCTCGAACGAAATGGCCCGACCCGAATGCGCCCAGTCGGGAGACATCACACGACTCGACACGATGCTTGAACGAATGATTCCATAAGAGAGAAAATGGAAAATTGGCCACCCGAATGTGCACAAGGCACCCAGGTGATCACAACTTAGCAAAACTAATACGGGCGCCCTCGACCGAAACGGCCCGACCCGACCCGAACGCGCCCGGTTGGGCGACCTCACATGGCGCGACACGACGTGCCTGAACGAACGATGCCACAAGGAAGAAAATGGCAAACGGGCCACCCAAACATGCACAAGGCACCCGGGCGGTCACAACTTAGCAAAAATGATACGGGCACCCTCGAACGAAGCGAACAGACCTGAATGTGCCCAGTCGGGAAACCTCACACGGCGCGACACGACGCGCCCGACCGAACAATGTCACAAGGGAGAAAACGGCAAACGGGCTGCTCGAAGATGCATAAGGCACCCAGGTGGTCACAACTTAGCAAAACTAATATGGCGCCCTCGAACGAAATGGCCTGACGCGACCCAAACATGCCCGGTCAGGCAACCTCACACGACGCGACACGACGCGCCCGAATGAATGATGCCACAAGGGAGAAAATGGAAAATGAGCCACCCGAATGTCCACAAGGCACCCAGGCGGTCACAACTTAGCAAAACTAATACGAGCGCCCTCGAACGAAATGGCCTGACCCAACCTGAACGTACCCGGTCAGGCGACCTCACATGGCACGACACGGCACGCCCGACCGAACGATGCCATAAGGGAAAAAATGACAAACAGGTCACTCGAACGTGGACACGAGACCCGGGCGATCACAACTTAGCAAAACTAATACGGGTGCCCTTGAACGAAATGGCCCAACCCGACCTGAACGCGCCCAGTCGGGTGACCTCACACGATGCAACACGATGCGCCCGACCGAATGATGCCATAAGGGAGCAAAAGGCAAACGGGTCACCCGAACGTGCACAAGGCACCCGAGTGGTCACAACTTAGCAAAACTGATACGGGCGCCCTCGAACAAAATAACCCAACCTGACTCGAACGCGCCCGATCGGGCGATCTCACATGGTGCGACATGACGCGCCTGACCAAACAATTCCACAAGGGAGAAAATGGAAAACGGGCCACTCGAACGTGCACAAGGCACCCAGGCAGTCACAACTTAGCAAAACTAATACGAGCGCCCTCGAATGAAACGACCCGACCCGAATGCGCCCGGTCGGGCGCCCTCACAAGGCGCGACACAGTGCGCCTGACTGAACGATGCCACAAGGGAGAAAACGGAAAAATGGGCCACCCGAACTTGCACAAGGCACCCGAGCAGTCACAACTTAGAAAAACTGATACAGGCGCCCTCGAACGAAACAGACCAACCTGAATACGCCCATTCGGGCAACCTCACACAGCGCGACATGGTGCGCCCTACCGAATGATTCCATAAGGGAGAAAATAGCAAATGGGCCACCCGAACATGGACAAGGCACCCGGGTAGTCACAACTTAGCAAAACTTATATGGGCGCCCTTGAACGAAATGGATCGACCCGACCTAAACGCGCCCGGACGAGCGACCTCACACGGTGTGACACGATGCGCCCGAATGAATGATAACATGAGGGAGAAAATGGAAAATGGGCCACTTGAATGTGCACAAGGCACTCGGGTGGTCACAACTTCACAAAACTGATACGGGCGCCCTCGAACGAAACGGCCCGACTCGACCCGAACACGCCCGGTCGGGTGACCTCACACGGTGTGACATGGCGCTCCCGAACGAACGATGCCACAAGGGAGAAAATAGAAAATGGGCCACCCGAATGTGCACAAGATACCCAGGTGGTCACAACTTATCAAAACTAATACGGGCGCCCTCAAACGAAACGGTACGACTTGACCCAAACGTGCCAGGTCTGGAAACCTCACACGGCGCGACACTGCGCACTCGACCGAATGATGCCATAAGGGAGAAAATGACAAATAGGCTGCTCGAATGTACATAAGGGACCCAGGCAGTCACAACTTATCAAAACTGATACGGGCACCCTTCAACGAAACGGCCCGACCAAAATGCGCCCGATCGAGCGACCTCACATGGCGTGACACGACATGCCCGAACGAACGATGCCACAAGGGAGTAAATTGAAAATGGGCCACCCGAACATGTACAAGGCACCTAGGTAGTCACAACTTAGCAAAAATGATACAAGCTCCCTCGAAAAAAACGGCTCGACCCGACCCAAACGCGCCCGGTCGGGCGACCTCACACGGTGATACACGACACGCCCGAACGAATGATGCCACAAGGGAGAAAATGGAAAACGGGACACCTGAATGTGCACAAGGCACCTGGGAAATCACAACTTAGCAAAACTAATACAGGCGCCCTAGAACGAAACGACCCGACCTGAATGCGCCCATTTGGGCGACCTCACACGGCGCGACACGACGCGCCCGACTGAACGATGCCACAAGGGATAAAATGACAAATGGGCTGCCCGAGCATGCACAAGGCACCTGGGCGATCACAAATTAGCAAACCTGATACGGGCACCCTCAAACGAAATGGCCCGACCTGACCCGAACGCACCCAGTCGGGCGACCTCACACGGCGCGATACGATGCGGCCGACCGAATGATGCCATAAGGGAGAAAAAGGTAAACGGGCCACCCGAACATGCACAAGGCACTCGGGTGGTCACAACTTAGCAAAACTGATACGGGCGCCCTTGAACAAAATAGCCCGACCCGATACGAATGCGCCCGGTCGAGAGACCTCACACGGCACGCTTCCAACCAAACAATTCCACAAGGGAGAAAACAGAAAATGGGTCACCCAAACATACACAAGGCACCTAGGTGGTCACAACTTAGCAAAATTGATATGGGCACCCTCAAAAGAAATGGCTCGACCCGACCTAAGAACGCACTCGGTCGGGTGACCTCACACAGCATGACACGGCGCACCCGACCGAACAATGCCATAAGAGAGAAAATGGCAAACTGGCCACCCGAACATGCAAAAGGAAACCGAGTGGTCACAACTTAGCAAAACTGATACGGGTGCCCTTGAACAAAATGGCCCGACCCAAATGCACCCGTTCAAGCGACCTCACACAATGCGACATGGTGCACCCGAACGAACGATGCCACAAGGGAGAAAATGGAAAATGGGCCACCCAAACATGCACAAGACACCCAAGTGGTCACAACTTAGCAAAACTGATACGGGCGCCCTCGAACGAAACAGCCCGACCCGACCCGAACGCGCCCGGTCGGGCGACCTCACACGGCATAACACAACACGCCCGAACGAACGGTGCCACAAGCGAGAAAATGGAAAACGGGCCACCCGAACGTACATAAGGCACCCGGGCGGTCACAACTTAGCAAAACTGATACAGGCGCCCTCGAACAAAACGACCCGACTTGAACGCACCCGGTTGGGCGACCTCACACGGCGCGACACGACGCGCCCAAACAAATGAAGCCACAAGGGAGAAAATGGTAGACAGACCACCCGACCATGCACAAGACACTCGGGTGGTCACAACTTAGCAAAATTGATACGGGCGCCCTCGAACGAAATGGCCTGACCCGACCTGAACGCGCCCGTTCGGGCGACCTCACACGGCGCGACACGACGCGCCCAAACGAACGATGCCACAAGGGAAAAAATGGAAAACAGGCCACCTGAACATGCACAAGGCAGTTGGGTGGTCACAACTTAGCAAAACTGATACGGGCACCCTCGAATGAAAAAAACCCGACCTGAATGTGCCCGGTAGGGTGACCTCACATGGCGCAACACGATGTGCCCGACTGAACGATGCCACAAGGGAGAAAATGGAAAACGGGCCGCTCGAATGTGCACAAGGCACCTGGGTGGTCACAACTTAGCAAAACTGATACAGGGGCCCTCGAACAAAATGGCCCGACCCGACCCGAATGCGCCCGGTCGGGCGACCTCACACGACGTGACACGATGCACCCGACCAAACAATGCCACAAGGGAGAAAATGACAAATGGGCTGCCCGAACGTGCACAAGGCACTCGGGCAGTCACAACTTAGCAAAACTAATATGGGCACCCTCGAATGAAACAAATCGACTTGACCTGAACGATGCCATAAGGGAGAAAACGGCAAACAGGCCGCCCGAACATGCACAAGGGACCCAGGTGGTCGCAACTTAGCAAAATTGATACGGGCGCCCTCGAACAAAACAACCCTACCCAACCCGAACGTGCCTGGTCGAGCGACCTCACACGGCATGACACGAACTGCCTGACCGAACGATGCCACAAGGGAGCAAACGACAAACAGGTTGCCTGAACATGCACAAGGCACCCGGGCGATCACAACTTAGCAAAACTGATACAGGCGCTCTCGAATGAAATGGCCTGACCCAACCCAAATGCATCCAGTCAGGCGAATTCATGCGGCACGACATGATGCACCCGATCGAACGATGCCACAAGGGAGCAAACGAAAAAAGGGCTGCCCGAACATGCACAAGGCACTCGAGCGGTCACAACTTAGCAAAACTGATACGAGCACCCTCGAACGAAATTTCCTAACCCAACCCGAACGCGCCCGGTCGGGTGTCCTCAAACGACGCGACACGATGTGCCTGACCGAACGATACCACAAGGGAGAAAATGGAAAATGGGCCAGCCAAATGTGCACAAGGCACTCGAGTAGTCGCAACTTAGCAAAACTAATACAGGCGCCCTCAAACGAAATAGCCTGACCCGACCCCAACGTTCCCGGTCGGGCGACCTCACACAGCGCGACACGACGCGCCCGACCAAACGATACCACAAGGGAGAAAATGGCAAACGGGCTGCCCGGACGTGCACAAGGCACCTCGGCAGTCACAACTTAGAAAAACTGATATGGGCGCCCTCGAATAAAATGACCCGACCTGACCCGAACGCACCTGGTCGGGCAACCTCACATGGCGCGACATGGTGCGCCCGACCGAACGATGCCACAAGGGAGAAAATAGAAAACAAGCCACTCGAACATGTACAAGGCACCTGGGCGGTCACAACTTAGCAAAACTGATGTGCCCTTGAACGAAACCGCCCGACTCGACCCGAACGCGCCTGGTTGAGCAACCTCACATGATGCGACACGACGCACCCGACCGAACGATGCCACAAGGGAGCAAACGACAAATGGGCCGCCTGAACGTGCACAAGGCACCCGGGCAGTCACAACTTAGCAAAATTGATTTGGGCGCCCTCAAACGAAACGGTCCGACCCGACCCGAATGATGCCATAAGGGAGCAAACGGAAAATGGGCTACCCAAATGTGCACAAGGGACCAGGGCGGTCACAACTTAGCAAAACTGATACGGGCGCCCTCAAACAAAACGGCCCGACCCGAACGCGCCTAGTCGGGTGACCTCACACGACGCAACACGGTGCGCCCGAATGAACGATGCCACAAGGGAGAAAATTACAAATGGGCCACCTGAACATGCACAAGACACCGGGGCGGTCACAACTTAGCAAAACTGATATGGGTGCCCTCGAACGAAACAACCCGACCAGACTCGAACGCGCCCGGTCGGGCGACCTCACACGGCACGACACAACGCGCCCGAAAAAATGATTCCATAAGGGAGAAAATGGCAAACAGGCCACCCGAATGTGCACAAGCTACCCGGGCGGTCACAACTTAGCAAAACTGATACGAGCACCCTCGAACAAAATGGCCCAACCTGAACGCACCTGGTCGGGCGACCTCACACAGCAGGACACGACGTGCCCAACCGAATGATGCCACAAGGGTGAAAATGGCAAACAGGCCGCCCAAATATGCACAAGGCACCTGGGTGGTCACAACTTAGCAAAACTGATACAGGTGCCCTCGAACGAAACAGCCCGACCCGACCCAAATGCGCCCGGTCGGGCGTCCTCACATGGCACGACACGAAGCACCCGACCAAACAATGCCACAAGGGAGCAAATGAAAAATGGGCCGCCCGAACGTGCACAAGGCACCCGGGTGGTCACAACTTAGCAAAACTGATACGGGCGCCCTCGAACGAAACGACCCGACTCGACCCAAACACACCCGTTTGGGCGACCTCACACGGCGCGACATGGCGTGCCTGACCAAATAATGCCATAAGGGAACAAACGAAAAATAGGCTACCCAAATGTGCACAAGGAACTTGGGTGGTCACAACTTAGCAAAACTGATACGGGCGCCCTCGAATGAAACAACCAGACCCAAACGCGCCCGGTCGGGTGACCTCACACGGCGCGACACGACGCGCCCAAACGAACGATGCCATAAGGGAGAAAATGGAAAACAAGCCACCCAAACATGAACAAGACACCTGAGTGGTCACAACTTAGCAAAACTGATACGAGCACCCTCAAACAAAATGGCTCGACCTGAACGCGCTCGGTCGGGCAACCTCACACTGCGCGACACGGCGCGCCCAACCGTGGTTGGGGGCACACATTAAACGTGAATCAAGGAGTGAGCGCATCACATCTTTAATATTTTATGAAACTCCTTAGAAGTCCGATCATAACCACCTTCCATCTTCATCACAATGTGATATGTCAACTAAAGATATCTTATTATGTTGCTCCAACCATTCAAAAAGGGGACCCAAGTTAGATTATTATTTATTAAAGGAGAGGATAAAGAAATTAATTTCCAAATTGTTGCAATAGCAACACTTTCATACAAACGTCGCTAGAGCGACACTTAGACCAAACAATCGCAATAGCGATGCTTTTTCCCAAACTTTCACAATAACGACGCTTTTGCCCAAACTGTCGCAATAGCAATGCTTTCCTCAAACGTCGCAATAGCAAAAATTAGCTCTAGTCTGTCATAATTCTGAAACTTTTTCCCAAGCTGTCGCAATTCCGACGCTTTGCTACAAACATCGCAAGACTGACACTAACTTCTAAGTGTCGCAATACCGACACATGTCTCCAAACGTCAGTATAGCGACAGGTGTGGGCGGGATTTGAAAAATTGAAAAAATTTGGGGAAATTTCCGACATTTGGTCAAAAGTGTTGGAACCAAAGTGTCGGAATTTCTGCCAAATGTACTAGTTTATCGTGAGGCAAAGATCTGACGGTGGTCGGGGTTTGATGAAACATCAGGCTAAATGATGTGGGGGTCGTGGGTACAACGAAGCGGAGGTTTTATCATACATGGAGTTTTTAATAAAGCGGGGCTCGGGGTAAGGATTTAAGCAGAGGCACTTAATAAACGGTGGGGCCAGGGTTTATATGAGAGCGGGAGGTAAAGTTTTTAAAGCTGGGCTTTTAAACGTAAAAGGGGTGTTGGGGGTTTAATATAACGGGATCAGGTAGTTTTAAATAAACAGAATTTTATTTAAAAGAGTGGGTCCTGAATTGAATAAATTTTATTTTTAAAACAATGTGAAAATTGGGTTTTTACATTGTTTTAATGGAAGAAATGGGAGTGGGGTTTTAGGTGGGGAAAGACGTGAGAATGAGGTTTTTTAGGGTCAAAAATGAAATTCTAGAGTTAGAGAGTGATCTGAATAGGTAAAATGAGAGATAGTGAATAGGTTAAATGGAAAATAGTGAAGGCAATGAGATTTATCAAAATAAATTATAGTCAGGGAATGTTATTTTCAGCAGACTGTAGAAAATCCATATTCATCTAGTGATACTGTAGAATAAAGTAGACTAACAAATTTTATCAGAGGTTTACCTAAGTCCAAAGAAAAGAGTGACATCATGGTGGTAGTTGATAGACTTACCAAGTATGTAAACTTTTGTGCATTATCTCATCCATTTAAAGAAAGTACAGTTGCTACTGCATTTATGGAAACAATTCAAAAGCTACATGTAAACCCAAAGATTATTGTAAGCAACAGAGATCCCATTTTCACTTGAAATATTTGGAAAGAATTATTTTTTTGCTTGGGTACTCAACTAGCTTATAGCTCATCTTATCATCCTCAATCTGGTGGGAAAACCGAGAGAATGAAAATTTTTGTGGAAGGATATCTTCGTTGTTTTGTATTTGATAAACAAATACAATGGGTCAAGTGGTTACCTCTAGTTGAATGGTGGTATAACACTTCCTTCCATACTGCAGCAAAAATGAACCCATTTATGGCACTTTATCGATATAATCCACCGTCCATCACATCATCTTTAAGAGAAAATTATAAGGTTCAAGCAGTGGAAGATCACGCCGAGCATCAAAAAAAAATTCTCTAACTCTTAAAGGATAACCTAAATTTGGCACAAAATCGAAGGCAACAACAGGCTCAAAGTGCTTCCACTACACTTTAACTTGCTCAAAGTTCTTGGTTTCACAACACGAGTTGTATCTGTTTCAATATGCACCGAGGTTTCGAATGGAATTATCCTTATGTCTCCACTTGTAGTAAATAATAGTAAATCACATGATCAAAATCCTTCACATATATTCTAAGCAATGAAATATGGAAAAAATCATGGAATTTCATTGTCGAAGGCAATGCAAGTCTGTAGGTCACCGGTCCAATCCTCTCAAGGATATCTAAAGGACCACAATACCAATGTTCCAACTTAGAAAATGATAAAATTCTCAAGTATATTTTCTTGGGCTTGATGTGAAAGTACACATGCTCCCCAACCTGAAACTCCTTAAACACCTTGTGTTGATCTGCATAACTCTTATTATTTTCCTGTGTTTTCTTTATATTCTTCTTGATAACCTGTATTTCATGTTCCATATCTACCAGCATTTCTGGTCCAATTAACACCATTTTCACCAAATCACTCCATTTGATGGGAGTATTACAACTTCACCCATAATGTTCCTAAAACGGACTCATCCTCAGTGGATCTTGATATCCATTATTTTAATAAAACTCAACCAATGGAAGATACTCCCCCCACCTCCTCTACTAGTGCATAACATACATTCTCAACATGTACTCCAGAATCCTGTTGACCCGCTCTATCTGTCCATATATTTGTGGATGATAAGTTGTACTAAAGGCCACATTTGTACCCAAGCATACAAATAATTGCTTCCAAAACTTGGAATTGAGCATGGAATCTCTGTCAGATACAATCTTCTTAGGAATACCATGAAATTTCACTATCTCCCCGATGAAGACCTGAGCTACCTCACTAGTTGAATAACTAGACTTAAGCGATATGAAGTGAACTACCTTTTTCAACCTATCAATCATAACCATGAAGGAATTTTTTTTTTAGATTTCCTCGGAAAAACTGTAATGAAATACATAGAAATGACCTCCCATTTCCACTCTGGAATCAAAATTGGTTGTAGTAAACCACTTGGATGTTTACACTCTGCTTTTACCTATTGAAAATCCAAACATAGCACAACAAACTTTTCCACCTATTTCTTCATGTTCGAACAATGATAGAACTTCTTCACTATTTTTAATGCCTTTTTATATCCTGGGTAACCTCAATACAACTTGCCATGAAATTCCCTCAAGGCAAGCTTCTTGAGCTTGTTGTTGTTCGACATAGATCCTATCCCTAAATCTCACAAAACCATCTGCCATGAGATGATATTCCACATCATGTTCACATGTACCCTATTGTTGTAACTTGTGCCTAAGCTCTCTGTTCCTGTCATCATGTTGTCTTTCCTATAAAATATATTCTTGTAAATATTTCCCATACAAACTCATATCTACTATGTGATCTACATATACTCTTCTATTAAGAGAATCTACAACTCGGTTGTTTGTACCTGATCTCAAAGTAAAAATAACTGAGAGTGGGAAACTATCTAACTTTCCTAACATTCATATTATTTTGTTCAAACAAATACCTCAATCCACTATGATCACTCATCAACAAAAACCTTCGGCCAAGAAGATAGTGCCTCCACATCTTCAATGCATGAATGATTGCTGCAAACTTAAGATCATGAATCACATAGTTCTGCTCGTGATCATTCAGTTTCCATGACTCGTATCATACCAATTTTCCACCCTGCATTGGGACTCCACCAAGTCCTCTCTTGCAACCATATGTACACACCACAAACTCTTTATCTGGATTTTCAATCTTTAGAACTAGAGCATTTGTAAGGAATTGTTTCAACAACTCAAAACTAGTTGCACATTCCTTTATCCATTCAAATTTATTTCCCTTTATCTGTAATGATGTAATAGGATAGGAAATATATGAGAAATTCTTGATGAACCTCTTGTACTAACCTTCTAACCACATGAATGATTTGACCTCATCCACATTCCTAGGATATTCCCTTTCCAAGATAGCTCTGATATTTTCCAGATCCCATGTTATGCCTTCCTTGGAAATAATATGTCCCAATTAATGTACCTCTATATGAAAGAATTTTCATTTACTAATCTTGGCACACAACTAATGCTCTCTTAGAAATTTCAATATTTATGCTAAGTGTTTGACATGTTATTCCTCACTCTTAGAATATATCAATATATCATCAATGAATACTATCAAAAAAATTTCTAGATAAGTATGCAACACGCTATTCATGAAACACATGAAATTAGCTGGAGAATTAGTCAAATTAAAAGGAACCACAACAAATTCATAATGCCCATACCTAGACTGGAAATTAGTCTTGTAGATGTCCTCTTCTTTTATGCATACCTGATGATATCCTGATCTCAAATCAATCTTTGAGAACATTGTTTCTCCCTTAAATTTATCAAACAAGTCATAAATCCTTGACAACAGATTCTTGTTCTTAATCGTCACCTTGTTCAACTTCCTGTAGTCAATACAAAATTTAATAATGCCATCCTTCTACTTCAGAAACAACACACGTGCACCCAAAGTCAATACACATGGCCTAATGTAACCCTGATAAAGCATTTCCTTCAACTGTAACTTCAATTCCACTAGCTCTGGAGTGCTCATCCTCTAAGATTCCTTTGATGTTGGTGCTACCCCTAGTACCAACTCAATATAAAATTCCATTTCCTTGTGAGGAGAAAAATCTTAAACATTTGTTGGGATTACATCCTAAAACTACTGCAAAACTGGATACCTCTTCAAGACCTCTACATCCTCAACATCCTTACCTTTATCACTATAAACATGCATTGCAAACAATACACATCCTTTCCTGCAACTCCACTTTTCGTGCATAGTTGTAACCATTCTAACTGATGTAGACTTCTTCTTACCCTGCAAGATTCATTATTATCCATTTCCATCCAAGCACTCAATAGCCTTTTCATAACAATACACCTTATTCATGTGAAGATATAACCAATACATACCCAAAATCATATTGTACGATCCCAATGGAATCACATTCAGATGCATTGATGTAGGCATACCATTCAACTCAAATGCATAAGCTCTTACCCAATGTGTTATCGTTCTATAATTTATGATATTATGACAGTAAACACAGAGGACAACATCAAAACCACTTTGGAAGCTGGGATCTAGCCCTACCAGCTTCAGAGAGGGATCTCTTTGTATAATTTAGCTATGTTTTATGTGAATTTTAGGCTATTTATTAATGTGTTGATTGTTTGTTTGTTTATGAATTTATTGGATTATTTAGTTGATTAAATTATTATAATTCCATTGGGCTATGGATTCTAAATATTAACTGGATCTGCATCAAACTTTGAAGGAGTTTCAAAGGGAAAGCTAGGTTGCAATAGATGGATCTTTCAGGATTTCAAATGAATTATGAAATAGAATAAATGTAAGGTTAAGTAGAAACTAAGGAGCAATTAAGTGTTCCTTAATTTGACTTCAGCAGAAAACATATAAATTAAAAACAACCAGAATAGGGTGCTCTTTATAACATATCCTATTCGTCAAAGTCTCTGTTATGTAATTAAGCTTTTGAGAAATGATAGAGAAAGAAAACAATGAATAAACACAATAACATAAGAAAAACATCACCAATTCATACACCACATGATTCCTGTGAAGAATGTCCTTGTATTATTGATGCGTCTAGCAACCAGAAAATTACAATAACTTAGAAAAAATTATGCTCAACAATAAACCTGTAATACTTAAAACCGTGAAGTATTTATACAATAAGTTACAAATCATATGCAAAATCATTGTCTCAACCGACAATGTATTATTGGCATTATTATAAACAATAAAATCGATCTTCTGTAGAGTAATAGGCAAGGTCGAAAATTTCGTGGGGAGGTGGCTCTACTTTGGAGGATTCAGTCTTCGAATAGGCCTATTCCCATGCTACGCTGGCAGATGTGTTGTCTTATATGTTGGATTTTGTTATTACTGCATCTGAAATACTGCTCAGTCTTGTAACTCACAAAGTTTTTCCTACCTATGTTCATCTGGAATGGTTAACATTACCTTTCAGTAAATTTCGTCAACCTCAATATATCTGCACTTCATGCTGGATGAAGAAATCATTACCCATGGCTTCTAAGAAATCTCTGCATGTCATACTACTTTTATTTTTTCAAATTTTGAGTTGTCTCTGGCTATCTCCTTCAATTTTCTATTGTAATCTTCACGAGTAATCAACTTGTCATTATTTAAAAATAAAATAGGTATCTCCTTCTGAGTTAGAGGTTCAATCCTATTGAAAAATCTATTTACTGCTATCTCCAAGCTATGAAACTTCTCCTATAACTAAACAACCAGATTCTTTTTGGTGATAATATTCTTTACCTCCAAAATTGTTTCTGTTCTATCATCAACTCCTAAATTGTCTAATTCATAATTGTTCTTAGAATTTAGGAATTTGATGATATTTGTTTTTGCTGTAGGAATTTCTCCTAACTTCTCTTTAATATCTGTTATGGCCTTTTTTTCTCTCTTGATAAAATCTTTCTGCTCAAAGATAAAATAAATATAGGGCCAGATTTCAGCCATTGATTTCATGATATCTGTCCAAATTATTTCCTTGGATTGGGCCAAGGTTTGTCTATTTTTTTATTCCCTTTTAGATTTATGTAATCTTTCAATTAGCTTTTCAGCGCTCTGAGCTTCAGCACAGTGTGAACCTTCACTCCTGGTCTTATGGTCGTGTAATGCCTTGACTTGGTCCTCGAATTTTTTTATTTCTTCTATGTGACTTGATAGATTTTCTACAACTTTAGTCATTTTTTCAGCACCATCAATAGACTGTGTAGTAGGTGTAATGGAACTTGTATATTATGTTGTGGGAATGGCTATAAGAGGTACAATATCTATAGGAATCATGGCTAGCTTATAATTCCTCTCCTTTTATTTTATCATTCTCTTCATCTCAGTTTCCATTTTCCTTATCTGAGCATTATGTTCCATGAGCAGCTTCATCATTTCAAGTTTTCTAGGTCTCTATCTCTTCAATGTCCTTTGTAAGGGGATCTTCAGTAGCTGGTAACTTCAAATGCTTTCTCAATGCTTCTATGTCAACATTCTTCCTCTTGATTAACTCTTCTACAAATTTTATGTTTGCAAGGTCATATCCCATCTTAACTACTAAATCCTCTAAGGATTTCATTCTTGTATCCTTTGCAACAGAAGAAATCTTCTCCATATTCAACTGTGACTGAGTATTAGACAATGAAACCTGCAGTTTAGAAACAATCATAGTGGTGTTAGTTAAAGTGGAGAAGATCATTTCCCCTGTCTGTTTATGCATCTCCATTTGGTCAATTGGATGAATATCCTTTGTATCAAACTCAAACGTTGTTTTCTTGTAATCTAATGCTGATTTAGGCTATGTAATTTGGGCCTCAAGGAATGCCATCTTCATCTTTTCCTTTCTCTGAGTCAAAAACTGATAGTAGTCTTCTTTGGGAGCTAGAAGTCTACTTCCAGAATTGAGCATAATTATTTTTCTTAAGAATCTAATTCTTAAGATGTATTTCTCTGAATCTATCAAAAAATGTCTTATCTTTCTCTCCTTGGAAAACTTTGGTAGTTTGGACAATTTATTGTTTCTCCTAGGATACTAAATATGTTGTGGGAGATGCAGCAAATTGACCTCCTGCCTGAGAAGAGGATGGGGTTTCTTTTAATTTCATGGCCATTTGTTGTTATGAATTATTCTTTATATCTACCATTGGATTCAACTTTTTTCTCTTCATGTACATAACTTTGAACTCTTTTACTACATTATCAATCACTGAAGGTGACTCTAATTCCCTATGTCTTTTTCCTCCTTTCTCCTGAGGAACATGAGTCTGTGATGTAGATGTAGAAAAAATTTGCTCCTCAGCTTCCTGTAATTTATTCTCTGCCCATACTGGTTGTTTCACATATCTCTCTATTTCAGGCCTTTGGGTATGAATGTATGGAGTAGTTTTGTTTTCTACTCTCAACTTGGAAATGATACCTAGAGGGTCATAAAACCATGTGAAACTCAGGCTGAATTTCATCTCCTTAATAATTTTATATGCCTCTTCTCCTGCTGACCTACTATTACAGATGAAAGAGCCAATCCGTGTTTTGATTCTGAACTGTGATTTCTTTTTAGTAGACACAAAATGTATTTCATCAGAATTCAACATTTTTCTGATGTATTTGAGTGAAAAAATCCTCATCAGGAGGTATTTTGGAATCTTGTATGGTGCCAAATCACATCCAACCACACTAATTTGTATGTAATTCTGGTACAAGTACTAGTCTCCAATATTTTCCTAATCTGTCAAATGCAGAATTCTCTTGATGTCTTCACTGATCCCGGGTTCTGTTGTACTATTTGGCACACTCATGGATGGGTGGACAAATTTTTCAATAAAATTCTTGTAGGATAATTCTTGTTGCTCCTTCATCACAAGAGAAGTCCAAAATATCACTGACTATTGGTTTCCCTCTTCATCTAGCTTTTGCATTAAAAATTTGAACCTGTCTGCTTGATAATACAAGAACATATAGACCAAAATTGAAGTGTATTTAAACACTTCTTCAATTTGAAATTTAAGAAACTGCTCATGGATGTTATCAGCTAGGAATTGACTCAAATTAAAGCAATGGAAGATTTTCTATCTATGGAAAAAATAGAGAGGAAGCCTAGAATGGGTTCATCTACCCAATGATCAGAATAATAATGAAGAATATATGAAATTATAGTTATGATATTTTTTTCTTGATCATGGAAGATTGAGGACGGGTATGGAGGAATTTTCTTTGGCAATTGGTTATTTTCTGGTAATAAAATGTCAAAAATCCTAGCTCTTTTGGAAAAATCAAGATTTTGGTAAATTTCTGTGAAGGATTATAAGGAAAATGGTGTGATCTTTTCCACATAGGGGGCTTGCATCATCTGGTTTATATATTGAACAGTAATGGTGAAGAGGATTTCACCGGTAGGGGCTATAATGGCTCGTTGATTGGGAACATAGCATTATTGACATTTTATGGTGAATTCAGGGTCATGGAAGGTCTGAGGGAAAATATAGTACAGGATATTGGACTCCCAGAGTCCAATCTCATCAGTTTATCACATACTTATCCTCGAACCAACAATAGATTTCGAACAATTCAAACTCGCACTGTAACTCTCTTATTTATAGTCTTTATCAGCTAATGGAATGTAATCTAAATCTATTGGAGGATGAACTAAAGGATTCATAGTGTTGATCATGTCAGCCCCCTATTAAATTCTGACAAGAAATCCCCTTTAAACCCCCTTTGTTTGGCCTAAAAAATCCTTTTTCCGCCTATCTTTCCCCTCCTCTAAACTCAAAATCACATAAAAAAGGGCTGAAATCATACATTTTAATATATTTAAGGCCTAGCACCTTTCGGCTCTAGCCCCCTCAGTCTTTTTCTCCACGTGACCTGGGCACTAGACTAAGTGCTTATCGTAGGTGGATGTCGGGCGTAGTATTATCCGTCGATCTGTAAAGATCAGACGACCTCCATAGATCAGCGTCGCGCCCATGGCTCAACCCGTTTACCGCTCTGATTGCATGTGCAACGTCCGATCAACCTACAAATCAACGGTCAGCAGCTCACCCGCCCTTGTGGTCCCCGCACCCAAAAGCACTGTTCAAAAACCGGTGGTATCCATCGCACCGCGTTTGGGGGGTGGGCGGTAATTTCGTTTTTGGAGCGATTCCACTCACCACCTGACACGTGGCTCCATCACTATTTCAAAACTGCCCCCCCATCACGCGTTATCATTCGTCATTTGACCCGGCACGATATTCATATCAACCGTCCGATCTAGGGCTCTCCATCCAACGGTCATCGCACCCCGAAGATGCGCAGAATTTAACCCAAGGTATCCATACCCCTGGCCCGCCATCTGTCGCCCTCCGACGCGTCCTCAGCCCTCGATCTCCTCCTAAGATCGGATGGTCCAGATTGCTTGCCTGCTCTCCATCGACACGTGTCCTCCACCATGTCACCATTCCATGTGTTTTCGTCACACACCCATCCCTTATACATGTTCCATTCTAAGGCCGGTTTCTAAGGTTTTGCATTTAATTTTCTGCATTCCGCCAACCTTCACCAGAGCATTTCTCTGCCATTCTGCTGCGTTTTTCCGCCATCACCCTACACTGTTCCAACGTTTCACCATGCTGCGCTGTCATCCTCGCTATCCTCGCTGCATCCACCTTCCCATGCATTGTTTTCTTGACGATTTTGTGTGTTTTTCAGGGTACGAGTGGCGATAAACCGCCATGATTCACAGTCTCAATTACAGTAGCAGAGAACACCGGAAAGGACCATTTTTCAGAGGCTATAATTATGGAGAAAGGCCTGGGAAGCTGTTACGACGTGACCTACATTAAAGAAGCAGGGTTAAACTCTGTAAAAACCCTCCAGAGTCATTCAAAGCACAGATTTTGTGATCAGAGACATTAATATTGCAGACAAAGAGTATCAGTGAAAGGTAGAAAGTTAAAGGTGTGTAATTGAAGATTTTAGAGCCTTAACGTAACCATTTGAAGGCAGAGTACCAAATCGAATACCCCGTAGATCTCTCAGAAGGTCTATGAACAGAAAACAATACCCTCAAGGTTGCATTTCAGCAGAATTTTCTTTCCAGGGAAGGACGGACTGCCCATGTGGTTTTTATTTCTCTACCGTGTTCCTGAAGAGACTTCCACCCAGTGCATTTATTTCAGAAAGCAGGCCATAGAGTACATACAACACCACAAACTCATCAAGCAGTATGGGCGTGCACATTTTCGCCATCCTGTCTTAATGAGGAAAATTAAATGTTCATCATCCATTTCCTTTACTAGGTTTTCTTTTTCTCCTATAAAACTCCCGAAGAACAGATGATTTGAGGTTCCAGATTTTATCATAAAATTATGCGGTGAGAGAATTTTTGTATGAATTTTGTAAGAACTCTCATATGAAGGTATAGAGCCCGTTGGGTTTCAGTGAGGAGGAGTTCCTTCTTTAAAGACGATTCTAATCTTTGGTGTCTCACAGTGTGTAACTTTCTCTTATACGTGCTAATTTAATGGTTCATTTAGTTTCATCCACATTTCTTGTATCATGTTTCTAGAATGCGAGTGGCTCACTGGTTTTTGGTATGGATTTATCCTAGTTGATACCCATGCTCGAATTAGTCAAGCGCTTTAAATATGGCTCAGGCATGATATATTGTTTCACTATTCACTTCAACCATATTTCTGCTATATTAGTTTCTTTGGGAGGTTATTTTTAAAACGCTATTTTCATGTGTGGATTCTTAAATTGATAAGCCCATTACATGGTGATATTGTGTATCTAGATATCATCTCAATGACAACTACTATTCTCTTGATCTTTCATACACAACAAACACCTTCTGATCATTTATTTCTGTGAGGTATTTTTGAATCAGCCCTCTTTACAGTAAGCTGCCTCTGAATTGTCTGATGCATTTGTGTTAGGGTTCCTCACATATTGCCTCTGCAGTATTTATTTCCCTGTGTCAAGTTTCTGAAGGTCATGGTCCCATTCAAATTAATATTTCTTGTTTTCAGGAGATAGCATGAGAGCCTTTTGTTGATAACTCCCCCCTGTTATACCATATGCTCCTTGCTATATAAGATGTCCTAGGCACTGGTCTTTCACAACTCAAGGCTGTCTCTAGGAACGAAAACATCTTTTTGGTGCCGTTGTCGGGGAACGAAGTTGAGAAAATTTAAATCCCTGGGCCTTGAAAAAACCTAATTCACTCTTCAAGTAGGTGAGTATGGAGAGTTGAGAGTTGTAGATCCCTTACCTTGGCGACTCCACATTCGTTTATTAGATAAATTCACTTGCAGTCCTGGCTCATCGTAAGCCACACCTGAGGTCAGATACGTCACAGCCAAAGACACCTTCAGTGCCTGACCCAGAGAAGATCATACATAGGAGGAATTGGAGGGAAAGTCAATCAGTCCACACTGAAATCCCTGAATTGTCTGTAGAAAAATTTCCATCCTCTTCTTCTCAAGTAGCCCAAGTGCTAGGTCCTGACTCCACTGTGGGAAATACCGATTACTACTCAGATAGTCCACCCCGGGGAGGTGTCAGAATTAAAGACAACTTTCACCCTACTCATGAGGTTGAAGAGGTTAAGGAAGTCATTGAAGTATCTGCTATTAACATACCGTTGTTCCCCTCAACACCTCAAGGCTGTCTCTAGGAACGACAACACATAGGATCCTCCTGGTTCTTATTCTTTGGAGGCATTTTTTATCACTAAATGATTTAATAGGAATTATGAAGAAAGGTTTACCGGGAGTGAGTTTCAAGTGTATAACTGATTGAAGGAAGGAGACAAGACACTGGCACTTGCTCGGAGGTCGATAAACTATTTAAATTGTGGGCACACTATAAAAATTGTAAATCAACATGATTATCAGAGAATATGTGACAAAAAAGGTTGAAAATGGATTAGGTTCTAAGTTTTAAAATAATTTCATGGTTTCTGTTGCAATGGCGCAGGTTTGTTGGATTAACAGTTATGCACGCAAATTGAATGTTCAATGGTTAATCCTCAAGAAAGGATTTTATTGGAAACGAATTTGAAACATGGAAAAAGGGTAGTGGCGGAGGTGTCAGGTAGGGACAATAGTAATGGAGTGAGGGGGGATCAGTTTTCAGATGAGGCAGTGTTATGAAACAAACTCCAAAAATAGAAGAAAAGAGAGATCAACGCCTTAGAAATAAGCCACTTCAAGGGGGAAACCTCCAATACATTACATAAATGAACAATTCTTGGATGATACAAATGATAAAACCTACTTCTATATATAGGAGTCGATGGGATCACAATATAATCCTAGCCGACCTAACAATAATAATGTAAGGGCATAATAATAACAATATTGGGGTTATAGGGGTACAAAAATAATAATAAGGGGGTTACACTAACAACAATAAGGGAATATACTAGTAATATAGGGACCTAACATGCCCCTCTCCTTCAAAAAAGTGTTTTCCTCAATGCTTGAGTAGCTTTGGATGCTTCCGTATAAAATTATCATCCTCCCATGTAGAATCTTTAGTGGGTAAGTTCTTCCAATTGATGACATACTCTGAAATTGATCGATTTCATAGCTGTCAAGTTCTTATTTCCTTGACTGCTTCAGGTTCCAATATGATCTTTCCTTCCTCATCAAGTTCTAGCAATATTGTTTGAACTGGAAGTTTGTCACCTATAACCTTATTTAAACATGAAACATGGAAAACTGGATGCACTCGCGAAGAAGCAGGAAGCTCCAAATTGTATGCCATAGTACCAATCTTTAGCAACACCTTATACTTTGGCAATAATTTATTATCCTTCTTAGCTTGCTTGAGGGACATTTGTTTGTATGGTTGTAGCCATAAAAATACCCAGTCTCCTACATCAAAACTTCTCTCATTGCGATGTTGATCTGCCTGTTGTTTCATTCGATTTTGTGCCAAATTTAGGTTTTTCTTTTAAGAGTTAGAGAACCTCTTGTTGATGCTCGATGTGATATTCCACTACTTGAACCTTAGAATTTTATCTTAAAGATGATGTGATGGATGGTGGATGATATCCATAAAGTGCCATAAATGGGGTCATTTTTGCTGCAGTATGGAAGGAAGTGTTATACCACCATTCAACGAGAGGTAACCACTTGACCCATTTTGTTTTCTTATCAGATAAAAAACAACAAAGATATCCTTCCAAACATTTATTCACTATCATAGTTTGACCATCAGATTGTGGATGATAAGATGAGCTATGAGATAGTGGAGTACCCAAACAAGAAAATAATTCCGTCCAAAAATTTCCATCTTATCTTCCATGCAATCTGTCTTATCTTCCATGCCTTTCTTCAAAACTTCCATTTCATTTTTTGTTTCTCTTTGCGAGAGCGAAATTTGGTGCACTTGCTATTGTAATTTTGACATGTCATGTTGCAGTTCTTCATCTTCATGAGTCATAGTAGAGCCCTATAAAGTCTTAATGGGTGTTGAATTATTTTTAGGAAGAATTTTAGAACCTAATACTGATATATATTCTACAATATGCCCTTAGAATCAATTCAAACTGATTTTTCACACAAGACTTATGCAATTAAAAAAAAAACACACCTGTTTCTTGCTTTTATGGAGCTCGATAATGAAATTGAAGTATCTCTATAATTGTGGATCCTCAATATCTAAAATTAGGCCCTGTAGTAGCCCTTTGAAGCTTCTTTCAAATGCCATAGGTCTGACCTAATTTTGATTCTTCAAGACAAAGTTATGCTCAATCTTCCACAATGAACTAATTATGGACTGGTTCAGTAGAGCGAACTTGTACGGCGTGCCACATGTCATAGTTTCCTCCTTCAGATCTAAAATTGATAAAAAGGAAACTATAGACAGTTATGACGATTTTCCCATGGTCACCTCTTTGAGATGAAATTCTGGAGCCTGAAGAAACCCTAAATTCCATAGATCATAGCTCTAAAAATATTGTGAACCAAGGTCTAAAATATTTATAGGTCGTTCCTCAGGATTGCGGCTTCACTCTATAAAAATTTGAGCTTCTGAACCTTCGTAGAAAGAAATTTATAGCCCAGATGCCACGATGACCTGTTTCAGGTGAAATTCGGGAGCCTGAAAAAGCCCTAACTTGAACAGATCATATCTCCGAAACTATTGCAAACAACGATCTAAAATTTTTACATGACGTTCCTCAAGATTTTGTCTTCGCTCTATAAAAATTTCAGCTTTTTAACCTTCGTAGAATTTTTTTTTATATCAAACATTCCACTATGACCTGTTTGGAGTAGCGAAACCGTAGAATCCAAAGCTCTGATACGAAATGTTATGAAACCAACTCCAAAAATAGAAGAAAAGAGAGATCAACGCCTTAGAAATCAGCCACTTCGAGGGGGAAACCTCCAATACATTACATAAATGAACAATTCTTGGATGATACAAATGACAAAACCTACTTCTATATATAGAAGTCCATGGGATCACAATATAATCTTAGCCGACCTAACAATAATAATGTAAGGGCACAATAATAACAATATTGGGGTTACAGGGGTACAACAATAACAATAAGGGGGTTACACTAACAATAATAAGGGACTATACTAGTAATATAGGGACCTAACATGCAGAGAGTGATTAGCTATTTAGGCAAGGGGGGTGCGAAACACATAGGGGAGGCCACGTATTCGTGGGACCCGACAGGGAAAACCAGTTTTTCGGACCCCCCCGGTGGTAAAGAGAGGATGGAGAGGGTGGACCGAAATTCTTTGTGCATCGTTGATTCAATAAGTGGAATGATCATACAATGGGTAGTTGTGAACCTTTTATCCATATGCGACAAACAATTTTTGTCGGGATGCATCTTTTCATTTCAATCCAAAATTTAGGATGAATTATAATAAAACATACATATCCCTTTTGCGCTTGATTGCATAATGCATATTAAAAATTAGGATAAGTGAATTTTTTAATATTTTTGCAAAAAAAGTACTTATACCTACCCTTTTTAACTCAAATTCTTTTTCTAAGCTAAAATTTTTTATATCTTCTTCAAAGGGTGCATTTAGACTAGAAAACCCATATTTCCTTGTTTTATGAAAGATTAAAATCTATTCAATCCTATCACTAATTTCTCCTAAGATTAAATTGTTGAACCAATGTCATTTTCTACCTAACTATTGAGTTACCACGATTAAACTGTTTGGAAAATATTTATTCTCTAATTTAATTTACAGAAATTTAAACTTGTTTAACCATGATTAAGCTGTATGATTAAACAAATAACTAGTCATTGTGGCATTTTTAAACAATCTTCACACAACCTTACTTTATTTGACATAAAGAAACTATCTCTTAGTAGTGGAATTTAAATTTTCAGCACTTTCAGTGTTATTTTCTTTTTTCTTTTTCTTTTGTGGGGTTTTGATTTCATTTTTATTGTTTTATTCAATGTTTCTTTCTTTTCTTATTTTTCTCTTTATTCATTTTTTTTAACTCACTCTTTTCATTTTATTTTATATGGTTTTTTTTGGAAATAATTTGCAGATTGAAAATTATTTACAATATGAAATTTCTGAGATAAAATACTCAATCACCTTGAGATCCTATAAATTATAGGATCCTAACAGTGGCTCCTGCGGGGGATGGAACTCTCTATGTGAGGTGCCAAGAAAATTTGATCAATAGCCTTGAGTGTTCCATTTCAACAATGTCTACACCTAATTTCTTTGTTGTTGGAGTAATTATGGTTGCATATCAATCAAAATCTTAGGGCCTTTCTTTGCGGGCCTCAACTTCTGTCAATAGGTTACCCAATAAAAATAATAAGGACAATGATACTTCAAAATTATTTCATGTAAGAAAAACCTCTATTGCTAAGAGAAGTAATGCTTCATCATTCTGCCATTCACAGGTCCACCAAGCATTTATGTTCCGTCTAGGTCTTTGAGAAAGAATGCATTGTTTCCTCTAAAATCACAAATGATGTATGGTCCTTTCCACAGATTATCAAATTTCCCATGTTTTCCTTTCTATTCTCTTATGGAATCCCACTTTAAAACATTGTCACCCAAATTAAAATCATCTTATTTAGTTCTTATTTCAAAAATATTCTTGGCATTCTCCTAGATAACTTGTATTTTATTGTAGACTTCTTCCTTGGATTGCTACAATTGAATGGTCTAATTAATCCTCATCTGAGTGTCATTTGGCTCAACTTGAAAATCTTGAATTATCTTCATAACTGGAACTCCTAAATAGGATGGAAAAATAACATCCATCCCATAAACCAATTGGGATGGTGACATGCCAATTGATTTCTTTGTAGTAAGTCTATCAACCAAAAGTGCATTTATGAACTTTTTGTGCCATGACATTTTGTTATATTCTAGCATATTTTTGATAATGTTGACCAGACCCTTATTTGAGGATTCAATTAACCCATTACCTTGAGGATAATAATAATTTCAATGTCCCAAAGTTATATGATATCTACTGTAGAAATCTATCATTTTCTTGGATTTGAAGGCTGCAACATTATCTGTAATGAGTTTGTTTGGACAGCTGAATCTAGACAGGATATTGGTTTCCAAGAATTTAATAATAGCATCATCAATGGCTAATATGGAAGGTGTGGCTTCAATCCATTTGGTGAAGTAATCAATGGCTTTCAGGAACCATTTATGTTGGGCAGAGGATGGTGGATGGATTTATCCAATAAAATCCAATCCCCATTGTTGGAAAGGGCTTTCAACAGATATGGGTTTTAAAGGTAGAGGAAATAGTTTTCTTTTTCCCTCAAATATTTGGCATTTGTAGCAAGAGGTTAATTTCTTATGGACATTAGAGAAAAGGGTAGGCTAGTAAAAACTATCTCTAAGGATATTTTTAGCAGTGGTTTTTCAGTACATATGTCCATTGCAATCACCTTCATGGAATTCCTGCATGGTTCTTTTTGCATCATCCTTCAATAAAAAATTTATTAAAATACCACCAACATCTTTCCAATATAAAACATTACCTATGATGAAAAATTTCACTGATTTTAACTTTAGAAATCTATCCTTTGTCTTATTTAAACCAGGAGGAGCATTTATATTGAATAAAATAAAAATTAGGTCTGCATACCAGGGTGAGGTCACAAAAGCCTCATCAATTTGTGGATTCTCCTTCGCCTCTTGATCATCTAATGCAACTACAAAGTTGATATCCAATGCATGAAAGTTAGACTCAACCATCAATTTGGCTAGTCCCAATCCTTTGATAAGCTTAGTGGGTTTGATTTCTATGTCATACTCAAGAATGATGGCAATCCATTTTCCTCTTTTACCATCTAGTCCATTTTGAGTTAAAATGTCCTTGACGAGAGAATTTGGTACATAAGAAATTATATGAGAATGGAAGATATACACTCTGAAATATTTGATTGATTTTATTAATTTAAAGGCTTGTTTTTCCATTATGTTATATTTCAATGCAACATCCCTTAAAGCCTTGCTAAATAATGAAATGGGCAGTTCATATCCCTCGTTTTTTCTGTAAAAGAACAACTGCAATAGTGTGCTTAAATGAAAATGACAATATCTTTAGTAAAATCAGGACTGATCAGGACTGGTGCTTTTGTCAATGCTTGTTTAACTTGATCAAATGTTAGCCTAGATTCAATGTTCAATTTTATTTCTGAGTCTCTTTTCAACATGTTTTTTATGTTTCTGAGAAGTTCTGCTAGGTTGGGAATGAATCTTCTTAGGAAATTTATCTTTCCAATAAATGATTGAAGTTCCTTAATGTTTCTAGGATGAATGATTTTCAAGATAGCTTCAATTCTACTGACATCAATCCTAATACCTTCTTTAGAGATGATATGACCTAGAATTTTTCCTTCTTGAAGGCCAAAAAGTGTTTTCTTAGGATTTAGTGAAATTCCAAACCTTCTGCATTTATCAAACACTCTTCTTAGATGTAAAAAATGTTCCTCATTAGTTTTTGAATAAACAATAATGTCATCTAGATAGATCACAATAAACCTGCCAATTTCATCAACAAAGGAAATATCCATTGCTCTTTGAAATGTGGCTCCAACATTCATTAACCCAAATGGCATCTTCGCATACATGAAGGTACCCCATGGAGCAGTGAAAGTTGTTTTATTCTGATCATCAGGATGAACTAAAACTTGGTTGTAGCTTGAGAACCCATCTAATAAAGAAATCCTACTAGATCCAACTACCTTCTGTAATATGTGATCCATTTTTGGCAAAGGGTAGTTGTGTTTTAGGGAGACCTGTCACCTTATTAAGGTTTCTAAAATCTATACATAATCTAGTTTCTCTTGTTTTATTCCTTGTTGGTACTATGTTGGAAACCCATTTAGGGTACCTAGGAGGAACTATGATTTTAGCATCATACATTTTCTTAATTTCTTTCTCAATTAGAGGCATCAATACTGGGTTTATTATTTGAAGTTTTTTCTTAAATGGTTTCTAATCCTCTTTAATTGGAATTTTATTTTGTATAATACTAGTATCATAAGCTTTGAGATCTTCATAGCTCCAGGAAAAGACATCAATGAATTCTTTGAACAAATCAATGTATTTTTTTTTCAGTAGTTGGCAATGACTTGGACAGTTTTATCATTTTAGGATGTTTTTCACTACCTATATTGCACTCTTTTCTTAGGCTCAATCTTAGGCTTCTTAGCTACATCATTGAAATCTTAGGCTTCTTATCTACATTGAAATCAAATAATTCTTCTAATGGAACCAAACCTCTAGGTAAAACATTATCCTTTAACTGAAGTATTTAAAACTCTTCTTTCTCTGGATCTATTTCAAGCAATTATACTTTATTTACAACTTTATCTACATGTATATTTACATCTGTGTTATCTAACTACTTTTCTACATTAGAATGTACAACTATTTGATCTTCTAATTCACACTCTAAATCTATACTATATTCTTCATACTCATCCTTAGTTTGCAGAAAGTTTTCAATTTGTTTATCATTGTTGAACACTTTCCAATACCTCATATTGTCTGGTATAGTTGGTTGATGTTTCACTTCCACTGTATATTGTCGATTATGGTGAGGCATTTTACAAGTGCTGACTGAAAAAACCAGACTATTTGCAAGGATATTTTGATTTCTAGGAATTGCAGAAAGGTCATATTCAATAAAAATCTCTAGAAAATCCAGCAGAAGATTTATGTATGCTCTTAATCTAGGGTGTTTTGCAGAGTATTCTCCTTTAATTTTTTTTATGATGAGCTCGGAATCTCCATGAATGGAAATTATTTTAGCACCCAATTTTTTCAACAATTGTAATCCTAGTATAATTGCTTCATACGCATCTATATTATTGGTACATTGAAAATTGAGCTTGTATGAATGACCTTCAGCATGATTATTTCCAGTGTTTGAAACCCACACTCCTACTCCAGAACCCTCTTTGCTACAAGACCCATCAAATTCCATGTTCCAAAGAGGTTCAAGCTAAGTGTTTTGTTCCACTATTTGTGTTTGGTTTTCATATGTTTCACAACTATCAATTTTTGCATTGGTAACCTCAGTATTGATATCTCCATCATTATAAAGAATGAAAGAGTATAAATATGAGTGGACAGAATAAAGGGGATATTTGTGTGGTTTATCCTGACTACTCACCATGAATTTCATCAAATTTTCAGTATATAATCTTCTTTGTTGACCAAACATTGGTATGATGTAAGAACTCATATCCATTTGTATGGTCTCTTGTAAATTTTCTCTCCATGAGCATGACAGCAACATGCCATACTTAGGGGGTATATCAGCAACCACTATATCCATTACCAAACTTTTGGCTGGGATTTTAGCTAAAGTAACACACAAATATTTGATGAGATGTAGGAACCTTACTTTGCTGGAATCAAACGAATATAAATCCTTATAAGGTATGGTAATGTCAATTCCTAGTTTTTCCATAACAACTTTAGGCATTAAATTGTGCGAAGCACCTAAATCTAACATAGCATTATGGAGAATCTTATCATGAACATTTGGGCTAACATAGAAAGGGGGAACACCTCCTTCCTGAGGTTTTCCGTCAACTTCTGGCCCAAATAAGAGTTCAGGCTGGTCATCATTTAAATTAACAGTGTCTGTATTTTCCCCTATGTTTAGAGCTTTCATCACTTGAGATCTGTATAGATTTTTGTTCATTAACTCTGTTAGAGGAATATAATTTTTTAGTTTTTCCAATTCATTCTCAATGTTGAATGATTTTTGAACCTTACTCTGGTTTAAGAAATAATATTTTTTAGCAACTTCTTTTGATATAGGTTCTTTCTGTTGACTAGTGGTTGGGATATCAGTTTGAGTAGTTTTAGAAGCACTATCAACTATATTTTTGGCAGGAGTTTCTACTGTCTTTTTGCCTAAATTTTCAGCAGTTTTCCTCAAAGAATTATCTGCGATTTTCCTAATAGTAGTATCAGGGGTTTTCTAAGTAGGTATATCAGAATTATTTTTGTTGGGGGTGTCTGAATTCTTCTTACTCCTAAGATTATATTGCATATGGAATTCCATAATAAAATTCTCAAATCCTTGCTTGTAATCATCTGATTCCTCTGAATCAAGCTCAATTTGATAAATCTGGAACAACTCTTGTTCTTCTTGAGTAATAAAAACGATTTCATCATCACCAATACCCATCAAGTTTATTTCTTTATCGTCTACATCTTCTAAAATTTACCCATCATCATCAGCATAATACTCCTAAATAAGGAGGTCTAATTTGATGATTTGGTCCCCTTTGTTCCCTCTGTTTGATTTGGGGGGGATTCCTTCTAAGATTTTGATTACAATTTTGACGGGTAGGCTGGTTTTCTCCTAGAGAAGATCTATCTATTAAATTAATCCTTTCCATCATTCTTTCTATTGTTCTCATTAATGAATCTATTTTGACATCAGCAAAAGATGTTGAGGGTTTTTATTTCATGGTCACTCTTCTTTCATTTCTTATCCTAGCTGTTTTTTCTAACAAATTGGCTTCTACACTCACTGCATCTATTTTCATTTCTTCTAATGTTGCATAGTTTCTCTCTCTCATCTAATAAGACATGTCTACCTCAAATCCATCGGGGAATTTTATTAATGCTAGACCTTGTGGTGGTTTAATGTTTGCAGGAATTGCATTATAAACACTATTGAATCTAGTGCAATAATCTTGGACACTTTCCCCAGGTGCCCTCCTACTTCTTTCATATTCTGATAAAATCTGAAGAGGGTTTTGTTAACTTCCCATACATTAAGGAATGAATGATGGAATTCAGAGAGATCATTGATACTAGCAGGTGGAAAGGAATTAAACCATTTTCTAACATCTCTAGTTAAACTTTGTGCAAACAACCTCATTTTGAAATTTTCTTCATCTAATTCCTAAAGGTTGAAACTATAATTCATCCTATCTACATGTTGTTGAGAAGTGATAGGTTTAGTTCCATCAAACTCAGGAATCCTAGTTTGATATTCCTGTGGTATGTTTGCCAAAGGACCTTGAAGAAAAAGTGGAGGATATTTGGCTGCCATTATGGGCATATGAGGATGAAAAATATGTGGATTGATTAATGATGGTTGTTGGATGAAAGGTGGGGGCTGAATCAGAGGTGGAGGCTGAAATGAATTTTGAGGTTGTGGTGAAAATTTAGGTTGGATTGTAGGTGAAGATTGGGGAGAAGATAGAGTTTGAGTTGCTTGATGAGAAATTACAGGGGTAGTAGTGGAAATTACATAAGGGGTGGGATTGGATGATCTTGGATGAACATATTGCGATGAAGTAGATGAAACTGCAAAGGAAGTTAAGACAGAAATTTCAATGGATTATTGGATGTATGCCTCATGAACAGAAAGGTCAAGACCTAAAACCAAACCTTGCAATTTATCAAAATCTTGAAGGATTTGAAGGACGAGATCAGGTTGGGCAGATTGTACTTCAATAGAATGACGTCTTAATGTGGATTGATCTACCAAAATTTGATCTACCCAGTTGGCTGACTTAGTTCTAAACAAACTATGTTCAAAAGGTAAATCAAATTCAATATCTTGGAGGGTAACAAAATATTTTGGAAGATAATTTTCCCTATGGGGAGGATTTCTACTTCCTTGGCTCTCAACTATACTTTTTCTTCTCAGTAGTTTTTTAGGATCATCAACAATAGCCGTAGGTTTTGGGTCACGATGAGATATGGTGTATTCTCTTTTGGGAGCCAGAATTAAAATCTAAGGAACACACACACTTTTTAGTTACAGAAATGAAAATGAGATAATCTCTCTAAATATTCCTATCATACACTTTTCTTAACCAGAGTAATGAATTCGAAGAAAATTGCAATATTTTCAATTTTTCCCCAGTATGGTTGCCACTATGTTATCATTTTGTAATTTATGAGATTGTTAGAGTAAACACAGAGGACAACATAAAAACCACTTTGGAAGCTAGGATCTAGCCCTACCAGCTTTAGAAAGGTATATCTCTATAGAATTTAGCTATGTTTTATGTGAATTTTAGGCTAGTTATTAATGTGTTGATTGTTTGTTTGTTTATGAATTGATTGGATTGTTTGGTTGATTAAATTGTTATAATTCCATTAGGCTATGGAGTCTAAAGATTAACTGGATCTGCATCAAACTTTGAAGGAGTTTCACATGGAAAGAAAGGTTGCACTAGCTGTATCTTTCAGGATTTCAAATGAATTATGAAACAAAATAAATGTAAGGTTCAGTAGAAACTAAGGAGCAATGAAGTATTCCTTAATTTGAATTCAGAAGCAAACATATAAATTACAAACAACCAAGATAGGGTGCTCTTTATAACATATCCTATTCTTCATAGTTTCTATTATGTAATTAATATTTTGAGAAATGACAGAGAAAGAAAACAATGAATAAGCACATTAATAGAAGAAAAACATCACCAATTCGTACACCACATGAATCCTGTGAAGAATTTCCTTGTATTATTGAAGCGTCCAACAATAAAAAAATTATAATAAATTAGAAAAAATTATACTGAACCATCAACCTGTAATACTTCAAACTATGAAGCATTTATACAATAAGTTACAAAATCATTTACAGAATTGTTGTCTCAACCGACAATGTATTATTTGCATTATTGTAAAAAATAAAATAGATCTTTTGTAGAGTAATAGGAAAGGTAGATAATTGTGTGGGGAGGTGGATTTGCTTTAGAGGAGTCAGTTGCTAAATAGGCGTATTCCCGTGTTGCGCTAGCTAATGTGTTGTCTTATGTGATGGCTTGTGTTCTTACCGCATCCAAATTACTGCTCAGTCTTGTAACTTGGAAATTTTGTCCCACCTATCTTCATATGGAATGGTTAACTTTATTACCTTTTGGTAAATTTCTTCAACCTCAATATATCTGGAAAATGTGAGCCTTACCACAAAAATATGATTTACTTCATGTCGGATGAAGAAATCATTACCCATGGCTTCTAAGAAATCTTTGCCTGTCTGTCATGCTACCTTTGATGTTTGCAAATTTTGAGTTGTCTCTGGCTACCTCCAATTTTCTAATGTAATCTTCACGAGTAATCAACTTGTTATTAATTACAAATAAACTAGGTATCCCCTTCTAAGTTAAAGGTTCAATCATAGTGAAAAATATATTTACTGCTATCTTCAAAATATGACACTTCTCCTCTAACTGAACAACAAGTTTTTTTTTTGTGAGAATCTTCTTTACCTCCAAAAGTGTTTATGTTCTATCATCAACTCCTAAATCATCTAATTCATAATTTTTCATAGAATTTATAAATTTTATGATATTTGTTGTTGTTATAGGAATTTCTCCTAACTTCTCTTTAATCTCTATTATAGCCTCTGTTGCTCTCTTGATCACAAGTTTCTGCTCAAATATTATATGAATACAGAGCTAGATTTTAGCCATTGAACTCATGATATCTGTCCAAATTATTTCCTTGGCTTGGGCCAAGGTCTATCCAATTTCTCATTCCATTTTATATTTCTACAATCTCTCAATCAACTTCTAAGCCCTCTGAGCTTCAGAAAAGTGTGAAGCTTCAATCGTGGTCTTCTGGTCTTGTAATGCCTTGACTTGGTCCTGCAATTTTTTTATTTCTTTTGTCTCAATTGACATATTTTCCACAACTTTAGTTATTTTTTCAGCACCATCATCATACTGTGTGGTAGGTGCAATGGAACTTGTATTTGTTGTTGTGGGAATGGATGTAAGAGGTATAGCATCTAAAGGAATCATGGCTAGCTTAGCATTATTATCCATTTCTTTTATCATTCTCTCCAACTCAATTTCCACTTCCTTATATAAGAATTATGTTCCATGATCAGCTTCATCATGTCAGTTTTATGGGTCTTTGTCTCTTCAATTTCCTTTGTAAGGGGATCTTCAGTAGCTGGTAACTTAAACTAATTTTTCAATGTTGTTATGTCAGCATTCTTCTTCTTGATTAATTCCTCTGTAGCCTTTATGTTTGCAGGGTCATATCCCATCTTCACTACTAAATCCTCTAAAGATTTAATTCTTGTGTCCTTTGCAAGAGAAGAAATATTCTCCATCTTCAACTGTGACTGAGTATTAGACAATGAAACCTATAGTTTTGAAACAGTCATAGTGGTGTTAGTTAAAGTGGAGAATGTCAATTCACTTGTTTGTTTAGGCATCTCCATTTGGTAAATGGGATGAATATCCTTTGTATAAAATTTGAATGATGTTTTCTTGTAATCAGATGTTGATTTAGGCAGTGGAATTTGGGCCTCAAGGAAGGCCATCTGCATCTTTCCTTTCTCTGAGTAAAAAACTGACAGTAGTCTGATTTGGGAGCTGGAAATCTGCTTCCCAAATTGAGCATAAGTATTGTTCTTAAGATTTATTTCTTTGAATCTATCAAACACTGTCTTCTATTTCTCTCCTTGGACAACTTTTGTAGTTTGGATTGTTTCTTGTTGCTCCTAGGATACTGAATATTTTGTGGGAGATGCAACAACTAGCCTCTTGCCTGAGAAGAGGATGGGGTTTCTTTTAATGTTATGGCCGTTTTTTTATTTGAATTATTCTCTGCATCTACCTATGGATTCAACTTTGTTCTCTTCCTGTTCATAAATTTGAACTTGTTTCCTGCACTATCAGTCACTGAAGGTGGCTCTTCTTCCCTATGTCTTTTTCCTGCTTTCTACTAAGTAAAAAGAGTCTATGTTGTAGATGTAGAAACAAGTCGTTCCTCAACTTCCTGTAATTTATTCACTGCCTATACTTGTTGGTTCACATATCTCTCTATTTCAGGCCTCTGGGTATGAATGCATGGAGTAGTTTTGTTTTCTACTCTCAGCTTGGAAATGATACCTAGAGGGTCATAAGACCATGTGAAACTCAGGCTGAATTTCATCTCCTTAATAATTTTATATGCCTATTCTCCTGCTGACCTGTTGTTACAGATGAAAGACCCTATCCGTGTTTTGATTCTGAACTGTGATTTATTTATAGCTGACACAAAATGTATTTAATCAAAATTCAGCATTTTTCTGATGTATTCGAGTGAAAAAATACTCATGTGGAGGTATTGTAGAAGCTTGTATGGTGCCAGGTCACATCCATACACTTTGATTTCTATGTAATTCTAGTACAAGTACCAGTCTCTAGTCTTTGCCTAATCTATAAAATGCAGAATTCCCTTGATGTCTTCACTGATCCTGGGTTATGTTGTACTATTTATCACACCCATGGTTGGGTGGATAAATTGTTCAATAAATTGCTTGTAGGATAATTCTTGTTGCTCCTTCATCACTAAAGAAGTCCAAAATATCACTGACTATTGGTTTCCCTCTTCATCTAGCTTCTGCATGGAAAATTTGAACCTGTTTTCTTGATAACACAAGAACATATAGACCAAAATTGAAGTGTATTTAAACACTTCTTTAGTTTGAAATTTTAGAAACTGCTCATGGATGTTACCAGCTAGGAATTGATTGAAATTAAAGAAAATGGAAGGTTTTCTATCTGTGGAAAAAATGGAGAGGAATCCTAGAATGGGTTCATCTACCCATTGATCAGAATAACAACCAAGAATATATGAAATTATAGTTATGATCTTTTTTTCTTTATTATGGAATATTGAGGATCAATATGGAGGATTTTTCTTTGGCAACTGGGTATTTTCTGGTAAGAAAATGTCAAAAATCCTAGCTCTTTTGGAAAAATTAAGCTTTTGGTAAAGTTTTGTGAGGGATTCTAAGGAAAATGGTGTGTTGTTTTCCAAAGAGGGGGCTTCCATCATCTAGTTTGTAGATTGAGCAGTAATGGTGAAGAGGATTTCACCGGTAGGAGCTATAATGGATCGTTGATTGGGAACATAGCATGCTGACATTTTATGGTGAATTCGGGGGCATGGAAGGTCAGAGGGGAAATGTAATCCAATCTCATCAGTTTATCAACATACTTATCCTCAATCCAACAATAGATTTCAAAAAAATCAAACTCGCACTGTACCTCATTGATTCTATAGTCCTTATCAGCTAATGGAATGTAATATAAATCTATTGGAGGATGAACTAAAGGATTCACAAGATCCTTTTGGCTCTTATTATTTGGAGGCATGTTTTATCACTGAATGATTTAATAGGAATTAGGAAGAAAGGTTTACCGGGAGTGAGTTGCAGGTGTATAATTGATTGAAGGAAGGAAACAAGAAACTGACACTTGATCGTAGGTCGATCAACTGTTTAAATTTGGGCACACTAGAAAACCTATAAATCAATATAATTAACATATAATATGTGATAGAAAAGGTCGAAAAGGGATGAGGTTCTTAGGTTTAAAGTAATTGCATGGTTTCCATTACAATGTCACGGGTTCGTTTGATTAATGGTTATGCAGGCGAATTAAATGTTCAACGGTTAATCCTTGGGAAAGGATTTGATTGGAAACAACTTTAAAACGTGGTGGAAGGGTAGTTGTGGATGTGTCGGGTAGGGATAGTGGTAATGGAGTGAGGGGGGAGTGGTTTTCAGATGGGGTAGGGAGCGGTTAGCTGTTTAGGTAGGGGGTGTGCAAAACATGGAGGGGATGCCACATAGTTGTGGGAACTGGTGGGGAAAACCACTTTTTCAGACCCCCCTCCCTCCCTCGATAGTAAATCAAGGATGGAAAAGGGGGGGGGGGAAGTATTTGTGCACAGTTGATTCAATGAGCAGAATTATCATATTGTGGGTAGTTTTGAATCTTTAACCATATGCGACAAACGGTTTTTGTCGAGATGCGCCTTTTCATTTCAATCCAAAATTTAGGATAAAGTATAATAAAACATACATATCCCTTTTGCACTTGATTTTATAATGTATATTAAAACTTAGGATAAGTGCATTTTTCAATATTTTTCCAAAAAAAGTACTTCTGCCTACCCTTTTTAACTCAAATTATTTTTCTAAGCTAACATTTTTTATATCTTCTTCAAAGGGTGCATTTAGACTAGCAAACTCATATTTCCCTTTTTTTATGAAAAATTAAAATCTATTCAATCCTATCACTTATTTTTCCTATTGATTCAGAATAAACTATTGAACCAATGTCATTTTCTACCTAACTATTTATTTACCACGATTAAATTGTTTGGAAAATATTTATTCTTTAATCTAATTTACAGAAATTTAAACCTGTTTAACCATGATTAAGCTGTATGATTAATCAAATAACTAGTCATTGTGGAATTTTTAAACAACTTGCACACATCCTTACTTTATTTGACATAAATAAACTATCTATTAGTAGTGGCATTTAAATTTGAAGCACTTTCAATATTATTTTCTTTTGTGGGGTTCTGATTTCATTTTTATTATTTTTTTCAATGTTTCTTTCTTTTCTCGTTTTTCTCTTTATTCATTTTTTAGTCAAATACCCTGTTTTCATTTTATTTCATATTTTTTTTCTTGGAAATCATTGCAGATTGAAAATTATTTACAATATGAAATTTTTGAGATAAAATACTTAATCACCTTGAGATCAAATAAATTATAGGACCCTAACACAATGGTGAACTCTCTTCTTAGTATCTATAGCCAACTATACCAGCCAAGACTCTACGTGCACTTATTTTCTCAAAACACACTTATCCACCAGGTGAGGGTTAATATAACTATAATTAGATCCAAGATCAATCAAAATAGAAACAACTCGATCATAAAGCTTACCTTCCCTATCTATAACAGATGTGAAATGATCAACCTGCCTATTATCCAATGTTTCATAGATCTGTGGAATACTCTGTCCAACATCCCCAATTGTTTGCACCTCCTTAGCACTGTAGATTTGAGGCCTACCACCCTAAAATAATGGAAAATCCTTCTTGAGATGCTCCTTTCCACATATACAATAGTGCAACTATCACCTATATTCTACTATTCTCCAGGCTGCAACCCATGTCCATTCTCTACTACATTAAACTTCTTGTAAGGAGCAACATTCTCTTTCTCATGTGCATCCTCAGGCCTTGCTCTTTTTTTGGGGAATTTAGCTTTAGTATTGCTATTCCACTTCCAACCTTACTTAAACTTGGTCTTACGCTTTGATTGCTCATAAAAATTCTTCAAATTCCCAATGAATTCTTACAGTGACCAAGGCTCATCATACTTAATTCGATCCTTAAATTCTAATGGTAATCCACTGACGAACCTTTGAACTTTGGCTTTCTCATACTTAATATAAGACACATACCTCAGCAAATCCAACAACTTAGTCTTGTACTCCTCATCTTTCATAAACCCCATCTTTAGCTCATAGAACTCCTATTACTTACTGTCGTAGTACCTATCTGACAAATACTTCTTCTTGAAGAGTCTCTCGAATTCATGCCAATTCAACTCCACTATCCTGATGTCTCTAGAACGCTTCACATATTCCCACCAGATGTTTGTTTTCCCCTTGAGACTAAAAATAGTTATCTTTTCCTTCATGTTCTCTGTGTAATCATGTAGCTCAAAGAATTTCTTCAATCCAAGTAACCATTCCTTTGCATCTTCCAGTTTATTAAGCTCTCCATCAAATGTAGGTGGCTTGGATTTCTTGAACTCATCTCGCAAATATCCCCTATCACTCCTCTTGTGAGGATGATAAACATGATGACCATGATACTTGTCTAAACCAGAATTGGAATAGAACCCTTGTCCACTTCCTCTCTTATCAAGTGTATCCAAGAATTTTCCATCTCTAACCGTGTCATATTTTTCTAACATGTGCCCGCCATGAGACGTGCTACCATATGCCACATTAGTTTCATCCTCCTATCCATAATCAATTTTTGGATGTCCCTGTCTCTGCAAGTCTGAAAAACTCTGAAGGATAACTACATTTACCTCTTCTTGTTTCTCCCGTGCCCTATCTATCCTTTCCTAGGATTAAATAATTGTATCATTATTTGTTTTTCAACTCCTTATCTCTTCCTTTAAACTTCTCAAAGTTTTTGCTATGTCTAGAGAGTACCCCTCTGTTGGTTTCTCATCAAATCTGTAAGGGGAATCTTGTGAACTTTAATCCACCATTTTTCTAGTGATATTTGATCCCCTTCTTGATGCAAACATACCATACTAGATAAACCAAATATAAACATAATAAAAAAACCTCAGTGAAGTTTAGGGGAGGCTATCTCGTCTGCAAAATTAGTCCATATTAGCATGATACATTTATATACATAATCATAAAAATATATTGAAATCATCTGAACCATCATCCCAGTTACCGTGCATGATGTCACAATTATACCACCTACTAGATACATACTAATCATAGCCACCACAATGCATGCATAAAAACCATATAGAAATTGACATGCATGAATGACAAACACATTCCACCCATTCAGTCTATGCATTTGAACCATTCTTTAATACCCTGTAACCCCCCTCCTTCTCCCACATTTACCCAAAATCATTAGCCTTCTAGGGTAACGTGAAGGGAAGAGCTACTATGACATGATGCAACATCCTAGGTCCCATTAAGGAAGTGGGGTAGACTACGCACAACAAACTGACCTTTCACGACATCCTACAGTTGCTACAGGACTCACAAAGGCTCAGAAACCATCCCAGGAGGCCAAACCCTAAGTTGGACCCCTCCTTCTCTACCATGGTTCCTCAAATGCACTCACAATAAGGCCTCCAATGTGGTTGGAAGCCTCCAACCACATGCACAATGTTACATCCACATGGATGCAACCCAAAATTTCCAGTTAGGAGCATGCAGTCCCGTATTTAGACCCTAAATCCCAGGTCAGCCTCCATATCAATACCCGAAACTTCTTGTAACTTATAATATTCAATAATTACATGACAATGATGCTAGAGATACAAATTTTAAGGAATATTTTGACCTAGACTACCTAGAACATGACAAGCATTTCGTCAAACATATTGAGAACACGTAATCTATAGGTCATCAATGCATACCTGAACATAGGGGTATGAAACTTATTTTAGAATCATAAGAAGGTCTAATTCCCTCTCATATTAGTTTAAATAACATGTTTTATGTCATTAATTCTTTAACCATTTCAAAAAATCATATACATTAATATCCATAGCTAGATCCTATTATGGAACCATGCTTATAACTAGCATATAACCAAAATAATAACCATAATAAAGTAGGCATAAAAGCCACATAATATCAAGTAAAAATATTCATCAAATATAAGAGGAAAAGAGATCTTATTAACATATGAAAAATCCAACCAAGTTAGGGACTTCCACATACCACGTGACCATATATTGCATTGAACCAAATATTTCTTTCAGCTAATCACCCACGTGCCATATTCCAAGCATGAATATGGGACTCAAGACAAAATCAACTAAGACTTCCTGAATGTTACACCAACTCTTCCCTTAGGATTTATTGCAATCCTGAAAAAACCAGTCAAGGGATCACTAGGCCCAAAACATGAACATAAAACACTAGGATTTACCACAATCCCTCCAAAACCGATCAAGGGATTCCTAGGCCCAAAACAAGCTTGGATGCCTTAGGGTTTCTTCAGCAATACCTTGAGGAATTTTCTCCTCTCCACCCCAATGCTTTACCGCAATATCGCCAAAACCGATCAAGGGATTCCTAGGCCCTTGTGAATTTTCCTGAGACCACCTCACCTAGTTCCAAAACCATCTGGAAATCCAAAGCTTAACTGAATGAAAGAACCACATCACACCATGGCTATCTGGAAATGGAAAGGAAAGGTTGAAACCACTGTCACACCTAGAAAAACCCATGCCCCTGATAGAAAAAATACTAAATACAAATATAATGTACCATACATTCACCAACCAACTAGAAAATCACCCATGCAACCTGTTACCTGCAAGTATTCCTGCTGAAGATGTTTGATCCAAATTCCCTTGATTTTACCTTGCTTTCCTTGTCCTTCCTTTTCATTTCTTCCTCTGATGCAAGAGTTCTCCAAGAACGATCTAACAGTGCAAGAGTATGAGAGAATAGAGATAATAGACAGAGAGCTGCAAAACTGGACTAACAAAACGTTTTAACTGACAAAAGCTCTAAATTGATTTGCATAAATATTTTTATTATTGAGGCCTCTATTTTATTAAATTTCCTCTATTTTCCTTCAATTTTCCTCTCATGCAATTTTGTGACTTTTCACCCCCCTTTTCTCCTAATTTACTTCAATTTCATAAATAAAATTCCAATTAATGCCACTTTTCCTTTCCAATTTCCTTAGCCATAATAAACCGAAATGATCACCCACTAGGATGGTTTTCCCAACATTTAACTTGGAATGCTTTTCCCATGACCTTTGTCTTATTTTTGCCTTTATTAACTTTAATAAATGAAATTTTAACCCTATATTGTTATAGAAACAAAACTAAGTTGGCTAGAAAACCTGAAAGGTGCATATTTATTGGTTATAAAGATGGTTTAAAAGGTTACAAGATTTGGAACCTAGAAAAAAATAAGGTTTTGTACAATCAAGTTGTGGTATTTCGAGATTTGAAATATTTCATCAAACAAGAAACCTCACCAGGGGAGAAAGAACCAAAGAAGAAAAAATTTGGACCTGCAAAGGATGATGAATTAGACTCTATAGAAGAATATGAAGAAGAATAAGAAGAACCACATACTTCAGCTTGAGAAGATCAATTTCAGGAAAAAGGGTCGCTAGAAAGGTATGCTCCACCTTATTTCTATTATGATTTTGATTTGTTTGTTAATAATGATGACCCTAGAATCATTAGATAGGTAGTGGATTCAGAGGATGGAAAATTTTCCAAAAAGGCCATGGTTTAAGAAATGGTGGCCTTGGAAAATAATTAGGCTTACAATATAGTGGATTTGATATCTGGAAGAAAAGCCATTCGAAACAAATGGGTGTTTAAGAGGAAGTTGAATGTAGAAAGAAATTTGGAGAAACACAAAGCTTAGTTAGTAGAAAAAGGTCATTCGTAAGTGCAAGGAATTGACTTTGGTGATATTTTTCTCTTATTGCAAAGTTAGCTTCTATTAGATCTATTTTCTTTGTTGCTTCTTTTTATTTTTAAGTAGAACATATGGATGTGAAGACAACATTCCTACATGGAGATATGGAAGGAGAGATCTACATGAAGCAGATAGAAGGATTTGATATGAATGGTAAGAACAATTGGTATGCAAGATAAAGACTTCCTTGTATGGGTTGAAGCAATCACCAAGAATGTGGTATCAAAATTTTGATACATATATACAATGACTTGGCTTCGCAAGGAGAAAAGTGGATCACTGTGCATATTTTAAATCAGTTGGTGATCATCTTATTTATTTCGTATTCTATGTAGGTGATATGCTATTTATTGGAAATGATAGGGAAATCATCTAGGATGTGAAAAATCAATTGTCCTCTAAATTTGACATGAAGGATATTGGTCCTACAAATTTCATTTTTGGCATGGAAATTAAAAAGAGATTAGGAAAAGATGAAATTTTTATTAAACCAAAGGAAGTATGTTGAGAAAATATTGTAAAGGTTTAATATGATAGAAAGTAAACCAGTGAAGGTTTCTATTCCAATGAGTTTAAAGTTATTTGTAGATTAGTGTCCTAAGAAATAGGAAGAGGAAGAGAACACGTCCCATGTTCCATAAGTCAGTGAAGTTGAAAGTTTGATGTACACAATGATATGTACAAGAACAAGCATTACACATGAAATGGGAGTATTGTGCATGTGTATGTCAAAACCATGGAAGGAGAAATAAATAGTATTGAAAAGGGTTTTTAGGTTCTTATTATGAATTGTGCTACCAAAGAAGACTAGGACTAGACAAAGAGTTGAACCATGACTTTGTTGATGCAGAATGGGTTGGAGATATAAATCTCAGAAGATCTACAGGTTAGTATGTGTTTAACCTATTTGGAGAAGAAATTAGTTTGATGAGCAAGAGATTGTCTGTATTTCCTTTTCAAATACAAAAGATGAATACATGGAGGCAAATCATGAAAGCAAGGAAGTAGATTGGGTACAAATATTGTATTCATGTATGGGGTTGGTACAATAAGATATAATGATAGACTATTATTTCTAAAGTTAAATTTTCTTAGAGATGAAATATGCTTATCATTCAAAGACAAAGCATATTGATGTTCAATATCACTTTGTGAGGGATATGATTGAAGACAAGAAGGTGTATCTAATAACAGTGGACACTTTTGAAGAATGTTGTAGATGAAATAACAAAGTTTATGAGCACTGAGTAATTCTCTTGGTGTAGAGAAACAATGGGCAGGATTTCCTTGGATTGTTGGTTGTGTACTCTTATGGCCACATGTATGCAAATAAAACAAGTGGGAGAATGTTAGGTATGCGTTATATTCTTTGCATGACTTATATGCACCACACATATAGGGAGGTCTCAAGGGAGTTTCCAACCCGCCTTTTTTGCGGGGTATGAAGGGGGTTGGTACCTCCCCTACATAGGGTTGGGGAAGCACCCCCCCCCCCCCTGCAACCACTAAAAAAGGGTTGTTTTTTTGCATCTAATTTTGGTAGTTTTCAACACAAAAGTTTCCATTAAGCATATTTCAGGAGCTTGTGGTTTTTATCATGGTATTGTAGATCCACTAAAGGGAAATATGGATGTAATATAATATAGGTTTAATGGATTGGGGTTTTATGAATGATAAAACATACACATATTGTATTGTAACATTGTAAAGAAATATATATAAAAAATTTCTATTTTTCCCAATTTTGAGTTTTCAAGATAAAATATTTGTGTTATTTTGTGTGTTTACCATGGAATGTTTTTTGTTTTATTGGGAATATGTTTACATGAATTATTTATGTAGGGTTAAAACCTAAAATACCTCAATACAAACTTTTTCTCTTCATTTTCCTATTGTCCACATGTTACAATTTCTTCACTACTTCCTTCCATCACAAATTCTTTATGAAATTACTCTTCTAGTTGATATCACTAGGAGATCTATCCCTACTCTCATCAGAATTTTATCAGAAAATTCATTAGTCATGATATTATCATGTTCATTTCACAAAATATGTTCTTCTAAAGGTAAGTCATTTTCTTCTGTAGAAATTTTATATACAAGATGCATGTATATATCCATATTCTCCTGATCTAACAATATTTATCTTCTTGCTAAATACAGAATCCTTCCACTATTAATCTTTTGCGGAAATTTAAAAACTCAATTGCAAACACATGAAGCAATAAAAACAATCGCACATAACACAGTTGTTTAATGGGAAATCCTAAAGCTAAAAACCCCAACTATCATATATTATGTATCATGGAGGTCATGTAACAATATCATACAAAGCTTAGTACATCAAGCTCTCAGTACAATCAATCGTCACACACTAACATGAAGAAATCTGCAAATCCATGCACTGATTTCTTGCCACTTGATAGCCTACCTCCATTTTGCAATCCCTGCTGAAGAAGACCCCTGAATGAATTCGAATCTACCTTGCTTTCACTACGCAATCCTCATTGGCAACTCCAATGTGTGTGTGGTGCAATCAATGCATCACTATAGTCACAACGGATAGTCCATCTTGCCCTTTCACCTATCTCTCCACTGGGTCTCCACTGGAACTCACATGCACTGTAGTTAACTATTGTATTTGTTCAGTTGATTAATGAGTTATTATTTGTGAATTAATTAACTAATTAATTCACTCCACTCTCACTAGTGTGTCATTCAGTTAGACTAGATACAACTAGCTCAACTGAGTTTAACTCCATTAACTGAGTTAAACTGAATAACAACTCCATGAAATACTCTTCCAACTCTGTCATAACTTTTCCACTTCAGTTCTAACTAAGTCCTCCATGCATGAACCACCAGCAAACCCTAGTAATTGTGTAATTCCTTCAGCCCACTAATTTTCCAAATTTGTATACTGAAATAAAGTGCTCCAAGAGAATAAGTTGATGTTTATTGTCGGATTATTATTAAGAGCTAATAATAATTGACATGCATCTATTTTTATATCGACGATCTATAAATAGACTTCGCCCAATATTCTAAAAATAGAATTTCATATATTTTTCCAACTTGACCAACCATCCACAAATAGCATCCTGCAACTTCTGAAATATGATCACCATGTCTAAAAATAGACATAGTCTAAAAATGGACTTACACCTAAAAATAGCCTACGGGCCCACTTAGTGAAGGTGACTGATTTTCACTAAGCTCATCATCTTGTTGAATCTCAACATTTCCTCTCAAAAAGATAGGGATTATCCTTCACCTCGATCCTACCTCTATGGTATTTAAATTTTCTCTTAGTGAGTACCTTCGTCAGAATATCTACATCCTGATCTTCCATAGGAATGTAATGAAGCAACATGATCTTCTGTTGCACACAATCTATGATATGATGATACCGGATATCAATATGTTTAGATATATCATGAAACACAGGATTAATCGAGAGTTTAATGCAAATCTGATTATCACAATGTATCACTGTAGGATCTAAATGTGAACCAAACAAACCGACCAGGATCTTCCTCATCTAGATAGCCTCACATGCAGCTTGACTTGCTGCCATGTATTCTGCTTCCGCTGAGTTGAGTGCCACATATATTTGTTTCCTGTTGTACCAAGAAGTTTTTGTAGATCTGATACTGAAAACCCCTCCTGATGTGCACTTTCTGTCTGTTGGGTTGCCTTCCCAATCTGCATCCATGAAGCCATGCAACTTCACCTCATCTGTCTGTTTGTACCATAAGGCATACTCAAATTTTCCCCTGATATACCTCAGGACATGCTTGCCTGCCTTCCAAAAGATCTTGGTAGGTTTAACCATCACTTGTGAAAGCTGGTTCACCGCATAGCATATGTCTAGTCTTGTATTAACTAAATACATGAGTGAACCCACCAATTGTCGATAAACAGTGGCATCCACTACCTCTACCGATGTAGCATCCTCTTTCCTCCAATTTCTGGGAAGAGGAGTTTTGGTAGGCTTGCAGCCTTGCATGTGAAACTTCTCAAGTATCTCTCTAGCAGACTTGCCTTGAGACACAAACATTTCACCTTCCCGTTGCCATATTTCCAATCCAAGGAAATAATGAAGGAGGCCCAAATACTTCATCTCAAACTCCTTTGCAATATCTTCCTTGCATGAGTGTATCAACTGCTCATCACCTGTTAGTATTAAATCATCAACATAAAGAAAAATGATTAAAATCTTACCCTCCACCATAATTTGTTACAGTTTTGCATCCGCCTCACTCTTGGTGAAGCCAAGTCTAGTGAAATAGTTGTCAATCCGCGTGTACCAAGCACGTGGTGCTTGCTTTAGCCCATACAATGCTCTTTTGATTCTGCACACATGCGACTTGCTGCTGAAGATCTCAAATCCTTCAAGCTACTCAATTTACATCTCTTCCTCAATGATCCCATTAAGGAACACAGTCTTCACATCCATCTGATGAATGTGCCAACCCATCTACGCTGAGAGAGCAAGGATGGTCCTTATGGAAGAATACCGTGCGACAGGTGCAAAGGTTTCTTCATAATCAATCCCCTCCATCTGTGAGAAGCCCCGGGCAACAAATCTTGCCTTATACTTCTCGACACTCCCATCAGTAGCTTGCTTTACCTTGTAGATCCATCTTGATCCTACAACTGATTTTCCCACCGGCCTTGGAAAAATCTCCCAGGCACTGTTTCTGACAATGGAGTCATACTCCTCCACCATGGCATCTACCCATGTGGGCTCTTGCACTGCTTCTTCAAAAGAAGATGGCTCTATCATGATACACTTTTTCATAAGAGCCATGTATCCAGTAAATCGGTTAGGTGATTGTCTCTATCTACGCTATGATGTAGGGACTCCGACATTCTATGCCGCATCAAGCTTCAGTCTCTCAGCTTCTGTGGTAAGCTTTCTGCCTTGTCTGATGTTTGTTTATGCATGAGTGGACCCCTTCACTGCATGAATCTCCTCCTGTGGCTGATCCACATCTAGAGGCTCATCTTTGGGAACAAGAAGTTCCTCCTCTGCATGCAAGTGTAGCTCCCTCTCAAGCGACAACTTCATGGCTTTCACCTCATTGAATTTTATATCTTGTTGCACCATAGTCATCCGACTATCTGGAAAATACACACGATAATTATGGGGTGTTTCTGTGTACCCCAAAAATATCCCAACTTCTACAATCGGCTCCAGCTTCTTCCTGGTGTCCTTTGTCACATGAATGTAAATAGATGAGCCAAAAATCTTCAGATGAGAAATATCAGGCTTCTTACCAATAAAATCTTATTCAAGTGTAATCATGCCAAGTACTCTATGAGGACAACGGTTTTGCACATAAACCACATTGTTGCATGCTTCCACCCAGAAGTGCATCAGTAGGCCCTGGTCATGCAGCATAGCTCATGCAGCACCCATGATCTTTCTGTTCTTCCTCTCCGTGACCCCATTCTGTTTTGGGTTATGAGGTTATGATTTCTCTTCAAATTCCTTCTTTGCTATAGAATTATGTGAATTCACCCAAGATATATTCACCACCATTATCGCTCTGTAGAGCTTTCATTTGCTTCCCCGACTCCTTCTCCGCCAATGCTTTAAACTCACAGAACTTTTAGAATGTTTCACTCTTCTTCTACATGAAGAAGATCCAACATCTACGAGAATATTCATCAACAAATATAATATAATACCCGTGTTTTTTTGTTGAAGCAACCGAGAAAGGTCCATACACATTTGTGTGAATTCTCGCAAGGATCACCGAAGCATGGTTCTCCTTCTCATGAAAGGTGGTCTTCACAAACTTACCCATAGTACATCCCTTGCACTGATTTGACTGTGCAAGAGTACCCTTGGGAATTCCAGTCGAAATATACTAAAAAACCTTCAAAGCGCCATGGTGAAGATGGCCCAATCTCCTGTGCCATAATTCGCCGTCATCTCGGCTCACCACTTCTTCTGCTTTGCCCATCATTGCAACGCTGCCATCTACCTCCAGCTTGTAGAGATTCTTAACTTGAATTTGTATCCTCTTGGTTTTACCCGTTGCTTTATGTTGCAGGAAAGATTTTCCATTTCTAAAAACAACGTCATAACCTCTGTCTTCCAACATTGCAACCGAGACCAAGTTCTTCTTCAGACCTAGAACATGCATAACATCTTTCAACAGAAATGGATTACCTGACTTCCTCTCAAAGGTAATGGTCCCAATGTCGGTCGCACTATATCGACCATCGTCGCCCATCTCAATATGCATTTGGAGGTCCTTCTCCTCCAAGTCACTAAACAACTCCTTGTTTCACGTCATATGGAAAGACGCACCACTATCAAGATACCACATCGATCCCATTGAGCTTGAAACGAAGCATGCAATCAAAGAGAAATCAAGTTCAAATTGTGAGGCTAAGGCCTCTCCAGCTGCAGCTCTAGCAGCCTTCTTGTTCTTCTTCTTCTGTGGGTAATTAGTGGTGAAATTCCCATGTTCATGACAGTGAAAACACTTCACCTTGGACAAATCCTGCTTCTTGCCTTAACCTTCAGATTTTATATGGGATTTCTTCCCCTTCCCTTTCTTTTCTTTGGAAGCCAAAGCACAATTATCTTCATCTTCATTCTTCTATGAAGATCCATCCCTGGTACTTCACCTTATCTCCTCCTGCACAAGAACCGACCAAAGTCGCTCCCATCCCGATAGTTTCTCCCGTCCATTGATAGAGCCTTCGTAGCTATGCCAACTCTTTGGAAGCCCAAGGAGAGCCAAGCTCACCAAGTCTTCATCATCAACATTAATTCCCCCACTTCCGAGTTAATCCCTACAGTGGACAAACTTCGTGAGATATTTTGGAATACTGTCGCCCTTCTCCATTTTTATTTTTCTGAGCTTATCTTTCAGCGCCAACTTCCTCTGGTTGCTACTGCTTTGGAACAAATCTGTCAAAACCTTCCACATTGAAAATGGAGTGGCTTTCCTGTGAAGGCTAGACACAATATGGTCCTTCACACCTTCCAACATAATTCTTCTTGTCTTTGCTACCTTATTTTTCCATGCGTCAAGTAATGCAGCATCGCTAGGACTAGGCTTAGGAACATCGCTATCGATGAACTCCTTCAGTCCATTATCTTCTAGCACCGCCTCCATCCTATCCTTCCAGGCTATTTAATTCAAGCTTCCCTAAAGGGTATACTCCAATCGCAACCCATTCAAATACATTTCAATGTATACTCAACTGTCACACCAAGAATTTTATGAAGAAAATTTGAATTGTCCACCAGCACAAACTCAACAATTCTTCAAGATTTCAATCTTCAAGATTTAACACTGCTCCAATACCATGTAGAAATTTTATATACAAGATGCATGTATATATCCAGATTCTCCTGATCTGACAATATTTATATTCTTGCTAAATACAGAATCCTTCCATTGTTAATCTTTTGCGGAAATTTAAAAACTCAATTGAAAACACATGAAGCAATAAAAAAATCACACATAACACATTTGTTTAATGGGAAAGCCTAAAGCTAAAAACCCCAACTATCATATATTATGTATCATGGATATCATGTAACGATCTCATACAAAGCTTAGTACATCAAGCTCTCAGTACAATCAATCATCACATACTAACATGAAGAAATCTGCAAATCCATGCACTGATTTCTTTCCACCTGATAGCTTGCCTCAACTGCGCAATCCCTGCTGAAGAAGACCCCTGAATGAATTCAAATATACCTTTCTTACACTGTGCAATCCTCATTGGCAAGCCTAATGTGTGTGTGGTGCAATCAATGCATCACTATAGTCACAATGGATAGTCCATCTTTCCCTTTCACCTATCTCTCCACTGGGTCTCCACTGGAACTGACATGCACTGTAGTTAACTACTGTATTTTTTCAGTTGATTAATGAGTTATTATTTGTGAATTAATTAACTAATTAATTCACTCCACTCTCACTAGTTTATCATTCATTTAGACTAGATACAACTAGCTCAAATGAGTTTAACTCCATTAACTGAGTTAAACTGAATAACAACTCCATGAAATACTCTTCCAACTCTGTCATAACTTTTCCACTTCATTTCTAACTAAGTCCTCCATGCATGAACCACCAGCAAACCCTAGGAATTGTGTAATTCCTTCAGCCCACTGATTTTCCAAATATGTATACTGAAATAAAGTGCTCCAAGAGAATCAGTTGATGTTTATTGTCGGATTATTATTAAGAGCTAATAATAATTGACATGCATCTATTTTTAGATCGACGATCTATATATAGAATTCGCCCAATATTCTAAAAATAGAATTTCATCTATTTTTCCAACTTGACCAACCATCCACAAATAGCATCCTGCAACTTCTGAAATACGATCACCATGTCTAAAAATAGCCTGCGGGCCCACTTAGTGAAGGTGACTGATTTTCACTAAGCTCATCATCTTGTTGAATCTCAACATCTTCAAAAATTGTATTTGTCTTATCACGAAATGCATATCATGTTTCCTCTTTAGTTTCCTGTTTCAAAAACTCCTTCTCACTCATCAGTAGCACTTGACTACTGATATTTAATAATTATGAACCTTCATCCTTTAATAGTTGTAATATGTGTTTGTCACCATAATTTTCAAAATTGTATTTGTTTATCCTTCCATTATGTAATTCATTTCTATCATATTACTAGGATTTGACTTACAGAACATGGCATACATCCATGGACACGACGTCACAATGTACTTCGTCTTTGTAACATCCAATCTAGAAATATACTACACATTGTTAATTTAGAAATATTGGATGTCCTTTCTATAGCCATGACACTTTGTAAGGAGTAGGATGCAATGTTCTCTTTAGGTTTAACTTCTTCACCATATTTGTAGACACCAAATTGTCAATACTTCCAGTATCAATAATAAATCTACAACATTTACCTTTTTAATTATAGGTGATTTGGAATAATTTTTTCTTTGTAGAGGATACTTAGTGTCCTTGGTATATTTCAACATGACTCTCTTCATTATTAGAGATTCTCAAATCTCTAGTGCATTCTCATTCACAAGGGACTTCACACGTTCTGTATTTATATATGTAATGTGGATGCTTCATGTATTTTTGGAAGAGTTCTCTGGACATTCATTTTATTTATGGAAAATTGTATTACATGTGTAACATCTAACAACAAAATATATTCCCCTGCATCTTTGATATTTTCTTTTTCCTTTAAAGTCTTCTCCTTTCAATTACTATTCTAGTTGATATGAACTACTTCATTCTTCTTTGTGGGATGGAAATATTCCTCGACTGCATGTTTTTCCTCTACTTCCTAATGTGATTTTCTCCTTTTCTCTCTGGATTTGTTTCCTTTCTAGTTTCTCTTCCACCTTGAGAGCTACCTGGTATGCTTCTTCAATAGTTATTATAGGGAAAATAATCAAGTAATCTTAGTTTTATATTCTAAATAAATAATATATCTAGCTACATTTTCAATGCCTTCTTCTACATGACTGGATCTTATACTAATCTTATAAAACAAAAATTGTATACTCTTTCACAAACATTTTGAATTTTTCCATTTGTCTAAAGAGATTTTTTTGACAATATACTTTTATAAATTTATCATTTTATTTTTCCACTATTTGGTCCCATCTAATATTTTTATTTTTTATTTTTTTACTTTTTTCTTCATGCATGTTGTCCCGCCACAGTGAGGCATGTCCCTTCAATCTAGTCACTACAAATTTCACCTTCTTCTCCTCAACTACATTCTCGTAGTCAAAATATTTATCCATGGTGCTAATCCAATTGATCAATTCTTCAACATTTAAGTTGTCTTCATACATAGTCACTTCCGATGTTGGTTTGGCGTTCAATCATGCAATTATCTTAATTATTATTTTTTCTTGAGTTTCTTTTTCAATGTTAGCTTCTTCTTCTTCTTATGAGTCTCTTCTTAATAATTGATTTCAGTAGTGTTGATTCTTATCCTTTGTACCATCTCCCTTGCATCTAATACTTTTGTATGCTTCTTACTTCTTCGAGTAATATTTTGTCGGTTGTTGATCATCATCAGCTTATTCCAACTCCTCTAACTCTCTCGCTCTATGCACCATAATTTACATAATTTATCTTACAATTAAATTGGTTCTAAAATAATGAAACATCGAGTTCAATATTTATCATATGAATATTTGGAAAAAAAAGTATTGAAATAAACTATAAAATCATGAAATGTTAAAGAACCTTTAACACCTAAATGTGACCATAATATAACAAGTCCCAGTTTAAAAATTCAAGTTCATTAATAATGTTTTTGACTCTTAACAAGGTTTGCAAGGTCAAACTTTATAAAAGTTATGATTCACCCAAACATATTTGTGGTCATGATTTATAAAGCCTACAAAATTAAAAGTCCAATCCAAGAAATACTACTTTGAATCATTTGAAAGAAGTCAATGATCCACCCAAAAGTCTAAATGTTGGTGCAAAAACATAAAGATTTGACAAAACAATAGAGATTAATATCAAACTCATCACCAAGTTTTAACTTCTCTTCAGAACTCCGCCCTATCATGTATTTTGTTTTACATAATGACCAATTCATAGCTCCCATGCTCACACATATTTCTCCAATGCACGAACAACACTTAACATATCAACATATCCATTATCTCAACCAATATCCACATTTTAATGATTCCAATACTCCATGCATTTACCATGTTGTAGCTTCACACATAGTGACTCGACACAACCTTTGAGTTTATTCTTATTGTTTTCCAACGTGGAGCACTGGAAGTGGAAAAAGATTTTACTCTATAACACTTCTTGAGCAACAGGTTGATTTCTTTGCCATGAAACAATAATCTAGTGGTTTCATTGGAAGTTTGATTTCACATGATCGACCTCCTCTCTGGTTAAATTAGGGTTTTATAATTAGTTTTTTCTTGATAGCATGTGCTTTATGTTTTAGTTTTCCATATTTCATGTAGTTATTTTGTTGCATGGAATTATGCATTTGACATGCATTCACCTTTTGCATTGAATTCTCAATTGTCTCCATTAGCATTAGTTGGCTTATTTTTCCTCACATTGCACTGCACTGATTTCAATGCATTGCATGAAGTTATTCTTGTTTCATTACATCATGTATTCATACCATACATTGGTTGTTGACTATCATTACATTTTCTCTCTGTAATGCATGCCTCTGCATGAGCTTTCACAAGCATTGTTATAGGAATTCTCCCAGCAAACCTTGTATATTATGATGAGTTGTCACAATTTCATTTAAGCCTTGTTTTCTCCATATTATATTTAAATATTATAGGCCATGATGAGCTCACCATATTCCTCCTTACAAAACTGTAAACCTAGAAGAGCTACCCCGATCACTTTTCCCTAATGTTGAAACACTAACCCTAATGATTTCTTGTGGCTGTTATGACTACTCCAAGGGGTATCTTATGTTAGATATGGTTATCAAAAATGCATCCTGGATGTATTTTCCTATGAGTCTGATCTATTAACAAGGAAAATATGAATAGGTTCTCGTGGGGGAACCTTAATCAGTGCATGTGACCTATACTAGTAACCTAAATCCTATTACCGACACGATCTTGAATATTTCAATTGTTTTTTTCAATTTTCACCTGTTAGTTGGAGATGAGATGTGGAAGCTTGGCATAAGGGAAAAGCCTAAACTAGAAAATCCTTTAGTTTTTTCAAGCAAGGAGAAACCTCTCTTACCTGAAAAATAAGTCAGGTTCTCTCATCCATATTGGTGAAACAAATGCCTGATAAATGATTCCAACATGCACATAAAAATAATAAAATTGAATAAAGGGTAAGGATTGAGAAAGGATTCCTATGTAGGGAGGAAATGTAGACAATTACGTCAAGGTACTGAAAATGCCTACTAACAGTGGAGCAACGGTGAATCCATCGGGATACTGAATTGACTTGATAGTAGTAGTGCTTCACCATAAACTTGCTTTAAATTTTTGAATACAATAAGCCCTCTTCCTTTTTCTCTGCATCATCATTAACTATCAGTGTGTGTGAACTTCTAATGTGGTGTTTAATGACTAATAAGACCTAGATGAGATGCAAGGGAAGGGATTAACCGTAAAATATAAATAAAATATAGGATTACCCATAACATATGTTCAATACTTCCTTGCAGCATTCACCAAACACTAGTTTTCATAGAGATGTAGCCAGAGATGATGGATTCTACCAGTGGTTTATCATTTGTTGTAGCCGCTACTACAACACCCAAAATTTTAGGCATATCCAAAATTTTGGGTCCCCCCTCTGCTTTCCTAGGTTCATAAAAGTTATGGTCATGTTTTAAATGGTTTAATATCCCCTCAAATTATTCCTAACAAACCCTATCAGTGTACCCACTTACATGGTTCATATTACCTTCACTCTTCTTAACTTACCTCGAAACTTGATCACACAGTTGTATTAAGGCTTGTGGGAGTGTCTTATAGCAATAAAATCACCTCACCATGATTCTCATCCATTTTAAAATTCATTAATGTTTGTAAAAATTTCACCTTATTCATGCTCCCTTGAAACCCTAACATCACCACAATCAAAGTTTTAATGATGTTGAGTCTCATCACAACCTTTAAGATGTAGCTCAGTAGACATTGCATGGTGCCTACATTATACGTCAACAAGCACATTACATAATCATTAATTCTATTTACCTGCTTAAGTATCGAGCCCACGGTGGACGGAAGACTAAATATCTTAAATATTATGTAGGTTTTCACACATCCTAGGTTTTAATTTTAAAACTATAAAATATTATTATGTAGCATTATTTAATTAATCTATTGTTACATGGTGAATTATAGGGAAAATCAAGGGTAACCCATTCAAATCCTCATTAGGGCATAATTTAGGGTCCCATCTCATCACAAATTATGACCTTCCTTGTAATTAAATACACGACTAGCTTTTTTCATCAAAACTATCCACATTTAGAATCCAATGGATTAAATATCAAAGGCACTTGGTAGCATTCAAAACTGCATTTTCAAGTCGAAAAGGCGCATTATATAGTAACCAGTGTTTATGATAACATCACAGATGCATAGTGGAATGCGATGGAGGAATCCGACCATGCTCCGAAAGGGTTACATGAAGGCAAAACAACTTGATTGAACATCAATGTTATACATCACTAAAGCATAGTAAAATTTTATGTGGTGCAAGATGGAGGCTTCAATGCCTAGTCCCAAAATAAGATGAATAGTAAAACTGGAAGATCTAGGAGAGCGCCTTGTAGCATTGGAAGCCACCTTTTCTCCTGGACCTGAAATACAGGGAAAGCATGAGGATATTTTTTACATGACACCTCCATAGGCTTCCATTGTATTGTACTAGGCCTTCCCTTTTTTCATATGATGAAATAAAGTGTCCAAGATTCAATAATGAAAGGGACAATATTTATATCTCTACAAAAGCAATGACAGTGGGAAAACAAAAAAAAATCAACATATCTTGAGTTATATACAATGCATGCAATTCAAGATCTTGTAAAAGGTGTTGAGAAAATGTTGATACAAGTGGTACATTGAAATGTTACATAGGTCACATATTTTAATCGCAGCTTCATACCTTCCAATTACAACTTGGATGGAAGGTCGCACCTTCCCACCTTCCACTTGCTAAAATCACAAGGAGTGTGACCTTCAATAAATTGTGACCATGCAACCTGCATGAGTCACATGTATGTTTGCAACTCTCCTTGTGTCGAATTCCATCTACAACTTTCAAATTCATTATTGGAACAATGAAAAATCACTAGAACAATGTGCCATAAATGGTGATGGTTCTCGAAAGATGTTGTATTTCTCTCCAAGAGACTTGGGATGATGTGCCACTTGAGATAGAGTATGGTGTGTGACCAGTAGACACAAATGCACAAGGGCCAAAGCATGATATGTTTTGAGAAAAGTTGGAAATTATGATGTAAGAGGAAAAATAAATTACTCCCATTCACAATTTTCCATAGTCCCATACTTCGGTATATGAGAAAACACACAGTAGTATATATTGAATTTTAGGTTTGTAGGAAAAGGCCTCGAGGTTACCAATAAAAGCCATATAAATGGCTCTCAATGGAAACCAATAACAGTTATCGCACCAATTCCATAGAAAAGAACCAACCTCACTTTCTCATGAATTACATGTGGCCTATGCGCATTCGAGAAATTTTCCTTCAAATTGACATTATCTGGTAGAAATGGTTTTAGAAAATAAATTCATGGAGAAAGAAAGCCAATTTTTTATGTTAAAGGGGTCATTTTCCAAATAGTGTTTGCCATAATGAAGCATTAGATGAATTCACAATTGGATTGGCCTTTATTCTTTTCTTGGTTTTCTCAAACTATGGACATGTAGCACAAGCCATGGGTTAAATGTTGCATTGTGTGAGAAATATACAATAGGAAATGGTACGCTCACGGTACTAGGTCTAACATGACTAAGGAAAGTGGAGGACATAGAAAATAAATCATCATTTTTATAGCACTATGCCCCTTAAGACTTGAAGACAATGAAGCTACGTTCAACACTTGTTCTATGAGTGATAATAGGTCCATAAATTAAAAACATGATTGAATAAGCCTAGAAAGTCCCTTCAAAGGCCACTTGCTTTGATAACATTGTTACACAAAAGGGGACTATACATGGGTCCAATTAATGAAATTTCTTCCAATCAATTGATTGTGTTTTAATGTATTCTTTGTCTACAAACATGTATAACCATTGTAATTTGCTTGCAAGATGGAGGAGGATGATAAGGCTGAACTATGTGGAGAGAGATAAGGTTTCTCACAAGAGGCTATGTAACTAGGGTTTCCATCATCAAGCGAGATGGCTCCTTAAAAGCTTCAAGAATGTTTCAACAAGCTTAAAGGCATGACATCAAAGTAGGTTGGATGTTAAGGAATGGTAGTGGTAGACAACTAGATATTTAAATCTTAATTCATTGGACTATGCAAATCTCCATATTATTACAATAACATTGGCAACAAGGATTCTAGGGTTTCCAATAATTCTTTGTACTCTTCTCATGTATTCTCCACTATCATAATTTAAATATTTCTCACCATGATGCCAACAACTTTGTTGAGATTGATTTGAGCATGTAATAGTCACTAGATAAGAGATAGAAGTGAGGAAGCACAAGAGTCGCGGGGGCAATTCAAAGGTCACAGTAGGTGAAAAATAACCTCACTTCTATAAATGTACCCTCTGTTAGTCATCCGTATTTTTCACTTGTTGGCGATGACTAGTTGTAACAGCCAAGTTTTCTAGAAGCTGATCTAAAAATTTGTCAAATTTGCCAACTGGAAAACACCCATAAAATTTGTTTTCCTTCTTACCTTTCAGTCCACCCATGACGAGATGAAACCTCATTATCAAGTCCTACCTAGCCTCAGCCATACTATTCTGCCCATCAACTCTAAAGAAATAATCCAAATCTATCCAAAAAGTCTCCCCTAAGTTAGGAAGTGGCGCTTTAGGCATTTCTCCCTTGGAAAACTATCCCAAAGCCAAAGAACCTCCATATACTATAGACCAGTCATAACAGACCTTCCCATTCTGCAAATAAAGTTGGTTACAACCATAGCTCATGCCACTAATACACCCTCAAGTCTCAGCAATACATGGACCATAAGTCAAACTGATTTTAGGTGTTTTTATAGTGTTTTAATGGATGTTTCAAGGACAGAGGCATACCAGCATCTCAGAAGACAATATTTGGCTCCACATGAAAAGATAGCTGCTTCTCAATGTGATCTTGAGCTTGGGATGTAGCCAAAGAGCAGAGAGTTTTTTTTTTTACTAAGCTCTTGCGATCACATTCAAAGCCTGAAAGGACAGTGAAAGGAAAAATAACACTGTCAAAGGGCTGATGATATGACATGAAAGAAAAACCTCCTTCATCTATAAGCAGAGGGTTTGAAGACTGAAGAACCTCCTTCATTTCACAAGCAGAGGGTTAGGAGTGCCTCCTTCATCTATAAGAAGAGGGAAAATGGACAAAGTTTGATTTTAAGAGTTGCATTGACTGTAAGAAATTTTTTTTGATGAACAATGAGACAGTAACTAAGGTTTTCTGAAGTAAAATGATGATTAAAGGCAGAGGAAAAACAGTGGGATTTAAAAATGATTTGCATAAGTTCACTATTATTTGAGTTACAATGTGAAGCTAACAGGTTCATCATCATTGAATAAATATTGTGAAAGCAGATAGTCGAAAGAGTCAAAGTGTCTTGGTCCCAAACTGACCTCTGCCATCATGAACAAGGGAAACCAGTAAGAGTGATGACTGCTTTTCAAAAGGTACTATCCTTCCTATTCATAGAAAAATTTCTTTCAAAATTACTCATCATACTAGACAGGAGGCGATTTGAGCTTAGTTTTCCCATAAATGCATTGCAAATAAATACACAAGCTCACAAATATGTAAGAAAGATTATGGCATGAGTTTCAAGATTCTGGAACAACATTCAAAACCAATAATGCAGGCCACTGTCACAAATGAAGGCATTCTCCTTATGAAAATAGGTCAAAAATACCTTGCTGATGTAGTTTAAGTAGAGAACAATTTTTCAGATGAAATTCCCTCTTGATGGACAGGTGATTGTAAAACTCAGGTGAATACAACTAGGCCTCAATCACAGTTAAAGAGAAATATCTTTTGGAGGATATATCTACAGTTCCTATATGGATTTTAGCCTTTTTCCCTCTCAAAAGAAGATATAATCATAAGGAGCAGACACTGTCAGTTCAAGTTTCAAAAGGGTGAAGCTACCTCCTTCAAATGTCAAAGAAAACCTCACATAACACAATGTGTCTTTCTACAGTGACAGCAAATGAAAAATGCAAAGGACAGAGGTTAAGGAGCGCCATGGAATTTTGTTTCAAAATGTGTTTCTGACCAAAAAGAGATGAAATTTACAAAATTGAGAGAGGTTTTTGTTCCTCATAGGTTCAATAAGAAAAACCTCCTTCATTTTCTACACAGGTATCATGGTTTGTGAGAAATGGGAAAAATGCAGATGTCACGGGAGAAGTTTTGCACCAGGATTTACCATTTTGACCAGTGTTGGGAAAGTCAGATTTTGAACAACAAAATGGACTCGAAATGAAAAAATTAAAGTTTTTCTAGAAATTATACTTCCATATCTTTCCTACGAGCCATCTCGGGCCAAATTCCGACAACAGGAAGGCATCCAAAAGTAGCCTGCAATCAACACTATGTTTTTCTGCACCAGCATTCACCATTTTTTACAAGTGTTGGGAAAGTCAGATTTTTAACACCGAAATGGACACCAAATGAAACAAATCAAGAATATTTGGAAAGTAGACTTCCATAGCTTTCCAACGAGCCATCTCGGGCCTAATTCCGACACCTGGAAGGCATTAAAAAGTGGCCTACAAACAACTCTATGCATTTCTGCACCAGGATTCACCAGTTTTGACCAATGTTGGGAGAATCAATTTTTGAACACCCAAATGGACACCAAATGAAAAAATTCAAGTTTTTCTGGAAATTATACTTCCACATATTTCCAACGAGCCATCTCGTGCACAATTCTAACACCGAAAAGGCCTCCAAAATGGGATGCAAAGGTGCGCGGCGCGTTTGAAAAGTTGTGTGGCCCGTTTGGGAGAGAAAATATAAAGGTTTCCTATTGATGTGCGGCGCGCCTGTAGCGGCGCGTGGCGCGCCTGTAGCACCAGTCACAAACTCACCAAAAAACCTTCAAAAACTCTTTCCAGAGCTGCTCAACCAGTCAAACAAGGGCTGCCATCCATTTTTGAGGTATTTCTATTTATTTTCCTGGTATGGTCAAGTTGCTAAGTGAGAAATCTTTGCCATGTTTCCAAAGCTAAATGGTGATCGAATATAGAGGGTCTTGCTACAATTCAAGGTGATGTGTTAAATATGTTGAATAAGGTTGTCACGGTGGAAGGTTAGTGGAATGATTCATTAGTTCCAAAGAACCTAGAGCTGCCCCCAAAGACCGAGATAAAACCATAACCTCTGTCAGCATTTGTGATAGAGAAAACAGTGCTTAGGAGGGTTGATAGTTTTGTTTAAAACTCAATATTTGTTGTGGTTTAGGATTTCTCAAGGTGAACATAGCAAAAGTGGTGGGTTTATGATGATGTTAAAAGGCCTTAAACTGCCCTCAATACAATGCTAAAAACACAAACTAGCAAGTCAAGACATACACAACAGTAGAGGTTTGGAAAATTGATGAAAGTACCCTAACTGTGATAGGGAAAAGTAAACCTCTGTCAGCCCAGTATATGGTGGAAAATTTGTTAGGAGGAGGCAGTGTTTAAAGGGAGAAACACAATATTTTAAAAGTGAAATAATGGGCCTAATTTTAACTAAAGGGATCATACATAATTTTCTTTGTCATTTTCAGAAGGTCCTCTTGGTGTGGTGAAGAGCGAAGTCAGGGCTGCCTCTTTGACCATAAAACAAACTTTAGTATGTGAAGTTGTCATTAGATGTTTGTCAAAATCTGTGTGAGAAATAGTGAAGTACAAGGAGGGTGTGTTTATTATGAGGAGTTTTTGCTTTTTGTCTGCTATAAGGCCTGTCTTGTTGCCACCAAAACACCAAGAGCTCTATGACCTTATCTAAACACCAAAAATCACTTGACTGTGTATAAATTTTAGTTGACTATGTGCCTATTATTAAAATTATTTGTTGAGTGGCATACAAAGGGGAAAAATCAGTAATTTGTAAGGAGCAGAGAGCTGATATTAAAGAACCATTTCACACAGCATTTGATGCATTTCCATTGGTCAAACAGTGACTAACAAAGAGGACAAAGTTGTGTGCTTGAGAAGAACTTTCCACAGGCTATTTGAGGCAGGGAAACAAGGTGAAGAAGAACACATTGATGATATGCAGCACAATGATGAAGAGCAGCGCCATGAAGAAACTCAAAATAGTGAGTAAGAGATGAGGGTTCTGTCAGTTTAAAAAGAGGTCTTTTTGTGATATGAAATAGTCAAGGATTTGCACAAACCTCTAGAAGAAAAACAGAGTTTGTAAAGGTCCTTCAAAATAGTTTGAAAAGATATCTTAACAGTGGTTTCAAAGCACCCCTTGTTTTCTAAATCAACAGTGAGAAATGGTGATTAGAGGATGAGGACTTTGTCAAAATAAAAGAGAGACACAGTGAAAGAAAGGATGATTAATGTGCAAATTTGAAAATCCTTCTATTCTACGAGACAAATAAGGTTGGAACACAAATTGGAGGTTTGGAGGAGGTGAAATTTCTTTATAAACTGGCTCAGGGTACATGCTCGAAGAGTTATGGTGTGAATGTTGCCTGACTTGCAGGAATGCCAGACACCATTCTTGAAAGGGCTACTAAAAAATCAGCAGAGTTTGAGAGTCAAAATGGACAGAGGAGCATCCAATGTGATGGAAGACCTTTGGTAGCCATAAAACTAAAAGAGAGGAACCTCATTCGAGAGGTTTTGAACATTGTAAAGGGATTGCACTCCTCTGGAACTACAGCAGGTAGAGACATGAGATCTCTAGTTGAAGTGTGGCACAGAGTAGCATCACTTTCTTTATCGGATTGTTCTCATTCTAAGCACTCTTTGGTAACAAGTATTCTTGATGACCATCCTCTTCATAGCACAATTCCAACTGGGATGTAAATAATTGTGAATGGAGCATTTACTTGGCATGACAAAATGGTTGATGCTTCATCCTATAAAGTTGGTTATTCAAATAACCTGTGGCTTGATAGAATGTATGCAATGGATATGCATTCAGTGGACGTGTATGATCAACATGCCCCAGATTGTTTACTCCAGGGAGATTCTTACTAATGAAGACTGAATCGCAACAAAGTAGCACATGTGCTAGTAGGGTTTTGAAGCAGTTCCTGTGGTGGAATAGGATCAAGGACTGTGCGCTGTTCAAGTCGTTTTGCAGAGCTTGGTGGTAGTTTTCCACATTGAAAGGGAACATTATGGCAGCCAAAACAACAATAAACATAAGGGTGATGAAGCACAAAACAATGAAGGGAAAGAGCATGACAGTCATACAGAAGGAAGTGACAAAGACAAACAAAGTTTCCCTCAAGCAAGCAATGATGAGGGCAAGCAAATACAAAACATGGATCATGAAGGGCATTCTCCAAAGCATGTGCTATCTGCCTCTCCTAGGCAAGGGGCCATGACTTCTTCACCAAAGCTAGAATGCCAAACAACAAAGAAGAAAACCGAGAAAAGCTCAAAACTGCCCAAAGAGGGCGCCCGGTGAGAAAAAAGGAGAAAGACACCTTTAGGCTTGGAATTTTTGCCCGAGTTTCTAGACATGTTTCTAAAAGGCCTTGAGGGATTTGCTCACCAAAATTGAGCAAATTTTGACATGTTCTTGTTTTTCGTCATTTTTGGGTTTTTGGCCAAAACTCATGGGCTTTTCCATTTCAGTTTGGGGGATCATCAACGAAGGAGAATGGTATCATTGGATGCCATAATTTTAGGAGCACACACTCAGCGATTTTCAGTACATTTGAAGATCATTTTCTCCCTCGAAATGGTGAAAAATGCCCGCTTTTTCTACACTCTGCCCGGTCTATCAGCAAACCTTATATTCTAGTTTTTTACACACAGACATATTTTTGGAGGACTTCCAGGCATCAGATTGGGAAAATTCTAGTTGCTCCATAAAGTAGACACTCAGTGCTTTCCAATGAGCTATCATGAGCTTCGTTTCGATATTGGGAAGGCTGCCAAAAGTTGTCGGCAAGTCAGGGGACCTTTTGCTGATGTAATTTTTGAGTATTTTTGTAAAAATTGAACCTTTAAAAACTACTTTTTCCTCATGTGCATTTAGCTATTTTTGCACATGAGAAGTTATGAAATGTTAATTTGTTTCCCTCTTTTAGCATTTTTTAGATATTTTATGAGATATTTTGTGCCATGGGATTTGCAAAGCCTCAAGGACAAGTTTAGATATTTTGAATAGGCCAATGAGAGTGCAAATTGAACTAAGAGGTTTTCCTCACTTGAGCCTATATATTCCAAAGGCTTTCATTGTAAACAAGGCTGAACTTGATGATAGAAGCAATATATGATTATATAATCTTTGGAAGAAATACTTGTCTCATGCTCTTGGATAGTCTCTTGGATGTTCTTGGATGATGAAAGAGGATTGTTGTTGGATTCCATGACTTGGTAGAATGGTATAGTATCTCTTTCTTTGTTTTGTTTTCTAGTTTTCATTCATGAATCCATGTTTTTTGCTTGCTATAGATCAGTAGAGAAAAAAATTGAGACATGCCCTTGGAGGCATCTCAAATTTCCTATTTCTTCATAGCTTCCATGTTTTCTTCTTCCTTAGTCACATTAAATAATTATTGATTGCTCTTTAATAACTTAAGGATATTGTTGCTTATTTCATTCATGGTTTTATGCATGCTAAGTATGATTTACGATACGCCCTGCTTACTCATGGCTAGCCATAGCTCCATCCATGAAATTTCTCTTTGACTGATTAGATTGTCATTTGTTTAACCAAGGAGGTCTTGTTCCGATCTTGCCCTTTGCCTAAGACTATGAAATCTTGTTTTCAAAGTGCCCAATAACTTGAAGTACTATGTTTAGGTGTTTCGTCATAGTGATTTGAGTTGTTTGTCTCTCTTAAGTGTATTTCCCCAAAATATGATAGTCATTTCCCAAAGTTAGAGAGTTATATATCTCTATGCATGGCTTGAATGTTTATTTCTATGTATTGATTAGCTTATAGCTACATTTCTCATGATTAATGGTTTGTCCTACCATGTTTATGTCAGCTATTAAACTAGTTATGCTTGAAATACTTTGTTGTTCCCAAACTTGATGTCCATTTTATTCCATTTTTCCCAAAGATCCTTTCTACCTCGAATTAAATCGGCCCTTCAACAGCCTTGTATCACCATCTAATAGCTTTCTTGACCTTTTTCGACCTCATAGCCCAGTTGATCTGACATCCTTTTACCTATCTTATATCTTTGATCAGTTTCATCCCTCACAACCTAAAAACCAAAACCAAAAAACATACTTCGTAACTAGCCTAAAATCAGAACACAATAAGCAAAACACACAGATATCCCTTACACATATAGAGAGAGCCCTCTCTGATTCCAGGAAGGCTAGGTCCTTGGACTCCAAAGATTGGTTTGATGTTACACTGTCATTTGGTTTGCCAAT
>CM076570.1:851605382-851789665 GCA_034641835.2 Pinus albicaulis
TGTTAGTTTTGGAGTTTTTCTTGTCCATCCAAATTTGGTCGTATTGTCATTTCGTTGCTTTGCTTTGCTTATCTGACTATTTCAAGCCACTTCACCTATTCTCAGAGTGATAAGCCTAGTCTTTCCTCATCTTCCTTTCCTCCTTTCTTTGGTTTCCTTACTCGGTGTTGTTGTTTTCCTGACAGTGGCACCGATTGACGTGGGTTGCCTTTTGCACGGGTGCGATTTTATTTGTTCAACGCGGATTACTGCTGAACAATCACGCCAAATCCTATAAGCTTGGTTTTTAGGCTCCTTGCTTGCATCTCTAGTGCATCTTAATCCTTGGCTTGTTTTTATCCCTAGACTAATCCACTCGGATTGGTTTTTGACTTCCCTGTCTTGTTCTTTTCGACTGATTATCTCTCATCTAATCAATGTGTTTTTTTCATCCTAGGGTTTGTAGGCGTCTTTGATTGCTTGTTCGGCCACATGTTCCTTGAGTCTTCGAGCTATGTATGAGTTAGTTTAGTCATTTGTCTTTTCGGCCTATTGTATTATTGCTTGGTCTTTTCTTTTGATTCTGCGTGTTGTAGAATTGTTGAGCTATAATCCTCGTGTCAATTCAACCTTTCCTCCCATCGCCCTGAGCATGGATCACATTTCTCATTGAGTCAACTTGAAATTCCTTTTTTTCAGCATGAAGGAATGCTTGTATGGTTTTGAGTGTGTTTTACATTCGCTTAGAATTGGTCTCTTCGTGTTTTGATCATTTCGTTCGGAGTTTCTCAAAGCTAGTGTTGGTTTTGTCCTTTTAGTGTAACCTCACATTATTGCTTCTCATTCATACCAAAGAATAAAATTTTCATTCTTTCTCTTTGTTTGAAAATGAAAAGTACTCTTTTTCATTAGTAGGTTTCTTCTTCAATAGAAAGTGAAAAACAAGAGAAGCATTTTTTCATTTTCTTATTTGGCTGTGGTAGTAGCATAAAGGAAAGTGTCATTCATGCATTCTATTGATTGCCGCTTCATCGTGAAATTATATCCCTCTCTTAGCTATCTTTTCATTGAATTGAAATGATATGATTTCTCTCATATAGTTGTGCATTAGAGATTTGAGATTACATTCAGTAAGGCCTTGAAACTGAAACATAATTTCAAGATAAACTATAAAAGTAATTAAATCAACTTAAGGAAGCATTGAAACTTAACTGTCGCACTTAGAAGTCTAGACTAGTGATGTGTTCTGGCATCGTTAAACCTAGCAGTTGTTTCTCTCCATGTGGCATTAGACAGTGCTAGTATGGACTTGTGCTCCCCGTACCATCGTGTATATAAAGGGAGACCCTCATAGGTTGCAATCCTTTATCCATAGGAAGCCGAGTCTATCGCCCTATAACCGTGATACACCGAACACAACATTCGGGGAGACTACCTGCACATATGTTAAGTCCTTGGTCATTTATCTTTCATTTTATCACCAAGGTGTATATTTCAGTTCACGGGAGCTTGGTACACCCTCTTGCTTAGAATTCCTGAGTAGTCATTTTGATATTTCCGTGACTCTTTAAAATTTGAAGAGATCATTGAGCAATTGTTCTTTCAAGCTCGTCCAAACTGAAAGTGACTAGTGTCACCTTTTGTCCTTTTCTCAACTCTTAAAACATGAAAATGCAGAGTTTTGTTTCAATATCATAAAATTAATTACCCATGATCACACACCCATTAAGATATTTTCTCAGTCGATTCATGAGTAATTCCTTAGTGATTGTTCTTAAAGCCTTGAATTGATTATCTCTTTTCTCTCCTGCCTTTGGGACAAAGTCACAGTGGCGGAACCACTAGTTTTGTCATCCTCTTCATTACCTTGTAGTGAAGAACCTTTCCCCGGAGTCTCTTCTAAGACACCTCCGTATTTTGGGACGCAAGGCCTCGGACGTGCCATATGTTATGCAGGTAAATCCTCTCTGTGGACAGAGACGATCCCTCTAGCCCTAGAGTGGGTCTAGAAACAAAGGGACATGCTAAAGTGTTGCTTCCTAATTATTGGATGAACAAAGGACATGACAGATCGACCTACCTGGAGTCCAATGCTATTGTCATTGCTATAGTGGTGGTGGCCTCTCGCTCCTACCTCGACAAGTCACAATCCTTCAGCCATTACGCTTGGATACCTGCACATAGAATAAGGAACAAGAAAAACGTACGACATAATGTTTTCAATTATAACTATTAGCCAGTCAAAGAGGGATAAAAATAGTGCATTAAACACACATCATAACACAATAGTGGAACCAAAAAATAGTCATGTATATAAATGAATAAAAGGAAGAGTTACAACCAATGCTTTGACGTCGCAGTCTCCTCCAGCGGGGTTCAGGTGAAGCGCGTCTTAGATGCTTGTTAGGGAATTCTGACGGGAAGAAGGCATGGACTCAAGCTCTCTTAGAAGTCATGGAATCAAGCTTCCTCAACATAATTCCTTCTTATTCTATCTTCTCTAGTCATTCAACTATAGTATGTATAATTCTCCAAGTTCAACTAGCTTTTTCTAAGAGAGATAGCTTCTTTTATAGAGGAAAAAGGAGGAGGTTAGGATCCCTACAAAGGTGGGAGGGAGGCCTATCCTTTAGGGATTTCCCATAAGAGGTTGAAACCATAAACCTAAAGGAGTTAGTCTATGGTTTATCAGTTCAACCACTCCCAATGACTCATCCTCGAGGTGGTTGGAGTGGAATCTTCGCCTCTATTTTTAAAAAACATTCCATAAATAGCTTAGCGCGGGTGAAAAACTGGGACAAAGCGCCAGCTTGTGCAGAGCCCAGCGTTAATCTTCCTCTTCGGCGCGAGGGCATAACTGACTACCCGCGGCAAGGCAAAAACAAAGGTTTTTAAGTCTCTGCTTAGGGAATTGTCAATAGAAGGAATGTTACTCTCATGTAAAGGGACACAATGATGGTATTTGCAAGGCATGACACTGCTTATTGATCACGAAAATGACCCTCCAATGGGCAAGATGGGGATTGCAGGGACAGTGACAAAATGTTGTGTAACAGATGCCCTCTAAAGCATGAGGTCCGAGGGAGAGGGAGGGGCGAAATGCTTTATGAGAACGCGTTTGAGCCAAAAACTGTTGTTGGAAAACCTGTAATTATGAATAAAACTAATATCTCTGATACATGAACATGTGGTATGGGCGCAACCATCCATAATAGAGTATATATAAAAACTGAGATCCAAGGTATGGACGCAACCATCCAGCAGTAAGGATCAACAAATAGAATCGGGTATGGTCACAACCATCCGATCAAAAGAGTTATGCAATAAGTCATGATAATCCACCAAAATCCACAGCCTGGATTTTATCAGACAAAATCCAGGGTCTTCGCTCCATCTCGACCCGAACAAGTACAAATTCAAGCATGCGAATATATGATCTGAAGTCGAACATGCAAGAAAATCACCTAATTACCAGCCAATGATGAAATTTGTTAACAGGCACAAGAGAAACCACCAATAATGACAATGGATCTCAAGGTACAACTGGTACAATCCACAGAATGTGAACAGTGATCTGGCATCAAACATTCGCATAATCACTCGATCGAAGGCTAATGATGTGGACCTTGCATCGAATGCGAAAAACTTGCCATTAAGGCATGCAGGCTCCAAGGTACCAAAATAGAGTCTCTAGATAAAATTCCTGGATAATGAGCTAAAGTCAACAGGAAGTGACCTGATCGAAGGTGGGCCATAATTTTTCCCACATCATCAATACGAGATAGAGGAACATGATAGTAGTGAAACATGACCAACAGAAAATTAGAGGGAGGTTGAAAACTACAGAGGCAAACTTCTCTTGAACATATCAGCAACACGACACTGGATTTGGTAGTATTTTACATCAAAGGATCTAAGGTCATGATGACGTGGAAAAGAGAAGATGAAAGTTCAAAAGAGATTACCCAAACCCATGGAGGAAAAAATGACGAAATGAGATGTCTCCAACCCGACACGAATGTAGATAAGTGCCATGTTCAAGAGCGACATACTCCCAACTTAATTAAAACTTGGTTCCATTTCCCCCCACCATTTCTGGTGAGTACCCCAATTATTTTTTAAAACAAGCTTGAAGGGGATAACATATGCTTGTGCTATAAGTTTGTCCTTCAGACAAATCCAACCTAGGAAATTTTACGAGCCCTATGAAGGATGAACTCGAGTAACGTCATGGCGACAAAATCCAATGTTATCAGGGTTTAACAAGTCTGACAAAGGGAGAACTCGACATCTTTTCATGTTTAGAGGGTTTGAAAAGAAGGCAGAAAAGGAAACTCCATCATGACCCTTTTCATAAATATTCTCTTAGATTCGAAAAGGTAGAAAAAAATATCTGAAAGAACCTCTTAGTCACGATAGGCTAAGGTATTCCTTTTCGTAAATAACCTATCTCAGCCCGAAAAATGGTTAAACGTATACTGAGCAGATATCGCTTCGCAGGCATTTAACGAGTTCGAAACGACAAGAGTCTCAACAATATTTTTAATTTTAGAGAGTCAGAAAAGAGCTGAAAGATGACTCCAGTAGTGACTTTTTTCATGTTTTTACCGAGTTTGAAAAATTATAAAATTTAACTCATTACTCCATCACTATGTCCTGAAAACATGTTCTTGCACAAGAGAGGTGTAAAACCGAATTTTTGAAAATAATATAATAAAATAATCTAAAAAAAATGTCTTAAAACCTAATTAGGGTTGTAAAAAGTTATAAAATGCCAAAAATGGTAAAAATAATTACTTTTCACTTTTTACCTCTTGTGGAGCAAATAGTTACCCATTTTACTGTGTGATTTTGCAGCGACAATAGCGGACAATCCAGTAAACCAATCTCAAATCCGTCAGTTCCAGGTAAGAGCCGAGATCTTTCTCTTTATTTTGAGTCATTTCTTACTACCTGCAGTTTCCAATTTTAAATTCTGTGGGAGGAAATATGAAAATTACACCCAATTTTTTACACTAGGGCGCACCCATTGGCGCGACTGTTTGGGAAAAATTCGCGCCAATAGCGAAAACCATTTTTTTGGTGAAAAATGTAAATTACAAACCCCAATCATTCACAAATTCAAGCTTCAAAAAGGCTAATACCATTCATATGAATGTGTTTACAAGTAGAAAGTGGCAAAATGGTGATAGAATGGAAAGAACGGGAACACAACGAAGAAGACGAGCTTGCCATGGAGAATGAGAGATGCATGGAAGATCTTAGGGACTGTGGAATGAAGAAGTTCTTCTTGACACCATGTCTCCATGCTCAACCAGAGCTGTTACAATATTTGATCAGCATATGGGATGAGGACCAAGAAAAGTTCCTCCTTCGAGAACAGGAACTTGAGATTGATGTTTTTGACACCTACTTTATCACAATATTGTCGCGAAAGGGGAGCAACACCGATCCTAACCGGTACCCAGCCTTGCATGGAGAGTATGTCCATGGTGATGGAAAGAGTATGTCAAGGGGCACATAAGGGAACAAGAAGTGGGAAAGTTGATATCCAAACTATCCAAGACCTAGCACTAAAAGTAGTGCTACATACCATCACACGAGCTGTAGGATCGCAAGCACCACACGAAACAACAAAAACACAGTTGCTTCTTACTGTAGACTGTTTCACACCAATAATTTACAACTGGGCAGAGGCCGTGACAATAAACATGAAACGCTAGCTAAAAAAATGCAAGAAGGGAAAATTGAAGCAATTTGGTTATGGGTCTATCCTGGTATCGTTCTTCCTGGAATGACTACCAATTTTTCAGCGTTAGGAGGTCATAGTCCCAACATCACCAGCGAGAGAACCATGGATGGCCCGATGGGCAGCTCTGATGCCAAGGGTAAGGGGCGGTCAACAGATGTCCTGGAGACCAGAGTTATTTGATTGGCTCCGCTGACAGTTGATCATCGTGGAGGACTGGCCCTACTCTAGTACAAATTTTACTAGTGATTCGGACCTCCCTCTCTCGGAGGGAGAGGGTTGGGATGAAGATTTGGGTAAGACTCATTTTTAATTTTCATGAGTATTATGAAATTTTTTTTTTCTATGTATGTTTTGACATTAAATCCATGTATTTGTAGATGTCATCCCAAAGATACCCGCAGGCATGCTCTTCGATAGCGAGGCGAATTCCTCGTGATTTCGACCTTCGTGGTGAGGGAAGCGAGGAAGAAGAGCTTGTGCATAACCTAGAGGGGATCACACGTGGAGTCTTGGATTATGCATGATTCAACGATGTCCCTCGTGTCTACCAGAGACTTACCATTGGGATGCCAAGCCGTATGGATAGTGACATGCTATCATGAGCATCATACCAATTAGACACCTAGGCTTTATATCAGCGTTTTTGAGAGACATGGGGTCTCAGGATGTAACAGAAACACACATATTTTTTGAATGTATGATGCACACTGATGCAAACACGTGATATATATATATATATATATATATATATATATATATATATATATATATATATATATATATATATATATATATATATATATATATATATATATATATATATATGTTTTCCTATATGGGTCTTTTTCACATGATGATGATTTTACAAATTACGCAAATGTCTATCTAATACAATATTAGCTACTGTATCAGTTAATGCATTCATTCATCTAGGAATATGTTGATATGTGATAAAATCAAAATGTCTTTCCAACAAACGAATGCGTAAATACAATCTCAAAATTTATGGGTTTCTAACTAAATAATGACCATTGAGTTGCAGAATAACAAGCTATGAATCTAGATTTACAAGCAATACACGTATGCCGAGATTGATTGCCTTGGTTAATAGTTCAAGGACAACACTATATTCAGCGACATTGTTTGTAGTTTGTCCTAGAAAAATACTTTTTAGTTCTATCAACTCACCAACAGGATCATAGATTAGCCAGGCTGCCGAAGAGAAGTTCCTAGTACTGCGGGAAGCACCATCCATGAAACTGACATAAGGGGAATTAAACATCTGAACAAAATAAGCAAGACCCAAATAAGCAGGAAAATGCTCGCAAAGGACACCAAATCAAAACATGTACAAAAATTAAAAAAAAAACACCTATGTACATAAATCATGCATGAATGACTCACACATACTACTTTTTGAGATACAACCCATTTCTGGGTTGTTCTAAAGGATGACCTTCGTAACCAATGAGCTCATAGGCCCCATTTTGTAATACACATTTAACAATGTAAGGCCCATGCCACATGGGTTGAAATTTACCTGCCCCCAGCTTATCATGAGCTTGGTTGTATAGGAGGACGAGATCTCCTTCAACAAAAGAATGAGGGGCAACTGATTGGTCAAAATGAGCTTTGACCCGCTTTTTCTGTGCTTCAATAACTACAGCAGCAAAGCGGTGGGTTTCATCTAACCTTTCGAGATAAAGGAGACACTCTTCTTCTGGTGAAGTGTTCGACATTAATTCAATAGCCAACTTGAGCGAAGTTATTTCAAATTCAATCAGACGAGTAGCTTCCAGAACATAAACCAACTGAAAAGGGGTGAATCCGGTTGCACTCTTAACTAAGGTTCGGTATGCCTAAAGAGCTAAAAATAACATGAGATTCCAATTGGATTTATAGATCTCAATCGTACGTTGAAGCATGGTAAAAATAAATTTTTTTATGACCTCAACCTGGCCATTGGCCTGAGGATAGTATGGTGTTGAGCTGTCGTAACACAGACCCAACTTAGAAGTCAACTCGGCCACCATGTAATGCCGAAAATGGGAACCATGATCGGTGACGATGGCTTGAGGGACACCAAACCTAGCAATGATATGATTGAATATGAATTGAGCAACTTTCTTACCGTCGACGACAAGTGTAGGCATTTCTTCGGCCCATTTAGTGAATTAGTCCATGGCTACGATAATATAAGCATGCCCCCCAACCGAGTGATGGTTACACGTCATAAAATCGATGCCCCACTTCGCAAAGGGACCAACGGTAATGACAGGATAAAGAGGTACAGGCAGCGCATGCATCTTGCATTGAAAAACCTGGCAATCATGACATTTACGGACTGCGACAATGCAGTCTTTGAAGATAGAAGGCTAGAAATAACCAACACGAATAATATTTTGTGCAGTGGCATAACCAGATATGTGACCACCATAGGCACCACTGTGACAATCATTGAGGACTTTCTCAGCTTCATTGAGGATCAAACATTGACGAAGAATGGAATCCACTCCGACACGATAGAGGGTATCTCTGACTATACAATAAGGTTGCGATTGATGACAGATGTGTCAGCTGGCATCCTTCGTTAACTCATATCTAAAAGTAGAAGTCTGGAGATAAACGATGATATCACAGTACCATGGATCGAGGGTGCTAATCAAGAAAATTGTGTCGTCTGGAATGTATTCCTCAGAACGAGACGGAGGAGAGTCTGAAGGGAGGGAACAAATCAAATCAGCAAAGACTAATGAATTCTTCGACTTGGCAATAGTAAATTCCAAATTGAACTCTTGGAGGATGACAATCCACTTTGAGTATTTTCCCCCCAGCAATTTTCAGGACAATATATAGATCATGGGGTTTCAATTAGAAATCACAGTCACTGTACACAAAAGAATATAATGACGAAAACGCTGAACCGCTTGAACCGTAGCTAACACTAACTTATCGATGTGTGCATAGTGCGTCCCAGGGTCGAGAAGGTTACGAGACAAGTTATAAATAACATGCTCGTTACCACCATCATCGTCTTGTACCAGAACCATGAGAATCGTACTTAAAGCAGCGACTGAATAAAGGGAAAAATCATGATGATAGTTAGGAGGATGCAACAGAGGAGCATTGACAAGAAACATCTTCAGGGCCTCAAAATAATTTTGAGCAATATCATCCCAATAGATTGGGGTGCCCTGTTTTAATAATTGCGTGTATCCTCTAGCCACTTCTGCATGTTAGGTATAAAATGACGTAGAAAATTAGCCTTACCTTGCAAAATCTGCAACTGATGTAATTAGGAGGGAGAGGGGAGATTGATAATAGCCTCAACCTTGAGTGGATCGAGTTGAATTCCATATTTGGATATGATAAACCCTAATATTCTACCGGAATCAACACAGAAGACGCACTTGTCGAATTAAGCCGAATATTGTAATGTCGACAACGAAGAAAAATCTGACGAAGATGGTTAGGATGGTTCATGTGCTTAGCTGAATGAGCAGGAAGGTCATCCAGATAAGGTTGAACGATGTGTCAAATATCATGGAAATCATACGACATCGCTCTCTGAAACGTAGCCCCAACATTCTTTAAGCCAAAAGGGAGCTTCTTATATGTGAAAGTACCCCAAGGAAAAATGTAGGAATTTATAGGGTAAGTTCCATAGATCAAGAACCAAAGGTCACTGCTCACAAATAGATCAGAAATCAATACACCAGTATAATCACGTGGTTAAAACCCTCAAAGAGGGAAACAGTCCATGGCTTGAGCCAACACGGACACTTCAGGCAATTTATTAATATAAAAATAAAAGTTACATATGTTTCTCTCATAAACGGTTATCAGACAAATGACCCTCCATGCTCTTTAAATAGAGACCATGGACCAATCGGGTGTCGAGCCACGGATCAAGTGTCGTTAATACCGAGGTGAGAGATAACCGTCAGATCACTACAAATCATGACCGTCAGATTATAAGTTACAAATGTACATGGTAAAGAAACACACTTTACCTAACTCTCCACTAGACTAAGTTATTATTAACTATTTCCTATGTGTCAGAATATCCTAACATCACCCCTTAAGAACAACTTGGGATAGGATTGAAGGATTTACAAGGTGACACAAAAGGAGCCTATTTCGTATGTGTCGAAATATCCTAACATCCCCCCTTAAGAAAAAATTGGGATAGGATTGAAGGATTTACAAAAGTGACACAATAGGAGAAGGAAGGAGGCATTAGAGCCTATCCCCCCTTAATGAAAAATTTCCTAAACTCCAAGCATGGATCGAATTTTGGTAAACTTTTCTTCTGTGAGAGCCTTTGCAAAGATATCAACTACTTGATCATTGGTTGGACAGTACTACACTTCAAGGACACGATCATGAATGAGCTTTCTGATGAAGTGTATGTGGATTTCAATGTGTTTCGTATGCTGATGTTGAACTAGATCTTTACATAGCTGAATGGCACTCTGATTATCACACCAAAGTGTAGTTGGATGCTGCTGATGGAGACCAAATTTAGACAGGATCTAACAAAGCCACATGGCTTCCTTGCTGGCTTCAACTGCACCATGATACTCTGCATTTGCTGAAGAAAGAGAGATGGCACCTTTTTTTCTTACAATACCAAGTAATAGGTCCTAAACCGAGAGTGAATACATATCCTGTAGTCAACTTTTGGTCATCAGGGTCACCAACCCAATCAGAATCAGTGAAACCAATCAACAATGGAGATGCTCCTGCACTGTAATGAATCCCAAACTGAAATTTACCTCGAATATATCTAAGTATTATTTTAGTTGCTTTCCAGTGACTTTCATGAGGTTGGTGCATAAACCGAGTGACAAGACCAACGACAAAGGAAAGGGAGAAGGGGTTGGCTTATAGTCTTCCATGTGAAAGTGGTGTAGAAGATCACAGGCATACTTGGACTGAGAGAGGGTAATGCCTTCCTTGGATTGCAAGACTTGAAGACCAATGAAATAATGTAAGTGTCCTAAGTCTATCATTTCAAACTTCTTTTTGAGGCTATAATTCACATGGTTTATATGGTTTGGATCACTACCAGTAAGGATAAGATCATCAACATAAAGAACAAGGATTGTGAGGGACTTACCCACTTTCTTGGTGTAGACAGTGTTGTCAGAATGACACCTAGAAAATCCATTATCTAATAGAAATCTATCCATTTTGGCATACCAAGCCCGAGGAGCCTGTTTGAGACCATATAGAGACTTCCTAAGATGACAAGCAAGGCTAGAGTCTTTTTGGATAAAGCCAGGGGGTTGTTCCATGTAGGTTTCTTCATGTAAATCTCCATGTAAGAAGGTAGATTTAACATCCATATGATGGACTTCCCATTTAAAGGAGGCAGCAAGGGAAAGAAAAAGGCAAATAGAATTCATTTTGGCAACAGGGGAGAAGGTTCCAGTATAGTTAATGCCTTCAACTTGTGAAAATCCTTTAGCAACAAGACAAGCTTTATGTCTATCCACTTTTCCATCTAGTCCAAACTTGGTTTTGTAAACCCATCTACATCTGACAAGTTTTATTCCTTTCGGAAGAGGAACAAGATCCCAAGTATCGTTTGCCAATAAGGAACGATACTCTTCATTCATAGATTTATCCCAATCTAGATGACCAGAGGCTTCTTCAAAGGTTTCTGGATCAATTTTTTCTGGAACTTGAGCCAATAGGGAAGAGGATATTTCGAACTAAGAATGTGCACGTCATCGGTCGGTAGGGTCACCTGTAAGAGAACCTACTGCATCCCGAGTAGGGCAGACCCATCTTGGAAGTGGTGGAGTATAAAGAACAATTTCAAGAGGTGGAGGAGGATTTTCATCCTCGCTGTCATCATCTGAACTAGAAGGAATGCTATTAAAAATAGAAGAGAGAGAGAGGTGGCACATATGCCGAATCAGGCTCGCAGGCCAAAGGTGGCACACTCGCCGAACTAGGCTCGGGCAAAGCAGCACCCACCGAACTAGGTTCGCAAGCCGATATATTTTCATCAAATTTTACATCTCTTCTAATGATTATATTTTTGGATTTTGGTTGAAGAAGTCTATATCCTTTGACATCTTCAGAATATCCAACAAAAATGAATTTTTCACTCTTAGGTTCTAAGGCTTTATGTTTCGCATATGGAATATGGGCCCAAGCATCACTTCCAAAAACACGAAAGTGACTTACATATGGTTTGATTGAGCTCCAAGCTTCTTCTAGAGTTATATTCTTTAAAACCTTAGTAGGATGCAATTTACTATGTAATTTGCACAGTTAATGGCGTCTGCCCAAAAATTGAGACCAAGTCCTTTAGATTGAAGCATACAATTAGCCATTTATTTTAAGGTGTGATTCTTCCATTTAGCTACACCATTTTTTTGTGGAGTATATGGAACATTATGTTGAAATTGAATGCCATGCTCAGTGCAAAAGTTGATAAATCTATTATTAACATATTCTCCTCCATTGTCTGATCTTAACTTAAGAATTTGATGTCCAGGTTGTTTCTCAACAAAGGCCTTAAAGGCCAAGAACATGTTAAAAACTTCAATCTTGAGTTTTAAGAAGTATACCCAAGTGCGTCTAGAAAAATCATCAATGAAAGTTAAGTACTTGCAACCAAAGAAAGAAACAATAGGAAGTGGACCACATAAATCATTGTGCATAAGCTACAAAGGGGCTGAAGCGTGCCAAGAGGCACGTTTGTCAAAACTATCTCGATGATGTTTTCCGAGTACACATCCGGAGCAAACACCATCTCGGCAAAATACCATAGGAAGACCTGTCACCTTATTTTCTTTACATAGAGTTTGAAGACAGCAATAGTTTAAGTGACCAAATCTCTCATGCCAAATTTTGCTCACTTCATCATTATGAGCAACAAAAACGGAGGGAAGTCATGATGACCCAAAGTTTTCAAAATTATATGACCTTGTGGAATCATCAACAATGCCAATAGCTAAAATATGTCTAGGATCTTTGAGGTCCTTGATTACAACATCATGAGGTGATAATTCTACTATTTTCCCTTCACCTGAATGAGTTATCTGATAAACAGAGGAAAGGTTACATGACAAGGTAGGAACACATAGTACACATCATTAAACCTCCACCATTATCGCACGAACACCTTGTATCCTACAATACTAAGAGATCTATCATCACCAACATAAATATGTTTGGTGTTACAATCATTTAAAGAAGAAAACATGGCTTTATTTTTGGCCATGTGATAAGAATATCCAAAATAAATGAGCCACTCATGAGAATGAGAAGAGGAAGATACATTTAATGCATAACTAGATCTTGATGCTTGACAGCCACAAGTAGAAAGTGCCATTCCTGAAGATGAAGGTGAAGAGTGCTCCAAATTGATGTTGTGCTTCTTTATTGATGCTTCTAAGGCTTCCATTTTCTTAAAACATTTGGAATCTATATGGCCATCACGATTAAAAAAATTGCAATGTCTATATGTCTTCTTTCCTTTGTTTTTATACGCCTTATCATTTTGGTGAGTTGATTTTTCAGTTTGTGGCTAAAATTACTTAGGACCCTTGTTTGGTTTCAGAACATACTTCTTCTTGGGATTCTTTTGATATGATTGTTGTTGGGATGCTAAGGCTTTCTTAGAATCGTTTCCAGAAGTGATAAGACCAAGGTGTAAGAGTTTTTCTTGTTCTCTTATCAAAGAATCACAAAATGAATCAAAAGAGGGATTCTTGTAGGTGGTTCCTGAAGAAATGATGGCCTCTCTAGTGGAATGGAAGGTGAAAAAAAATATAGAGTAAGTAGGGCCAAGCTTAGCAAGAATGCAATAGATGAGGCTACTATCTTCCTTTTTTACCTTAAAACCTTCTAAAAGAAGTCTAAGTGTCTTGAATTTGGACAAAAAGTCTTCAATAGAGGAGAAATTATTAGGGTCCAAAGTAAGCAACTCATTTTCAAGCTGGTGAGCCCTGATTTGATTTTGAATTCCAAAGACAGTATTTAGCTTATCCAGGGCTTCATGAGGGGTGTCAATGTCAAGGATATGAAATCGAAGATCATGAGCAATGGAAATTCCTATCAACCCTCGTGCTTGATATTGTTTATTTTCCCATTTAGTGACTTTACCATCATCATAAGGTTTAGTTTCTACCCCTGTGTCTATTATGTAAAGCTCTTTACCTCTAAGTATATCTACCATGTGAGGTAGCCATTGGAAATAATTGGTGCTGTTAAGAATAATCGGGCATGCACTTCCCATTTTTTTTTTTTAAACTAAAGTTGAGAAAAGCTAAAACTAACTGCTCCAACGGAAAGATCTCGAAAAATTAGTCCGTTTAAAAAAAATGGCTCGAAAAATGGCTTCCAGATGAAGAATTTATGCCTTTTGAAAAATCTGAGTTGTAGATGCCAAATAGTTACGGGAATGGGATGAAGTGCGGTTTAAAAAAAAAAAATCCGCCCCTTTGAACAAATTTTTTTTACAAAAGAAGCTTGAGAAAGAGATTTGAATCCAAGACCTCTATTCTCATAAACTAACCCCTCACCAAGTGAGATAGTAAAAGGATCACGTTATTGTTTGAAAGGAGGAAGGGGTTTTTTTTTTACTCTTCGGTGTGCATGTCTTTTCCTGCAAAAAAAACACAAACAACGAGCAAAAAAAAAACGAAATGCAAAGCCTTACGACAGAATGTTAGATTTTTCACTATTTTCACTATTTATGATTTCCCGAGATTGCACAAAGACACAGGGAAAGAGCATACATAGAAAAAAAATCCCTTTTTCTTGTTTTTGATTTGCTGAGATCGCACGCAGCGCATAGAAAAGAGAATACAAAGAGAATAGGGTATAGATCTGGCAAACAAATAAAACCTAAAAACCAAAAATTAAAAAAGGGAATCGAAATAAGCAGAACTATTAACAAATATAATTGCATAAAAGATGCTTTATACCTCCAAATCTAAATTGTCATAACTTGGGCAGCCAGAAACCTTTTCGCATGAAACAAAAGGTGTTCCTCACTTTAATAGATGCTCCGGACACAATAGATCAGTTATCCAAGCCCAAAAATGTTCAAAAATAGTAGATATACAAAACCGAATTCACGTGCAGTCAAACCGGCTTCGGATTTTTATCAACAACAGTGGCAGCCCTCAAAATAGCTCTGATACCATGTAGGAATTTACAGGGTAAGTTCTGTAGATCAAGAACCAAAGGTCACTGCTCACAAATCAGTACATCAGTATAATCACGTGGTTAAAACCTTCAAAGAGAGAAACAGTCCACGGCCTGAGACAACGAGGCCACTTCAGGCAATTTATTAATATAAAAAGAAAAGTTACATATGTTTCTCTCATAAATGGTTACCGGACAAATGACCCTCCATTCTCTTTAAATAGAGATTATGGACCAATAGGGTGTTAAGCCATGCATCAAGTGTCGTTAATACCGAGGTGAGAGATAACTGTCGAATCTCTACAAATCGTGACCGTCGGTTTATAAGTTACAAATGTACATGGTAAAGAAACACACTTTACCTAAATCTACACTAGACTAAGTTATTCTTAAATATTTCTTATGTGTCGTAATATCCTAACAATAGATAAAGGCAGTCTTATGTTAATCAATCGGGAGAATGCTAATCTGATTTTAACCAGAAAAACCGTCCATTAAGGAAAAGATCTCACTCTCGGCACAGTAATCAATGATTTGATCGATAAAGGGAGTAGGATAATTATCCTTAGGAAAAGCTCGACTAATATCATGATAATAAACATAGACATAAATAGTTCCCTGCTTCTTATCTACAGGAACAATATTAGAGACCCATTCTGTCAAAGGAATCGAATAAATAAAACCAACTCTAAGAATTTTTTCAACTTTAGCCTTAATGGCGACAGCTTTCCTAGGGTGCACCGGACAAAGATGCTAACGAATAGGTTTCAAACTTGGATATATATAAATTTCATGCACCACTATACTAGGATCAATCCCGCGCATTTCTTCGTAGGACCATGCAAATACATCATGAAACTCGCGAAAAAGGCTAGTATAAACTTGGACTTCATCAGAAGAACAAGTAACCCCAATATTGTTGTTCTCGATGATTCCCGGTTTAATGGAAATGTCACTAGGCATCGTCTGTTGAATTTTACTCAAGTTACCTTCTATAAAGACGTTATGTTTCAAAATAGGCAATTGAAGCGCACGAGAAGGAACCGGAGATACAAAACACTCAAGACAAGTAGACATGGCCCCGAGGCTAGGCATAAACGAGGAACGATGATGACCATCATTCCACGACAGATCCTCAAGAGACATGGTTTCCACGATGGCTTCATCGGAGGGAAACACTTCTTTCAAAGGATCAAGTGAATCTGAATAACCAAGACAGGGGGACTGAGAGTAAATGTCAAGAGACATGCACAAAGGAGCACAATCAGAGGATGGAGGTTCCGAAGCAACAATGAGTTCACAATAATCAATCTCAATCGGACTCAAAGGCATCGAATCTCTGAAGGAATCAATCTATTCAGGCAAAGGAATAATCCATGGGTCATCAGACCGAGAAATCATATGAATATAAATAGTATTCGGTGGAGGAAGAGGAAAAATACCCATGAGGGCAGGATCTTTAAAAAGATTCGGCCCTACCCTCTCGTAGGGAGTAGAAATCTAATCCACATACGGAACGTTGTTCTCGGAAGAAGAGGTGAAGAAAGACAATTGATCAACAGTAACAATATTTCCTTCATGCGGAAATTTCAAAACACGAAAGAGAGTGGAAAGAACACATAACATGGTGTGAGTCCAACTTCGACCAAGGAGAAGATTATAATTGAGTTTAGCGTCAACGACTTCGACCTCGACATTGACCATCTTCCTTTTCAAAGTAATCGGTAAACTGGCGAGAACACCTAAAGGTTTTTATTCTCTTCCATCAAATTCTTCTAGGGAATTTGGTGACGAATTCAAGGCTGGAGAACCAATGGCTTTCCAACACGAAGATGGCATGACACATGTTGATGCACCTTTGTCCACAACTGCTCGATGGATGTCGAGACCATTAATAACAACTTGAATAATGAGCACAATTTGATGCGAAAGTCGTGGAAGGAAATTCTCTAAATCAAAAGCAAGAAGGCTAGTATCGGCAGGATCAACCCCACCAATCGCAAATAACAAAGCTCTTCGTTGTGACGGACATATCTAAAGTACTTCTAACGTAGACATCGCGGACGATGCCTAAGCCAAATCCTCAATAATATTGTAATGGTGAGCAGCATGGGTGCTCGGATTATAAGAAGACTTGCGAAGTACACCTTTGGAAGGTGGTCAAACAACGGATTCAAGGTTGGGCCCTTCAATTTTAAGAGGACCAATAATAGGCGAAGGAGGAGGACCATCAGTGATCTCCTTCCCCATGGCCTGACGAGATCCAGTATAATCTTTCGACCGAGTAGCAACAGAAATAGCAGCATAACCGTTCATCATGAACACTTGAGAGCCAAATGGGGCAAAGGACTGAGGTTGCTCTACTATCTAAGTCTGTCGAGATGGGAAAGGTTCTTTAAGAATAGCTGGAGTTCCCTGGGTGCCTTTGAGCAATCGGCTCACTTTGGACCGTTGAAGACAGTCTTTGGTGAAGTTCTCTTCATCACAGATCAAACAAGGGTACTTCGGTTTGCATTGAGAACCATTGCCAGCACGAGGTTTCTGAGAATCCTGTTTCGGGGTATCGGCTTTAGCCTTACCTTTACCCTTCTTCTTACCTTTAGAAGTATTATCCATAGGATTGGCCTGAACGGCATTAACCTCTACGGGTTTACCAGAATTCAAAGTAGACTGAGAAGCAACATTATTAGAAGAAGCAAACTTCGGCTTCCCAATGTTTGAAGATGACGAAGACTTCTAAGAAGTCTGAGACACAGAATTAATAATACCATCGATGTATGGAGTCACTGGTGGTTTAGAAGTTCCAGGTCGGGGAGCATCACGTAAGATATCATATAATGCGCCAGACTGAGAGTACACAAGATCAAGGTACTAGGCATAAGCAATGGTTTGTTCCTCAGTTACACATGCCCCCATAGCAATGCCTTTATCAATCTGATTGACAAAGGAGGTGGTGAACCAATGAGTTAGAAGCTAACCAGGAATTTCAAATTTGATCATGCGACGACGACGTTGCCACTCATGAATATGATTCAAGATATGAGTAACTCGGTCCTATTTCAATGAATTAAGAAGGTGCGTCCCAGTCTCATAATGAACTAGTAATTGAAAATGCGTAAGGAACGCCATGGATAAATAATTTAAATCTTGGAAGATGCCACGAGATAACTCAATGTACCACTTTGCAACAGCACTAGTAAGAGTTCATTGGAAAAGAAGGAGTCTAATAGAATCGTCAACCCAAGAGTTAGAGGAACACCACAAATGGTAAGTCATAACATATGCTTGGGGGTCTTCACCAGACTTGCCCTCAAACTTAGGACAATCACCAGGAATCTTGGTCAGAACTGGAGGCCAATACGGGTTATGAAGAATGGGATCGTTTGTCAACTTTGACACATCAGGTAATTCCAACGTAGCAAGAAATAATAATTGAGTGTTGAAAGTCATCGAAGGTCTTTGATAAGGACTTGCATGTACATTCCACCCAGTCCGAGTGGGATTCTGTCCCAGAGGATTCAGATCATAGGGATTAGAAGCAGGATAATTCGGTTGATACTGGGGTTGAGGACCAGGATATTGAGTCGGAGTAGACCATTGAGGTCCTTGCTGAGCAGCGTATGGAGTCTGTTGTGGAATGTAAGCATGGAATTGAGGTTGATGATAGACAGGTTGATTTTGAGTGTAAGGAACCTAAGGCACACTATATACCGGTTGATATGAACCTTGAGGGTAGTAAGCGCCTTGCGGTTGAGCAGGCGGACCCGGCTGAGCAAGTTGAGTAGGCTGTTGAGTGGGTAAACCTGGCTAACTATAAGCGAATAGAACGAGCAGCTGAAATGATGGAACTAACTGATGATCAGGTTGAATCGGTTGCTGAGCAGGTTGATCCAAATATGAGGGGCCACCGGGTTGGCCTTGTGGGAAAGGTTGGCCCGATGGTTGCGATGGACCAGGTTGTCCCTGATAACCAGGTTGACTCAAGGAAGGACCGTAGGGTTGTCCTGGTTGCACCACATTTGGGCCATATTGAGCATGTGGCTGCTATTGTGGTTCAATAGGTTGTCCCTGTGGTGGGTAGATTTTCCCCCTAGGAGCATAAGATAGTCCTGGTTGATTCGGAGGTTGACCAAAAATACCGAAGGGTTGCCCATGTTGGACCAAAGGTTGCCCTTGTAAAGGTTGGCCATATGGACCGTATGGTTGTCCCTGTGGACTAGAGGTAGAGCTCTGCTAAGCTAAAGGTTTTCCCATAGGGGGTTGTCCTTGCAAGCCAGAGGGTTTCACAGGCAAGGTATGTCTAAAATGAGAAATGGTCTGATAAGGATCAGTAGGAGGCAAATAGACCAGATTACCATGTTCAACATAATGAAGCAAGTATGAATAAACAAGGTTACCGACAGCATCATACTGATGAAAAAGAGGATCACCAGTAGCCTAAGGCTGCCAGGAACCCTGAGAACTCTACTACTAAAAAACCAATAGATATTCTTCAAAAGTAAGACCGCCGGGAATCACAAGGGTAGTGGAAACAACACTAGAAGTAGGTGTGGCCTCCATCAAAGGAGCATAACATCGGTGAATATCCAACATCTGCTCATCAAACACATAGGTAGAAACCATAAGTGTGGTAGAGTTAGACGAGATTTCCATGGCACGGGTTTGTGGGCTACCTGGGCAGAGATTAACATGCCACGTAGGATTGAGAAAAATAGACCTGCGGGTGTGAAAATATCCTAACGACTGATGGGTAACAACGAGTGTGGATGAAGCCACACAAACTGTCGGTTTCACTGGAACAGATGTAACAATAACCGATGAACCATGTGTCGAAGGTGATAGTCCTAACGAAGGTAGGACAGAACTCTGAGGAGGAATTACTGTACTGGATTGCGCAATGGAGGCAATAATAGACATAATATGACTCAAGGACCTATATCCAAGCAGAAGTGACACTAATGGTGGAGAATACTGAATAGAAACATGAGGGACATCTTCCGAAAAAACCTGATATTCTCCTATAGAAACGAACATTCCTTCACTACCAATAGGACTAGATGAATCCATGTCTGACTCTGCCGTAAGATCTTCCAAAAGACTAAGGGGACTAGGAGGCACAACAACAGTAAAAAATGGCAAGCCCGACGTAAGAGGAGGAAAATGACGTTCTTCACCAAAACCAGACCAAGCACCAGAAGGAGGCCAAATGAACTCAACTGGCTCTTCAGAAGGAGATCAAGTAGCAAGAGGCAAGACAGATGGGAAAATAGGCTGCGAGAACTCGGCAGACTTAGTGGACTGAGGAGTTTCAAAAGAAAAGTCTGGGAAAGAGCTACCACTAGGAGGTAGTGAGGACGACGAAACCGGTGGTTCTGCCACCGTGACCGTATATCAAAACATAAAGGAAAAAATAGAACCAATCGAGGACTTCCAAGATCAAAACCAAGGAAAAATAACAGGCCAATTAATACAACTTTAACGGGTGTGTGATCCTAGGTGATTAATTTTATGACACTGAAACCATATTTTGTTGTTTCATTTTTAAAGATTCGAGAAACATGCCAAAGATGACTCTAGTCGCATTCAATTTTAAATGAGTGTGAAAGGAAAAGTGCTCGACGATCTCTTCTCTTTTTAAAAAGTCATGAAAAGATCAAAATGACTACTCTGGAATACTAAGCAAGAGGGTATACCAGGTTTCCGTGAACTGCCATATACACCTTGGTGATCAAATGAAACAGAAATGACCAAGGACTTGACGTACGTGCAGGTAGTCCCCCCGAATGTTGTGTTCAGTGTATCACGGTTGCAAGGTGGTAGACTCGGCTTCCTATGGATAAAAGGATTGCAACCTAGAAGGGTCTCCCTTTATATACTAGACGGTACGAGGAGCACAATTCCATACTAGTGTTGTCTAAAGCTAGATGGCGAACGACAGCTACTAGGTTTTAAGATGACGAAACACGTCTCTAGCCTAGACCACTAAAAATGTTTCGTTAGGTTTCAATACTTCCTTAGGTTAATTAAATAAATTTTAAAGTTGATCTTGGATTATGTTTCAGTTTTAAAGTCCTATCGATTTTGGATCTCAAAAATTCCTAAATGAAAGCTATATGAAAATTAACATCATTTCTGATTCAATGAATGCTAGTTATGAGAAGGATAGAGATCTTTCAAACAAAAAAAAACAATGAGACTATGTGAAGAAATCCACTAATGCATCTATCATAATCAATTGAAAATGAAACTCTTTCCTAGATAATCAGATACTAGTTATGCAAAAGAGTATTTCACTTTCAATGCAAAGAAAGAATGCAAAATATGTTTTTTTTTTCAATTAAAAGAAGCATATGATGCACTAATTGCATGAAAAAATGAAAACAAACACTATCTTAAGTGTTGCGTAGGAATCGAAATTGAATGACTCAATAAAATGCGAAATAAACACAAGAAATCACTCAAACTAATGTTGCAATCTTTCAAACCAAGAGAAAGTTTTCAAAATGATCCAAAACAAGCATTATAATCTATGCTTCGAGAAATAAGGTGAAGAATCAATCGAAAAAACGAAATGACTATGCAACCAAAGCAATCACTCAAACAGATCAAGAAAACTAAGTGAATTCAATTCACAAATAAGACTGACAACAATCAAACCGACTTGATTTTCGAACAGAAGGCTCAGTGCACTAGGACACCTATAAACCCTAAGGCCTTAACTGACACTGATAAGAAGATAGAAAAACAACTAAGAAAAGAAAGTTGACAGTAATCAAAACAATCCCAAAGGCATAATTATGCATAAAAAATAACTCAGAAGCAAGCACAATTGACCAAAAGACTCATCAAAGAGGTCAAACCAATTCCTACAGGGGTTGGTGCGACTGTAAGGCTGTAATCTGCACCATATAGGGGTTGGCGCGACTACAAAAAGAGAAACCTGCACCAATTGACGTGACTGTTTCGAGGAAAAGCGCGCCAAGGCAGATAACTATGGAAAAAGGAGGAAAAACCAAAACCTAATGAGAAGAGGTCAATATTGACACTCTGGAGCTGAACAGAGGATGGAAAAATAAGAAAGCAAACCAAAAAAGACAGATAACTAAATCAACAATTGAAACTGACCGAATCAAAATGAAACGACAAACTCGCACTAATCCCCAGCAGAGTCGCCATTTTTTTATGCAGGTAAATCCTCTCTATGAACAGAGACCATCCCTCTAGCCCTAAAGTGGGTCTAGAAACAAAGGGACATGCTAAATTTTTGCTTCTTAATTATTGAATGAAAAAAGGACACGAAAGATCGACCTACCTAGAGTCCAACTCTATTGTCGTTGTTGTAGTGGTTGTAGCCTCTCACTCCTGCCTCGGAAAGTCACAATCCTTCCGCCATTATGCTTGGATACCTGCAGATAGAACAAGGAACAAGAACAACATACGGCATAATGGTTTCAGTCATAACTATTAGCCAGTCAAAGAGGGCTAAACATATTGCATTAAACACACATCATAACACAACAAAGGAACCAAACAGTAGTCATGTATATAAATGAATAGAAGGAAGAGTTACAACCAATGCTTTGACGTCGCAATCTACTCTAGCAGGGTTCAGGTGAAGCACGTCTCAGATGCTCATCAGCGAATTCAGACGGGATGAAGGCACTGATTCAAGCTCTCTCAGAAGTCATGGACTCAAGCTTCCTCAACATAATTTCTTCTTATTCTATCTTCTCTAGTCATTCAGTTATGGTATGTCTAATTCTCCAAGTTTAGCTAGCTTGTTCTAAGAGAGATAACTTATTTTATAGAGGAAAAGGAGGAGGTTAGGATCCCTACAAAGGTGTGAGGGAGACATATCCTTTAGGGAGTTCCCATAAGAGGTGGAAACCATAAACCTAAAGGAGGAAGTCTGTGGTTTATCAGTTCAACCACTCCCAATGACTCATCCTCGAGGTGGTTGGAGTGGAATTTCCGCCTCTATTTTTAAAAAACATTCCATAAACAACTTGGCGCGGGTGGAAACTGGGACAGAGGACCAGCTGGCACGGGGCCCAGTGTTAATCTTCCTCTTCAGCGCGAGGGCGTAACTGATTACCCAGGCCAAGGCAAAAACAAGGGCTTTTGAGTCTCTGCTCAGGGAATTGTCAACAGAAGGAATGTTACTCTCATGTAAAGGGACACAATTATGGTTTTTGCAAGGCATGAAACTGCTTATTGATCACAGAAATGACCCTCCAATGGGCAAGATGGGGATTGCAGGGACAGTGAAAAAATTATTTGTAACACCATCGTTACGATAATTCAACCTCTTGCTACTTGGTCTCCCCCTAAGGAACCATTTAATATCAATTAGAAGACTTCGGACGCTTTCACATTTTGAAGGGAAGATCCCCCTCAATGCTCGGAACCACTTGTGTCACCATTATCATGCACTTTATTTGCCATCGCTCATCACCTTTTTTCCGACAACATGTCTTCATCCGACATGGATGCCACGAGTATTATTAGTAGTGAAGAGACTTTTGTTTATACGGGATAATATCAGTTCCCTCTAGATAATTTTCCTTATGTCATGAATCATCCTTCCCCTCTCTCGGCTGGTTATTGTTCTTTGGGTTACATAGTCTCTGGTGGTGCCTCTTTGTATCAAAATTCTCTATGGTAAAGTACAACGGCTCCTTCTATGGGTTTTTTTGTGTCGGGTCCATCCTCTTTGATTCCCATTGTTTCGACAATGGCTACGTATGTCCCAACCCAGCCCACTATTTGTGTGGCTTCCTCCACACCATCTGCTAGTGTGATTCCATCATTGTTGTCATCTTCTGATGTTCGTGGGATGCATCCTAATGCTTCTGCGATGTCCGTTGGACTTGTTGTGAGTGGATCACAAACTCACGTGTCAGGATTCCATCAACCTATTGGTAGTGTTCCTATCTCCTCTAATCCTATTCCAGGAGGTTTGTCATACGAACAATATATGATGGCTATTCACCATCAGAATTACCTCCCACAGGGTTCTCAACAGATTCCGACTTGGACCAATCCACCGCAGTACTATGATGAGTTTGTAAATCACATCTATTACTATGGGAATGTTTCACAAGGTCCATTGTATGTCTAAATGCCACAAATGTTGGTTCACCCCAACCAGTTCACTAATAACAGGGACAACCCTATGGTCCACAAGGAAAACCTTTGGTCCAACAAGGACAACCCTACGGTCCTACTGGTCAACCTCATGTTCAGCAAGGAGCGCCTTATGTTCCTCATGGGAAAACCTATCCATCTCAAGGACAAACTTTTGTGTAACAATACCAGCCTTACATTCAACAAGGCCCATCTCTTGTATAACAAGGCCAACCCTGTGTTGTTCAATCGGGTCAACATGGTCTTCAGGGACAACCTGGCTCATCTCAACCTTCAGGTCAACTTGGTTTTCAGGGGAAACCTAGTCCACTTCCTTCAGGTCAACCTACACCCCAGGGACAACCTATTCAACCTCAGTACGTGGGCCAAACTGCATCCCAGGGATAGCTCGTGTAGCCTCAGGACCAACCTTTTATTCCTCAAGGTCAACCTTCGATGGTACAAGGTCCACCCCAAGGCACTACTTACATCCTACAACAAAATATATATGTTTCTCAAGAAAGACCTCAGTGGTTCATTCAGAATTAGTACCCTGGTCCTCAACTGGTTTATGGGCAGAATTATCAAAATTATAACCCCTATGGACAAAATCCTCGGGGACAGAACAAATTGGCTCAAAATTTCTCCCAGCCCTGTTGGAACCCTAACACTGGTCTATATCAAAGGCCTACAATTCCTTTCAATCCACAATTTCCATTCCTTGCTACGCTAGAACTTCCTAATGTGTCAAAGTTAACAAATTATCCCATTCTTCATAATCCATATTGGCCCCCAGTTCCCACCAAGATCCCTGGAAATTGTCCCAAATTTGAATGCAAGTCCGAAGAACACCCCTAGGCACATTTTATGACATACCATCTATGGTTCTCCTCTAACTCTTGGGTTGATGATTCTATTCGCTTACGTCTTTTCCAAAGTAATCTCACCGATGTCGTTGCAAAGTGGTACATTAAGCTTTCTCATGGCATCTTTCAAGATTTCAACTCTCTTTCCATGGAATTTCTCACGCACTTTCAGTTACTGGTTTGTTATGAAACTGGGATGCACCTCCTAACATCCTTGAAAAAGGATCAAGCCACTCATATCTCCGATCATATTCATGAATGGAGGTGGCATCATCGTTTGATCAAGTTTGAGATCCCTGTTCAACTTCTGACTTATTGGTTCACTACCTAAGTTTATCAGTCCAATTGCTAAGGCCATCATTATGGGGGCATGTGTTACTGAGGAACAAGACATCACTTGTTCCCAGTACCTCGATCTCGTGTACTCTCAATCTGGCACGCTTTATGAACTGTTGCCCAATGCTCCACAACTTGGAACTTCCAAAGCACCGGTGACACCATCCGTCGATGGTATCATTGGTTCTGTGTCTCAGACTTATCATAAGTCTTCTCCCACTTATGTGAAGAAAAAATCCACTTATTCCACCAATATTTCTTCTCAGCCACCTCTTAATCCTAGAAAGACCGCAGAATTGAATTTTGTCTAGACCACTTCGACGGATAAAGCTTCCAAACCTAAGAAAAAGAGTAAAGGCAAGGCCAAAGCCGATACCTCGAAATAGGATTCTCCTAAACCCAATACTGATGACACTGGGCCGAGGTGAGTCAGTTGCTCAAAAGCACTCAAGGAACTCCGGTTTTTCTTAAAGAACCATTCCCATCACAACAAACTCAGATGGTGGAGAAACCTCAGTCCTCGGCCCCTTTTGGCTCTTAGGTTTTCATGATGAATGGTGCTGCACCCATATCTATTGCTACCATATCGAAATATTAAATAGAGCCATGTCAGGCAGCAGGAAAGAGATTGCAGATGGTCCTCCTCCCTCGCCTTCTTCTGGTCCTTTTCACTTTGAAAGGCCCAGTCATGAGCCCATTATACTGCCATCTTCTAAAGGCGTGCTCCGTAAGTCCTCCTATAACCCGAATGCCTGTTCCGCTCAGAATTACAGTATTTTTGAGGATTTGGATCAGGCGTCGTCTGCTATGTTCATGTTGGAGGTGCTTCAGAGTTGTCCGTCATAATGGAAGGTTTTTCTATCCACTATAGTACGGGTAGACCCCGCTGATTCAAGCCTTATCACTTTTGATCTGGAAAATTTTGTTCCGCATCTCCCTCACTATTTGGCTTTGATTATCCAAGTTGGGATTAATGGTAAGAATATACATCGATTAGTCATGGACAAAGGTGAATCTACTTGCATCATGTCCATTGCATCCTCGAAAGCCATTGGTTCTCTGGCCCTTAACCGGTCTCCAAGCGCTTTAGAAGCTTTTGACGGAAGGGAATCTCACCCTCTTAGTGTCGTCACTAGCTTACCTATAATGTTGGAAGGAAAAATGGTTAATGTCGAGGTTGAAGTCATTGACGCCAAGCTCAATTATAACATTCTCCTCAGTCACAGTTGGACTCACACCATGCTATGTATCTTGTCCACTCTCTTCATGTTCTTCGGTTCCCACACGAAGGAAAGATAATCACTGTCGATCAGTTGTCCTTTTTCACTTCCATATCTTTCGAGAGCAACGTTCCATACGTAGACCACATTCCTACACCTAATGAAAGTGTGGGGTCAGGACTTTTAAAAACCCCGCCCTTATGGGTCTCTTTTCTCTTCCTCCGCCCAAAACTACTCAGGTAAATATGATCTCCACGTCTTCTGATTTGTGGATCATCCCTTCGCCTAAAAAGGATGATTCGTTTGGTGACATGATGTCGTTAAGCCCAATAGAAATTGATTATTATGAAATTATCTCAGCTTCAGCTCCTCCTCCCTTTGATCATAATCCTTTGAGTGTGTCTCTCGACATGTATTCTCAATCCCCTTGGTTCGGTGCTTCGGATTCTCCTGATCCCTTGAACGAGAATTTTCCAACTGATGAAGCCATCATAGAAGCCATGTCTCTAGAGGATCCTTTCTAGGGTGATAGTCATCATCGTTCCCCCTTTATGCCTGGCCTTGGAGCCATGTCTATGAGAAATTCACTTTCGAAGCTCCTTCCCATCTGCTTCAAATGCCTATCTTGACATATGAAGTTTTTGCGGAAGACAACATGGGGAATATTACTCAAATGATGCCTATTGACATCTCCATTAAATCGGGGGTTAACGAGAACATCCACATTGGGGTGACCTGTTCTCTTGATGAGATTGAGGTCTATACTAGCCTCTTTTGAGAATTCTGAGATGTTTTCACTTGGTCCTACGAGGAAATGCCCGACATTGATCCGAGTATAGTCGTGCACGAGATCCCTACTTAGCTTGATGCGAAACCTGTTCACCAACGTCTTCATCCCTTGCACCCTAAAAAGGCAGCTTCCATACAGGAAGAAGTTGAAAAACTTCTCAAATATGTCTTCATTTATCCGATCCCCTTGACAGATTGGGTCTCTAACATCGTCCCTGTGGATAAAAAGCAGGGTACTATTCACATTTATGTGGATTATCATGACATTGATTGCACTTGTCCTAAGGATAACTATCCCACTCCCTTCATCGACCAGATCATTGATGAATGTGTTGGGAATGAGAAATTTTCCCTTATGGATGGGTTCTCTGGTTACAACCAGATCAATATCCTACCGGTTGATAAACATAAGACCGCCTTCATTTGTCCATGGGGCAGCTTCGCATACAATAATATCCATTTTTTCCTTAAGAATGATGGTACCACATTCCAATGAGCAATGTCCTACGCTTTTGATTATTTTAAGCACATTGCTCAACCTTACCTGGATGACCTTCCGGCTCATTATGCTAATCGTAAGGATCACCCAGATCACCTCCGTCAAATATTTCTTTGCTGTAAATGCTACAAAATTAGGCTTAATCCACATAAATGTGTCTTTTTCGTCGATTCTTGAAGACTCCTTGGGTTTGTCGTTTCTTAAGACAGAATTTGCCTCGATTCTCTTAAGGTTGAAGCTATTGTTAATATCCCCTCCCCTTCCTCTTTACATCAGTTACAGAGTTTGCAAGGGAAAGCTAATTTCCTGCGTTGTTTTATACCGAACTATGTTGAAGTGGCCAAAGGTTTCACGTGATTACTTAAGCAAGGCGTCCCATTCCTCTGGGATGAGATTGCCCAAAAATATTTCGATGCACTGAAGACTTTGCTTGTCAATGCTCCTCTTTTGTTTCCCCCAAATTACATTGTGGCTATTCACTCTATTTGGCTATCACTTTTAGCATTATTTCCATGGTTTTGGTACAGGACGAAGACAATGCTGATGATCATTTCATTTATTATTTGAGCTGCAATCTTCTTGACACTGAAATACGTTATGCTCATGTAGAGAAATTGGTGTTTCCAGTTGTTCAAGCCATCCAACGTTTTTGCCATTATATTTTACTCCGCACAATAACTATGATTTTTTATTGCAACCCCATGACCTATATTTTAACTCGAAAATTACTAGGGGGAAAATACTCCAAGTGGATATCTATCCTCTAAGAGTTTGATTTGGGTTTCACTACCTCCAAATCGAAGAAATAATTGGTTTTTTTTTCTGATTTGATCTTATCTTTACCTTCTGCCTCTGCTCCCTCTGGTTCTGAGGTATGCATTCCAGACGAAACCCTTTTTCTAATTATAACCCTCGAACCATGGTACAGGGATATCATCGTTTATCTCTAGACTTCCACCTTTCGGTCTAAGTTGACGAAAGATACTTATCGATGTATCTGTCATCATTCGCAACCCTATCGCATAGTCAGAGATACTTTATACCGCATTGGAGCTGATTTCGTTCTCCGTCAGTGTTTGACCCTCGAGGAAGCTGGAAAAGTCCTCAATGACTGCCATTATGGCGCATGTGGCGTTCACATTTCTGGGTATGCTGCTGCTCAAAAAATCCTTCATGCTAGATATTTATGGCCTACCATTTTCAAATATTATATCCCCGTTGTTTGTAAATGTCACGAGTGCCAGATCTACCAGCTCAAGATGCGTGCACCACCCGCTCACTTCCATCCCGTCATTACCGTTGGTCCCTTTGCAAATCAGGGTATCAATTTTATGATGTGTAACCCTCGCTTGGTCGGGGGGCATGGTTATATTATCGTAGTCATGGACTAATTCATTAAATGGGCCGAAGTAATGCCTACACTCAAAGTTGACAGTAAGACGGCTGCACAATTTATTTTCAATCATGTGATTACCAGGTTTGGTGTCCCTCAAGCCATTGTCACTGACCATGGCTCCCATTTTCGCCATTATATGATGGCTGAGTTGACTCCTAAGTTGGTTCAGCATCAGGACAGCTCAACGTCGTACTACACCGAGGCTAATGGTCAGGTTGAAGCCGTGAACAAGGTTTTAGTCACCATTCTTTAGCGTACGATTGGGATGCACAAGTCCAATTTGCATCTCATGTTGTTTTCATCTCTTTGGGCTTACCAAACCTCGGTGAAGGATGCAACTGGATTCACCCCATTCCAGCTTGTTTATGGTCTGGAAGCTACCCTTCCGATTGAATGTGAAATTCCTTCCCTCAATATAGTTGTTGAATTACTACCTAATACCTCGCCGGAGGAAGAACGTCTTCTATATTTGGAGAGGCTAGATGAAACTCTCCGCTTCGCTGCTATAGTCATAGAAGCATAGAAAAGGCGGGTCAAAGCCCACGTTGACCAGACAGTTTCTTCCCACGTTGACTAGATGGTTTCCCCTCGTACCTTCATAGAAGGAGACTTAGTCCTCTTGTATGACCAAGCTCATGATAAGCTGGGGGCAGGTAAATTTGAACCCATGTGGCATGGGCCCTACATCGTTAAGCGTGTTTTGTAGAATGGGGCCTATGATCTTACTGACTATGAAGGCTATCCCTTAGATCAGGCCCATAAATGGGTTGTATATCAAAAAATATTATGCAAGAGTTTCTCATGCATTTTATTTTGTACATAAGTGTGTTTTCCATTTTTGTATGTTTTTTGGCTTGGTGTGCTTTGCGAGCAATTTTTCCTGCTTATTATGTATTTTCTTACTGTGCATATGTGTGTTACTCCTTATGTCGATTTCGCAGACGGTGCCTCCCGCAATACCCGGAACCTGTCCTCCATGGCTTGGGTGATTTATGATCCTAATAGTGAGTTGGTAGACCTTCAAGGTATTTTTCTAGGACGAACAACCAACAATGTCATTGAATACAATGCGGTCATTTGAACTCCTAACTGAAACTATTGCTCTAGACATTCATGAATTAATTGTAAACCTAGACTCTCAACTTGTTGTTCTCCAGCCCAATGGGCATTATTTTGTTATAAACCCTTAGAATTTAAGGATGTATTTGCGTGTTCGTTTGTTAGAAAGTAATTTTGATTATATCACATATTAACATATTCCTAGAAGAATGAATATGTTAATTGATGCAGTAGCCAATATTGTATTAGATAGACATTTGCAGAATTATATATATATATATATATATATATATATATATATATATATATATATATATATATATATATATATATATATATATATATATATATTGATTTTTTTCATCTGGTTGTACATCATAGTTCAAAAAATATATGTGTTTTGGTTACATCCCGAGACATCAGGTCTCTAAAAAATCTGCAAAAATGAAACCTAGGCGTCTAATCCACATGGTGCTCATGATAGCATGTTATTGCACGTACGACCCATCTCAATATTCGGTGGATGTGGTTAGACACCCCTGCGGTGTGCCTCTGATAAGCACGAGTAACATCCTCGAATCTCACATAATCTGGGATCCCATTTGTGAGTCCCTCCAAGTTGTGTGCGATCTCTTCTTCCTCACTTCCCTCACCATGAGGGGCCCCTTCAAAATCACGTGGGACCCTCCGTGCTATGGGGGACATCCCTGTAGGTCTCTTCGGGCCAACATGTGCAATTCATGGATAAATATCAGAACATATAAAAAAAAAAAATCATAATACTCATAAAACTAAAAAATGAGTTTTTACCCAAATCCTTGTCCCAGTCATCTTCTTCCGGGAGTGGAAGGTCTATATCACCCTTGAAGTCAGTACCAGTGTACATCTAGTCCTCTACCATGATGACTTGTCGGTGTAGCCAGTCGAATAATTCTGGTTTCCATGACATGTGTTGACCACCTCCTGACTGAGGGATCAACTCTGCCCAACGGACCATGCGTGACTCTCGTGTTGGTGGTGTAGGTACTATCACCTCCTAGCACTGGAATATCGGCATCCATTCCAAGATGAACAGTATCAATATGGACCTGTATCCAAATTGTTTCAGCTTACCATTCTTGCATTTGGTTAACTGAATTTTTAAGTTGATTGTTACTGCTTCTGCCCAATTGTAGATGGTTGGAGCCATGCAATCCACGACAAGTTGTAATTGTGTCTTTGTAGATTCATGGGGAGCGTGAGATCAAGTAGCCCGAGCTATAGTATGTATCACTACCCTTAGTTCCAAGTCAGGTACTATATGAATATCTACTTTTTCGCTTTTTGATCCTTTCTTTGCTCCTAGACAGACTCTGTCTATCAGCATGCCTATGCTCTAACCAAGGGGCCGTGTACCTGTTAGGATTAGTTTCTCTCCCTTCCGTGACAATCTAGTAATGAAATAAATGTTGGAGAATTCTATCTCCAACTCTTTGTCATGAATCATAAATCTTTCTCGATCAGTGTCCCACACATTAATCAGGTACTGCAATAATTACATCTGAGCTCTTAAACACGGTGTCATGAAGAATTTCAAGAGCCCACAGTTTCTCAGGTTATCCATACATGTATTTTTTCCCATAGCCTGTTCATCCTCTTCCTCGTGCTCTCGTTCTTTCCACTATATAACCATTTTAGCTACTGATTTCTCTACAAAAACCAGAATTGAGGCTCCCATTATCCATAAGATTGAAGCTTGAGCCATTTAAATCAGACATTTTGGATAAATTTTTGACATTTTTTGGCCGCGTCAATTGGCACTGTTGTTTTGCAAATAGTGGTGTTGATTGGTGCTTCCCCATTTAAATTTTGCGGGATTGGGAGTGACTCTGTGCCCAGAACCTATTCCAACCGCTGCGACCAAACCTTTACAAAACCTTCCTAAAATGCATTAAATCATGAAATCAGAGAATGAAAAATGGCTTAAAATGTAGGAGTGGATCAGAGCTCATACGTGGAGGATTCGCAAACGACCTCCTGGATTGCCTACTATCAGTTCCGTAAGTTTACGGTAAAAAATGGTAAAATTTTCACAAGAAGGTGAAAAGGTGAAAAGTAAATTTCTTTTACTATTTGCATCATTTTATAACCTTTTCTAAACCCTAATTAGGTTTTTTGACATATTTTATTAATTTATTTCAAAAAATGGGTTTTATGTTTGTTTCTTGTGCAGCAACAGGTCCTAAAAGATGATGAAGATGAAGCAACGAGTTGTATTTTATTACTTTTTCAGACTCTGTAAAAACACGAAAAATTCATCCCATGGAGTCGTCTTTTAGCTCTTTTTTGACTCTCAAAAACTGAAAAAATGGCCGAGACTCTTAAAGTTTTGAATTCGTTAAAGGCTGCGAAACGTCATCTTCCCAGTATACATTTACCCCTTTTTCAAGCTAAGACAGATTATTTACGAAAAATGAATACCTTAGTTGAACATGGCTAAGAGGTTCTCTCGAATATTGTTTTCTACCTTTTTGAATTTGTGAGACTACCTACGAAAAGGGACCTTCTGGAGTTTTCTTTTCCGCTTCTTTTCAAACTCTCTAAACATGAAAAGATGCTGAGTTCCTCCTTTGTCAGACTCGTTAAAACTAAATGACATCGAAAATCATCACCATGACGTTAATGAGTTCCTCCTTCCTAGGGCTTGTAAAATGTACTAGGACAGATTTTTCTGAAGGAAAAACTTACATGGCAAGCATATGGTATCCCCTTCAAGCTTGTTTCCAAAAATAATTGGGGTACTTGCCAGAAATGGTGGGGAAAATGGAACCAGTTCTCAGTTGTGTTGGAAGTATGTTGCTCTTGAACATGACACTTGTCTTTAGTTCGTGACGGGTTAGGGACATCCCACATTCGTCATTTTTCCTTCGTGGGTTTGGGTTATCTATTTTTACCTCTCATTTGCTCTTTTCCTGACCTCAAATCCCTTGACGTCAAGTAATTCCAAATTCCGGAGTCGTATCGCCAATATGTTCAAGAGAAGTTCCTTCTGCAGTTTTAAACCCCTGATCATCTATTCATTCCCGATTCACTATCATCTTATTCCTCTGCCTCGTGTCGATGATATGGGAAACATTATGGCCCTCCTTCGACTGGTTACTTCCTGTTGACTTCAGCTCATTATCCAGGAAGCTAATCTAGAGACTCCCTTCTAGCACCTTAGAGCTTGTATGCCTCAATGGCAAGTTCTTTGTATTTTACGATAGCTTCTCCTCATTGGCCTTCGACCGAGTGATTTCACGGGTGTTCGACTCCAACTTATTCTTTTCATCCCGTGGATTTAACTAGTTGTACCTTAAGAACCATTGTCATTATTGGTTGTATCTCTCGCGCATGTTAACAACTTTCATCATTGGTTGGTAATCGGGTGACTTTATTGCATGTTCGACTTCAGTTCATCCATTCACATGCCTGAATTTGTACTTGTTCGGGTCGAGAAGAAGCGCAAGACGCTGGGTTTTGTCTGATAAAATCCAGGCTATGAAACGATTTGGTTTATCATGACTATATGCATGACTCTTCTGATTGGATGGTTGCGACCATACCTGAGTCTATTCAATGATCCTTCTCGCTGGATGGTTGTGTCCATGCCTTGGATCTTATTATATGTTCTCTATTATGGATGGTTGTGCCCATACCACATATTCATGTATCAAATATATCAGTTGTACTTGCTCTTGTAGGTCTTTCGATGACGACGTTTTGGTTTGGGCATGTTCTTGTAAATAATTTCACCCCTCCCTCTCTCTCAGACTTCATGCTTTAGGGGGGCATCTGCTACACAATATTTTTTCACCGTCCCTGCAATCCCGATCCCACACATTGGAGGACCATTTCAATGACCCATGTGCACTATCATACATTGTCATAAATTTCATTGCATCCCTTGGCATATCAAGAATATAATATTTGTTGATCATTCCCCAAGCAGACCTTCACAAAACTACGATTTTGGGTTGGCGCTGGTAGGCAGTTATGGCCTCACGCCCATGAAGAAATAAACACTGAGCCTCATGCCCATTGGTTCTCTGTCTCAGAAGGGCACCTGCGCCAAGATTATTTTGGAAAGTTTTTTAAAATAGAAATGAAGCTTCCATGGTTTAAAAACTTCATGAGCAGAGTCATGATGGTTTGTTCGATTGGATCAAGTGGATTTTTTCCCTTTGGCCTATTAATTCCTACAAATGTGCGACTCCCCAAAGGGATAGACCTCTCTTCCACCTTATTTGGCTCCCAAACCTCCTCCTCCTCTTCTATAAATCCTTCTTCCTCACATTGATTCAACTAGTTGAACAATCATTAGTCTGGTGTGTTGAAGAAAGAAAATAAGAATTCGTTGTTGAGAGAGAGTTTAAGCCCATTGCCTCAATGATCCAAACGACGAATGAATGCTTGAGACGTGCCCGACTAAAACTGTCGAAGGAGATTTGCAACGTCAAGGCATAAGGTTGTAAACTTACTTTTCATATATCAATATTACACGACTGGTTTCTGGTTCCAACTTTGTTTCCATTTATATTCGAAGTGTTCAACTCTCCTTGACTAGTTAAATATCTATAGATGAATGTATATTCTTGTATGTTGTCATTGTTTGTTTGATATTTGTGCAGGTGCATGGACATTGTCACCAATGGAGCGCAAGGCGTAAAGACAAAGATCGAAGGATAATTGTTGCCTACCTTGAAAAAATCATTGGACTGAGGTAGGATGTCTGTTCCAGTCCATATTTCATTTATAAGCTAGAAATTCAGGAATTAAGTGTGTTCCCTTGTTGCTAGACCCACCCTAGGGCTAGAGGGATCGCCTCTGTCCGTAGAGGGGATTTTCCTGCTCAATAGGGAATAATTAGAGTTTGGTTATATTTTTCTTGATTACAAACAATGGTAAACAAAAATAAAATAAAAAAGTTTAAGGGCAATATACTAATCCTATTTGAAAGAGGTAAAAAAAGGTTACAATCTCTCTTTGTTTTGCCTAATCCTCCCACCTCCAACCTTGACAAATGGGAGTCAAGGTTGGAGGTGGGAGGATTAGGCAAAGAAAAAAAGCATCTACATAGCGACTTCAACGACTTAATGCCATCTTTAGAATAGTGACACTCCCAAAAATTGTTGGAATAGCGACTTCAACGACTTAGGCCATCATTGGAATATCGACACTCCCAAAAATCATCGGAATAGGGACACTCCCACAAAGTGTCAGAATAACGAATTTAAGGACTTAAGGCCATCGTCGGAATAAAGACACCCCAAAAAGTGTCGGAATAATGACACCCCCACAAAGCGTCGGAATAGCCACACCACCCAAAAAACATCGAAATCGCAACAATAAACAGTGCGATTGTAAGATTTACTAAATGAAGACACGTGTTGTGTCTAGTGTCGCTCTATCAACAATTATTAGAAGTGTCAGAATTGCGATGGGACAGGAAACGATGTTTTTCCCAACCTCAAAGTGTCAGTCATGGGACGCCTATGTGTCGCAAGAGCGACATTTTGGCCATTGGAAATTGGGCCAAATGTGTTAGTGGATATTAATGAAATGAATATTTTTTTTTTTTCATATATGTGTTTATGTTTATATATGTATTATGTTTCCTTCATGATTAACTCCAGATCAGATCATGTCAAAGTGTAGTGGAAGCACTTTGGACTAGAGGAGGCCATGTGGGAAATGATTGATTCCATGAGAGCTAATTATTATTTTTTGTTTTTTTGGTTAAATGAGGTGTGTATATTATTGTAAATATTGTATAGATATGTGTATATAAAGCTCCACAAAATAGTATGTAATTATGTTTTATTCATGGTGTTGCAAATGTGTAGATGAACACCGAGGGCGGTATTCCCTCAATGGGAGGGGTATATGACGACCCCACCCATGGTTCTCTCATAAAATGAATTTTTTATGAAACCAACTCACAAAATATAAGAAAAGATATATCAATGACTTAGAAATCAACTTCTTTGATGGGGAAACCTCCTTTAAATTACATAAATGAACAATTCTTGGATGATACAAATGAAAAAACCTACCTTCTATATATAGGAGTCTAAGGGGTCACAATATAACAATATGGAGACCACGTGGGAAAAAAAATAAAAATAATTGGGCTACATCTATGGGGGGAAATAATAATAATATGGGGACTGCATGGGAACAAAGATAAAAATAATGGGGCTACACTAACAATAAAATAAGGGTCTACACTAGTATTATAGGGACCTACATGACCCTGTCCTTCAAAAAAGTGTTGTCCTCAACGGTTGAGTAGTTCTAGATGCTTTTGTATAAAATTCTCATCCTCCAATGTGGAATCTTCAGCGAGTAATTTCTTCCACTTAATGAGATAATCTGACATTGATCAATGTCGTAGCTTTCAATTTCTCATTTCCATGACTTCTTGAGGCTCCAATATGATTTTTCCTTCCTCATAAAGTTTTGGCATTATTGTTTGAATTGGGAGTTTGTTACCTATAACCTTCTTTAAGCATGAAACATGGAAAACCGGGTGCACTCGAGAAGATGCATGAAGCTCCAGTTTGTATTCCATAGTACCAATATTTTTCAACACCTTGTAAGGACCATAGTACCTTGGCGATAATTTAGTATCCTTCTTAGCTTGCTTGAGGGACATTTTTTTGTATGGTTGTAGCCATAAGAATACCCAGTCACCTACATCAAAATTTCTTTCAATGTGATGTTGATATTCTTGTTCTTTCATTCGATTCTACACCAAACTTAGGTTATCATTTAAGAGTTAGAGAACTTGTTGTTGAGGCTCGATGTGATATTCCACTGCTTGAACCTTGGAAATTTCTCTTAAAGATTATTTTGATGTTTGAAACTCTAGTGAGCATAATTGTACAATTACGCCTCGTTGTTTTTTATTTAGAATCTTTTTCATGCAATTAGAGCTGATTATATTTTCCAGTTTCCCTGTGATACCCCTTAATCAACTTATTTTCCTTCCTAAAAAAAATTCAAGAAAATTTCTAGAAAATTAAAAGATATCATACCAAACGATTGTAACCATTGAACTCCTAATACAACATTCGCACCGCCCATTGGAATGGAAAGCATTGGGCTATTCAATAAATATTCCTGCATGTTTATCTTGATATTATGGCACTTTCTAGAACAATTTATAGCTCCTCCATTTGTAACCATCAATTGACACTCTAGTGTTGGATATAGTAAGCAATTCAATTCCTTGCCTGTCTTACAATGAATAAAATTATGGGTACTACCTGAATCAATCAACACTATTACCTTTTTCTTCTTGATATGTCCTTCTATCTTGAGAGTTTGAGGAGTGGTAATTCCTTCCAATGCATTACAAGATATGGTCAGATTCATTTCGTCTTTCTCTAAGGTTGGTTCCTGGTGTATATCCTCTTCTTTTGAAGTTTCTTGTTCCTTTTCTTCCTCCTCTTCACAATCTATGTAAACTAATTTCTTCTAAAAAAACTTATGACCTTTAGTGTATTTCAATATCACAACCGTAACAAATACATTTTGCTATTTTTTCTTCCAATTGTTGTGTTGTCAACCTTGTAGGTCGTGGAAGGTTGGGAGCAACAACACTTCCATATTTATAGTTGTGAGTGGTAGTATTCCTTGTCGCCATAATTTTGCTTTCAATTTTTCTTGCCAACCTTAATGCCTTCTCCAATGAATCAGGTTCTCAAAGGCGAACCTCATGTTGGATGTTATCCTTTAAAGTCCCTATGAAAACATCAATATTGTGCTCCTTTAGAATATCATTTACCCTTATATTTAATTTTTGGAAGTCCTCAATGTGCTCCATCATTGAACCCTTTTGTTTGAGATTTATCAATTGGTTAAAGAAGGTGTTGCTATTTGTATCATCATAATGTGCTATCATTTCCTCTGTAAAAATTGACCAAGTGACAATATTTTTTGAGGTAAAATCCATCGATACCATACAAATTGATTGGGATCTAATATAAAGTTGCAATGTACCTTTTGTAGTATCCATTATGGGATCCTTGCCATCAAACTTCCTCATATCGATATTTGGAATATAGTGGGTCTTCAATCCAATGTTAGAGTCTATGAAATCATGATTAACATTTATTTTGTTCTCATCATGAGTTTCCTCTACTACATTTTCATCATTAGGAAGCTTTTCTCGTAGAAATTTTTTCAAACCTTCCATGTATTTCTTCAAATATTCCATGTTGCCTTTCAGTTTTTACTTTATACCATCGAGCTTAGCTTCCAACCTATTCATGAAATTCTTCAAACCATCCATATTAGCTTCCATGTCTACTTTTAAACCATCCATGTCACCTTTTAGTTCATTTTTTGTTGTTCTATGTGAGAGAGAAATGTGTTGCACTTGGTTCCGTAATTTTTGAGATATCATACTGCAATTCTTCCTCTTGATGTTCATAGTAGAGATTTTTGAGGGATTAATGGTAGTGGAATTATTTTTAGGAGGCATTTTAGAACCCAATATTGATATCTATGCTTCACTAGGCCTTTGGAATCACTTCAAACTGATTTTTCAAACAAAAGTTATGCAATTTTTAAAAACACACACACTTTTTTCTTGATTTTGAGGAGCTCGACATTGAACCTGAAGTATATTTTTGATTTTGAATCCCCAAGATTTGAACTTCGGGTCTATAGTTTCCCTTTGATTATTATTTCCAATGCCATAGGTCATACCTAATTTGGATTCTTCAAGAAAAATTTATGCTCGATCTCCCACAATGGCCTAATTATGGAATGGTTCAGTCGAGAAAATTTGTACAGCATGCCATGTGTCACTGTTTTGACCTTCGGCTCTGAAATCGATATACAAGAAACGAAAGTCGGTGCGCTTTCAACCACTTTTTACATTATTTAAATCAAATTCATGAAACGAAGGTTATGACGATTTTCCCTCGGTCACCTATTTTAGATGAAATTATTGAGCCTTCAAAAACCCTAAATTCCACTAAAAATATCTCCAAAACTATAGGGAACCAAGATCTAAAAATTTTATGCACAGTTATTAAATATTTCAGCTCCACGTGATAAAAATTTCAGGTTTTGAAGCCCCGTATAAAAAAATTTATAGCAAACATTCTAAGATGACATATTTGAAGAAGCGAAACCATAGAATCCCAAGATCTGATACCAAATGTTATGAAACCAACGCAAAAAATAGAATAAAATATATATCAATGACATATAAATCAACCTCTTTGAGGGGGAAACCTTTAAATTCCATAAATGAAAAATTCTTAGATGATACATATGACAAAACCTACCTCCTATATATAGGAGTCTAAGGGGTCACAATATAACAATATGGGGACCACATGGTGATTAGGAGATCATGTGTTTTGCACAAAATTGAAAGTGCTCAAAACTGTACCAAACCTGAGCGAATAAAAAGGTATCATCGTTGTGATTCTGGTGCCACAAATGGTTTGAAAAACTAATGTGGTATGAGGAAGATATCGTGTTCTATTCATTTTCCCAAACAGCTAGAAATTTTGTGACTGGGATGCCCAGTCAGCATATAGGTACAGTCAGCAGGTGGCATATTTTGTGGAATATTCCATTTTCTCACAGCCAATCAAATCATGCCACGTGGCTAATTCGAGGCCATTGATTTTGGTGGTACGAATTTTGTTTCTGACCGTTGATGGGGTTTGTATGTTTTTTATTTGGGTCGTTGGATGAGAGACATGTGGCAAGGCCGCAGGATGCCACGTGTCCTCAGGAGGTTGGAGTAAAATTTTGGTGGAATCGGGGGGGGGGGTGTCGACCCCACGACCTTCAGCACGCCTGCATAGCTATCCAACTGTCTCCGCTACCATATGTTTCTTACTATGTTAGTCTATTTCTTTATTTTATGGTGTATATGTTTTCAATTCAGAGGGGGGCGGGGCCGCCCAACCCACTGGTGGCCCCAAGTTTGTGATCACATGGATCAAAGTTAAACCGAAACATTTAAACTACAAGCATACAGTTTTCTAAACCGTAACCTCTGGCAGAAGGTTAGACCTGTCACATGACATTATTTGTGGATAAGGCTTATGCGGTGGTTATATAAAATGTAAACCCTGGCAGAAAAACATAATAGTCACATGGCACGGTTCATTGGCAGCTAATGCGACGGGTTCGGAAATGGTTTTCAGAACTGTGACTCCGGGTTCCATGCCATGCATAGTTTCAAAAAGTTAGACTACGAAATTAAAGGCGGGGGGTCGGCATGTGACCACCCCGCCTAAACCATTTGATATCAATGCTAATGGTCTTATCCAACGAAACTGTGGAGGTACCCTAAATTTAGGGTTTTTATTATTTTTAGTGGCAGTTAAGTGTAGTCTCCACTTTTGGTGGATTTTTTCTAGTTGATATTGGGAAAAATGCATTAGGAGGTCAATTTTCGACCAATTTGGGTGAAACAAGAGTCTACCTTGACTAATTTGATAATTATGGAGCCATTGGTGTAGAGAAAACAACCATTAGAGGCTTTTAAACACATTTATTTTTCAATTTTAAGCATAATGACAAAGAGGGACATGCCATTGGGAGCTGGACCAACAGATGTATCCCAAGAGGGGTGAACTGCTTCATCATGCTTGCTGTGTAAAACTTATGTGTTATGTTTATTCTCTGTTATAAACTATTGTATAGTGTTATTTAGGCTTATTTTCTTGCTTAAAGTTCACAAATTCATCTATGTTTCATGGTTAAAATACTCATTCCTTAAGCAAAAAAATGGAGAAAAATTGCACATGTTTTTAAAACTGAAAGGACACTTAGCACAACAAAATAATATAGTCCTTTCAGATTAGGTTGGTATCAGAGCTAGAGTTTAATCTCTAGTGTTTTTGTGTTCAAAGATTTGTTTAACTTCTTGCAAGGTTTTTCATGCTTACCAGGCTCAAGCTTAAGAGAGGAGAAGGCAAATTGGTGGAAGGAAGAGGTTCTCAAAGCGATCCACAACAAAGGAGGGAAATATTGCCACATTCTCCACCACCTAGTTCACCTCCAAAAGAAGCAGAAGTAGCTATAAGCATGCCTCCAGGGGAAGAATAAATCCATGAAGAGGTGGATCCCAAAGAAGAAGAAAGAGTATTCAGGAAAGTATTCCTTGACATGAATGAAATGGTGAGATTCCTTTATCAAGAAAGTAATGAAAGACTAAAAGGAGAAGGATCCAAACTTCATAAGGAAGGTTAGGTATCATCAGGAGGTCACAATGATGAAGATAAATCAAAGAAGGGAAATGGAGGAAATGGAGGCAGTGGAAAGTCACCATCCTCACCCTCTTCATCATCATCCTCTACTTCATCTTCAGTACACCAGTCACACAAGTCAAAGAAAACTGGTAAAATTCATTTTTTAAAACTTGAGGTTAAATTTGAATTGCCAATGTTTAATGGTGAAGTCAATGCAGAAAATCCTGATAATTGGATTAGGAAATTGGAGGTTTATTTGAGAATTCATAACCTTCATGATGATGATACCAAAATCCAACTAGCTTCATTAAGGATGGAAGGTGCAGCTCTTGTTTGGTGGGAAGCCAAGACAAAGGAGGATATCAAGAATCACGGTAAGATTATACTATCATGGACTGATTTCATTACTGCAATAAAACAACAGTTTTATTCATTAGCTCACATGCAGAAATCCATAATGAAGTGGAAAAATTTTAGACAATTGAAAGGACAAAATGTATAAGACTAAACCTAATAATTTAGGAGAAGAGCTCTCTTATTAGGGGTATATTTACAGATTCAAGATGTTGAGATACAACAAGATGATGATCCTAGTGAAAATTAAGCACCTACACTAGGTGGGGCCTGCAGGCTACTTTTAGGTCTATGTCTATTTTTAGAATGGTGAGCATATTCTACTTATAGCAGGAGTCTATTTATAAATGGTTGAGCAAATTCTATTTATAGATGAGATTTTGTTTTTAGATGCATGGGCAAAGTATATTTATAGATCGTATGTCTAAAAATAGATCGGATGTCAATTATTATTAGCCCTTAATAATAATTAGACAATAAATAATAATATATTCTCTTGAAGCACTTGATTTCAGTTAACTAATGTGGTAAACTAGTTGACTGAAGGAATTACGATTTATAAGGTTGGTTGGTGGGACATGCAGAGTGGACTTTGTTGTAACTGAGTGATACAAAGTTGTAACAACGTTGGATGTGTAGTTATGTGAGTTCTTATATAGTTTAACTCAGTTAAGTGATTTAAACTCAGTTGTGCTAGTTGTAACTAAAGATACACTAGTGAGAGATCAATGAATTAATTATTTAATTAATTCACAAGCAGTGGTCTCACATGCAAATAAAGAAATACTACTGTTAACTACATGCATGTCAAATCCAGTGGAGACCCAGTTGAGAGATAGGTGAAAGGGTCTGTTTGACTATCAGTTGTGACTATAGTGGTGCATTCAATGCAACTACACACGCATTGGAGATGCCAATGAGGATTGCGCAGTAAAGGCAAGGCAAGATCAAAGTCATTCAGGGATCTTCATCAGCAGGGATTGCATAGTGGAGGCAGGTTGTTAGGAGGCAGTAAATTGGTGCATGTGTGAGCCAATTTTTGTATGACAGTGTGAGACAATTTTATATTGTACTGAGAACTCTTGGAGTATATTTTTGTATGAGATTTTTTCATGATCCATGATATACATAATATATGATATTTGGGGTTTTTAGCTTTATGCTTTCTCAGTAAAAACATGTGTTATGTGTGATTTATTTTTCTTCATGTGTTTGCAATTGGCGATTAAATTTTCGAAAAGATTGAAGTAGAAGGATTTTGTATTTGACATTGGATATAATTGTTAGATCAGGAGAATCCAACAATACATCACAGTATTAATAAATTTCTACATGGTATCGGAGCAAAGAAGATTGCAATATTGAAGCAGTAGTTGAGTTTTGTTGGTGGAAACAATTCGAATTTGCTACAAGAACTTCTTGGTGCGACAGTTGAGTAAACATCAAAATGGCTTTCAGTGGTTTGCGATTAGAGTATGTAATCGAGGCCAGCTTGAACTACATTGCATAGAAGGATAGGATGGAGGTGGTGCTTGAAGGTAATGGATTGATGGAATTTATCGACAGTGATGTTCCTAAGCCCACTTCAACGGATGCCGCATTACTTGACGCCTGGAAAAAGAAAGTAGCAAAGACGAGAATGATTTTGTTGGAAGGTGTGAGAGACCATATTGTCTCAAGAATTCATGGGAAATCCACTCCATTTTCAATGTGGAAGACTTTGACGGATCTTTTCCAAAGAAACAACGACCATAGGAAATTGGTGTTGAAGGATAAACTCAGAAAAATCAAAATGGAAAAGGGAGAAAATATTCCTAAGTATCTCACAAAGTTTGTCCAATGTCGGGATGAACTGGGGAGTGTGGTAATCACTGTTGTTGATGATTATTTGGTGATCTTGGCTATCTTGGTACGTCCTAATAATTGGCATAGTTATCAAGACTCTGTCAATGAACGGGAAAAACTTTCGGATTGGGAACGACTGTGGTTGGATCTAATGCGGGAGGAGTTCAGGCAGAACACCAGGGACGACTCTTCATCAAATCATGATGATGAAGAGGATTGTGCTTTGGCTTCCAAATAAAGGAAAGGGAAGGGGAAGAAATTCCACTCAAAATCTGAGGCTAAAGGCAAGAAGCTAGATTTGTCCAAGGTGAAGTGATTTCACTGTCACGAACATGGGCATCTTGCCACTAACTGCCCACAGAAAAAGAAGAACAAGAAGGTTGTTGGAGCTACAACTGGTGAGGCCCTTGTCTCGCAATTTGAACTTGATTTATCTTTGATCACATGCTTTGTTTTAAGCGCAATGGGATTAGTTTGGTATCTTGATAGTGGTGCTTCCTTCCACATGACAGGAGATAAGGATATTTTCAGTGACTTGGAGTCCCTACTTCACAGCGCAGACCGAAACAAAATCCTGACCGATTCACTAGATACATGGCTCTCATGAGAAAATGTATTGTGACTGAGCCATATTCCTTTAAGGAAGCAGTGCAAGAGCCCACATGGGTAAAGGAAATGGTGGAGGAGTATGACTCCATTGTAAGAAATAGGGCTTGGGAAATTGTTCTAAGGTCGGTTGATAAATCAGTGGTAGGTTGAAGATGGATCTACAAGGTAAAGCAAGTTGTTGATGGGAGTGTTGAGAAGTATAAGGCAATATTTGTAGCCTGGGGCTTCTCACATATCGAGGGGATTGATTATGAAGAAACCTTTGCACCTGTCACACGGTATTCTTCCATAAGTACCATCCTTGATCTCTCAACGCAGATGGGTTGGCACATTCATCAGAAGGATGTGAAGACTATGTTCCTTAATGGGATAATTAAGTAATAAGTGTACATTGAGCAGCCTGAATGATTTGAGATATTCAACAGTGAGTCACATGTGTGCAAACTAAAAAGAGTGTTGTATGGGTTGAAGCAAGCACCCCATGCTTGGTACACTCGGATCGAAAGCTATTTCACTGGACTTGGCTTCACCAAGACTGAGGCGGATTCAAACCTATACCAGATTGTGGTGGAGGGTAATATTTTAATCATTTTTCTTTATTTTGATGATTTAATACTGACTTCTGATGAGTAGTTGATACACTCATGCAAGGAGGATCTTGCAAAGGAGTTCGAGATAAAGGATATGGGCATCCTTCTCTATTTCATTGGATTGGAAATATGGCAGTGAGAAGGTGAAATGTTTGTGTCTCAAGGAAAGTATGCAAGGGAGATACTCAGTAAGTTTCACATGGAGGGCTGCAAACCCATGGATACTCCTCTTCCAGGAAACTAGAGGAAAGAGGACGCTACATCTAGAGAGGTATTGGATGCTACTGTCTATCGACAGTTGGTGGGTTCACCCATGTATTTAGTTAATACAAGACTGGACATATGCTATGCGGTGAACCAACTTCGTCAAGCGATGGTTAATCCTACCAAGCTCTTTTGTAAGGCTGGCAAGCATGTCCTAATATATCTCAGGGGCACATCTGAGTATGGATTATGGTAAAGACAGATGGATGAGGTGAAGTTGCATGGCTTCAAGGATGCAGATTGGGCGGGCAGCCCAACGGACAGAAAGAGCACATCAGGAGGGTTTTTCAGTATCGAATCTACAGTTATTTCTTGGTACAGCAAGAAACAGAGATCCGTGGCACTCATTTCAGCGGAAGCGGAATACATGGCAGCAAGTCAAGCTGCATGTGAGGCTATCTGGATGAGGAAGATCCTGATCGATTTGTTCGGTTATCATTTAGATCCTACAGTGATTCATTGTGATAATCAGAGTTGCATTAAACTCTCGATTAATCCTATGTTTCATTATATATCTAACCATATAGATATCCGGTATCATCATATGAGATATTGTGTGTAGAAGAAGATCATGTTGCTTTGGTACATTCCTACATAAGATCAGGATGCAGATATCTTGACGAAGTCGCTCACCCAGAGAAAATTCGAATACCATAGAGATAGGATCAGGGTGAAGGGTAATCCCTTTCTTGTTGAGAGGGAGTGTTGAGGTTCAACAAGATGATGATCCTAGTTTAAATTAAGCACCTACACTAGGTGGGGCCCGCAGGCTGTTTTTAGTTCTATGTCTATTTTTAGAATGGTGAGCATATTCTATTTATAGCGGGAGTCTATTTATAGATGGTTGAGAAAATTCTATTTATAGATGAGATTCTATTTTTAGATGCATGGGTGAAGTCTATTTATATATCACATGTATAAAAATAGATTAGATGTCAATTATTATTAGCCCTTAATAATAATTAGACAATAAATAATAATTTATTCTCTTGAAACACTTGATTTCATTTAACTGATGTGGAAAACCAGTTGAATAAAGGAATTACGAGTTCTAAGGTTGGTTTGTGGGACATGCAGAGTGGACTTCGTTGTAACTGAGTGATACAAAGTTGTAACAGAGTTGGATGTGTAGTTATGTGAGTTGTTATTTATTTTAACTTAGTTAAGTGAGTTAAACTCAGTTGTGCTAGTTGCAACTAAAGATACACTAGTGAGAGATCATTGAATTAATTATTTAATTAATTCACAAGCAGTGGTCTCACATGAAACTGAAGAAATACTACTGTTAACTGCATGCAAGTCAGATCCAGTGGAGACACAGTTGAGAGATATGTGAAAGGGTCTGTTTGACTATCAGTTGTGACTATAGTGGCGCATTCAATGCAACTACACACACATTGGAGATGCGATTGAGGATTGCGTAGTTAAGGCAAGGCAAGGTCAAATTCATTCAGGGATCATCATCAGCAGGGATTGCGCAGTGGAGGAAGGTTTTCAGGAGGCAGTAAATTGGTGCATGTGTGAGCCAATTTTTGTATGACAGTGTGAGACAATTGTATATTGTACTGAGAGCTCTTGGAGTATATTTTTATATGAGATTGTTTCATGATCCATGATATACAAAATATATGATAGTTGGGGTTGTTAGATTTATGCTTTCCCAGTAAAAACATCTGTGTTATGTGTGATTGATTTTTCTTCATGTGTTTGCAATTGAAAATAAAATTTCCGCAAATATTTAAATAGAAGGATTATTTATTTAACAGTGGATATAATTGTTAGATCAGGAGAATCCGGCAATATGTTACAGTATTAATAAATTTCTACACAAGATACTTTGCTCAAGTACATAGGAGGCTTACATAGCTAGCTAAAACATACTATTTCATGTTTAACCCTACAAGCTTAGATGAGGTATGTGTTCAAGCCACACATCTAGAAGCTAGAGGAAAAAATAATTTTGATGAGAGTAGGAAGAAGCCTTTTAAGGGGAAAAACCAAGAGAAGACCTCAAAAGGTAAAGGCAAAAAGAATGCATCTGTCAAGAAAGAGGGAGAGAAAGTGGTTTGTAAAATTTTTTCAAGAGAAGGCCATGAAGAGAAAAATTGTTGGAAATTACATCCTGAAAAGAGACCCAAGTATAACAATAAAAAAGGGAAGCAGAAAACTGCAGGTACAACTCAACATGACTTAGGAGAGGATTCAGGTGATGAAACTAAAATTACAACCATGGGATTGAAGAACATGAAGGGGAAATAAATTGAAACAAAACCCGGTACTAGTACTTCAAATTGTCACATATAAGCTCCAAATGAAGAAGAGAATTGAACTGTTTCATGAGAAGGTCATATCCAAACATACCAAGATTGACACATTGTTTGACAATGGGTCACAAGCAAACTTAATCTCTGAATACTTGGTCAAGAAAATTAATCTTGAGACCATTCCACATCCAAAACCATATCCACTTGGGTGGATTTTTAAGGATTCAAATTTAAAGGCTTCAAAGAAGTGCATATTGTGCTTTGCAATAACTGCACATTTTGTTGAAATAGTTGTATTAGATTTGGTTCCGCTTGATATTACATGTATTGTGTTGGGCGGTCCTTGTATGATAGGAAAGCGATCTTCCATCGCCATGAGAACTGTTGATCATAATCAGCTACCTATAAGATTTTCACAGGCCATCTGGCTTAAAATTCTCAAATCCCCTCTTCCAGCCTCAAAAAAATCATTTCTATGCCTGTCGGTACCATTTTTCGCCCCAAAATTACACTGTAACAGGCAGAAAACCCAGTATTTAAATATATTCAAGGCTTAGCCCCTTCGGCCCTAGCCCCTTTGTCCTTTTCTCCATGTAACCTGGGTACCAGACCAAGTGCTAAAACCAGAGGCACTTATCACGCAGGTATATCGGGTGCGTTTGTCACCGTCGATCTGTACAGATCCGACAGCATTCGCAAAGTCTTCATCGTGCACGTGGCCCACTCCGTTCATTGTCCAAATCACCCGTTCGCCGTCCGATCAACCTGCAGATCTACGACCAGGAACACATCCGTCCTGGTGGTCCTCGCAGCAACGCTTGTACCAAACCCGCCTGGATTCTATCGCACCGCTCTTCGACGGTGGGCAGTAATTCTCGTTTGGCCAGCGATTCCACTCATCGTTCGACACGTGGCTCAGCGCACTATTGCAAAACCGCTCTCCATCGCGCATTATGGTTCGGTCAAAGTCACAGTGCGATATTCACGACAGCCGTCCAATCTGGGGGTCTTCATCCAACGGTTGTCGCTCGTCAAAGCTACACGGCATTTAATCACAGCATATTTGACCCCTGTCCCACTATACGTCGTCCTCCTCCACGTCACCATTCCACGTTCCATTCAACACATTCTCTTCCGCCTTCCTTATATGTCATTCAAAAGGTCAAATTCAAAGTTTTTCATCTGCTATGCTCCGCCAACCTTCTCCATGGCCACCTCCCACCGTCACGCTGCATTTCCTATCATTGTTCTGCATTTCTTGGCCTCTTCACCTTGCCGTGCCGTCTTACCATTATCCCCACTGTGTTCACCTTCCCGTGCATGGTTTTCTTTAACGAGTTTGTGGATTTTGTAGGTTTGCAACAGCGAAAAGCTATCATGATTCACAGCCTCTATTACTGATATAGAGAGCACGTCAAAGGACCATTTTTCATAGCTGAATTATGAAGAAAGGCTCGGGAAGATAAACTGACAAGACTTCCATTAAAAGCAACAGGGTTAAAATCTGTCAAACCCTCCCAGGAAGATTCAAAGTGCAGATTGGACAGGTGAAGATGTAAATGTTGCGGTAGAGAGTATCAGTGGAAAATCAGAGGATTTCGACGATCAAAATTGAAGGTTTCAAGCTCTAATTAAAATTTAGAAGACAGAGGGTACCATGCACAGGGAACGATACTCTCCGAGTTTCATTTCAGCAGGATTTTCTTTCAGGAAAGGACAGAATGTTCATATGATTTTATCTCTATACCGTGTTCCTGAAGAGACTTTCACCCAATGCATTTATTTCAGAAAACAGGCTGCAGAGAACGTGCAACACCATAAAGTCATCGAGTAGTATGGGCGTGCACATTTCCACCATCTTGTCCTTATGAAGCAAATTTATGGTTCATCGCCTACTTCATTTATTAAGTTTTCTTTTTCTCTATAAAACACCCAAAGAACAAATTATTGAGGGTTCCAGATTTTATTAGAAAATTATGCAGTGAAAGGATTTTTGCATACATTTTGTAAAACTCTTGTATGAAGGCTCAGAGCCCATAGGGTCTCAGTGAGGAGGAATTCTATCTATTAAAGAGGATTCTGGTCTTTGGTATTTCACAATGTGTAACCTTTTCTCTTATGTGTTATATTAATAGATCATTTCATTTCATCCATCTTTCTTGTATCATGTTTTGGAATGCGAGTGGCTCACTGATTTTTGGTATGGATTCATCCTAGTTGATTCCCATGCTCGGATCAGTCAAGTGCTTTAAATATGGCTCATGCATGATATACTGTTCCATTATTCATCTAACCCATATTTCTGCTATATTGGTTTCTTTGGGAGGGTGTTTTTAAAACGCCATTGTTGTGTATGGATTCTTAGATTGGTAAGCCCATGCATGGCTATGTTGTGTATCTGGATATCAGCCCAATGATAACTAGTATCTTCTTGATATTTCTTTCACAAGCTCACCCCTTTTGATAATTGATTTCTGTGACATATTACTTGAGTTGGCCCTCTTTACAGTAAATTGTCTCTTAACTGTCTGATGCCTTTATATTGGAATCTTGCATCTTGCCTCTGCAGTATTCTTTTCTCTGTGACACTTTCTGAGGGTCTTGGTACCATTTAAATCATATTTCCCTGTTTACAGGAGATAGCATGTGAGCTGAAGTTGACAACTTCATACATTATATTATACACTCCTTGCTATGCTAAGATGTCCTAGGCACTGGTCTATCAAAACTCTAGGCTATCTCTAGGAGCGACAACATCTTTCTGGCGCCATTGCCGGGGACGAAGTTAAGAAAATAAGAATCCCTGGGCCTCGACAAAATCTAATTCACTCTTCAAGTAGGTGAGTATGGAGAGTTGAGAGTTGTAGATCTCTCACCTTGGCGACTCCACATTTGCTCATTTGATAAATCTATTTGTAGTCCTGGCTCCTCGAAAGCCACATCTGAGGTCAGATAAGTCACAGTCAAAGACACCTTCTTCGTCTGACCCAGAGAAGATCATACATAGAATAAGTTGGAAAGAGAGGAAATCAGTCCGCTCTGAAATCCCTGAATTGTCTATTGAAGACTATCCATCCTCTTCTTCTCAAGAAGCTCAAGTGCCAAATCCCGACTCCACTGTGGGAGATACTGATTATTATTATTCAGATAGTCCGCCCCGAGGAGGTGTCCAATTTAAAGAAAATTTTCATCCTAATCCTGAGGTTGAAGAGGTAAAATAAGTCACCGAAGCATCCGTTGTTAACAGACCATTGTTCCCCTCAACACCTCAAGCTGCAGCCGAGTATATCCCTATTGTTATCCATACTCCACTTCCACCTCCTCCTCTTCCTCCATTTACACATCAGACTGTTGCACTACCCCCACCTCCTCCAATGGCCAATGCTCCAGCTTTCTTGTTGAATAAATATGCTCCCTTGGCATTACCTCAAGTGTTGAATGATATGCCCCAATATTATCTGAATATTTTGCCCAGAATCAATGGGGAAAATGAGATTGATGCTCAGAAACATCTTGAGACTTTCTGCTCTTTTGCAGAGAACTTTAATGTTGAAAATTTGGATGTGGTCTTAAGACTGTTTGTACAATCTCTTGATGGTGAAGCTCGAAAATGGTTTAATACTTTGGCTGGTCATTCTATTACCACTTGGGATAATATGGAGGATACTTTTCTCAGAAAATGGGGGGAGAAGAAAGATCACGGACAATGTCTTACTGAGTTTAATACACTCAAGAAAATACATAATGAAGGGGTGTCAGAATTTATCAAGAGATTTAATAATTTGTATCTAAGCCTTCCTGTTGATATGAAACCTCATCAAACTGCTACTAAAGTTGTTTCATAGCAGCCTTTGACTCAGAATTTGGTTTCTCTCTCAGAGAAAGAAAGCCTGCTACTCTGGATGATGCTCAGACAGATGCTCTATAAATCGAGGCAAATTTTTCCTCCACTGGTAAATCAAAGGGAAAATACGAACATGATACTAGAAGAAAGGGAAAAGAGGAGGTGTCTACTTCTAGTCAAGACAGAGACTCCAGTACTAGCATAATTGAAGAAATGAACAAAAATATCAACAACCTTACTAATAAGCTGGGTAAGCTCGAATTGGAGGCCAAGAATTCAGCCTCCAGGAATTTCTAGAATGCTCCAAACAGAGGTTACAATCCTCAGTATAGGAAACCACCCTTGAAAATTTTGCCAAGGGAAGCAAAGGAGCAACATGATCAAGTACCACACCCATTGTATCTGGAAGGTCCAGTAGATGATTCTACTGAAGACACTGCCTATGGACTTGGAGGATGCAAATATTGCCTTTTCAAATAGTGATGGAGAAGAATTCCCTTTGCAAGGGAATGATGGAGCTGAGTGCTCATTGCAAGAAGAAGAAAAGACCAGAGACACAGAAGAAGCAGAATTTGATCATTATTGTAAACAATTTGATGATTTCATGCAAGCGCATTTCAATAGAAGATATGATCTCATATCCTCTAGGAAGAGGACTCATACTCAAGATCAAGAAGGAGAGTTACCCCAGAAGGAAGCACCTACTCAGAAGGAGTCTACAATGTAGAAATTCACAGACAAAGGTAAGGGCCCTCTAAACAAACCTTTGCAGTCTAAAGATCAAGTTCCTTCCTCTTCAAAAGTAGCCATCCCTCCTAATACTAAGTTTGTGTCAAAAGAAGTAAAACCCCCAGCTGAAAATAAAGAGCCAAAAGCGGTTATAATAGAGAAGTCTCCTCCTGTTTTCAGTCTACAAAAAGAACTTGAGAAGGTCAAAATCCCAGTCCCCCTGACTGAGCTGTTGAAACAACCTGCATATCAATACCAAGTCACCTAATTCATGCTCCCTCAGGAAGCACCTCTCATCCCAGATAGTCTCAACCTTCAAGAAGAAAGACCCATGGTTGTCTTTGGCCCACATGTTGAGGAATTAGATGCTTCTACTCCTCCCTTTTATGTGTCTCTAGTGATTCATGACCTGCTATTACATAATTGTTTGTTAGATTCTTGAGCTTCCCATAATTTGATACCTCTGTCAGTCATGGAACAACTAGGATTACAAATCACCCGTCGATACAAGGACCTATATTCATTTGATTCCAAAAGAGTTAAATGCTTGGGGATGATCAAGGATTTGGTGGTTAATTTGGCCCAGATCCCAGCTAAAAGTGTAGTAATGGACATCGTGGTAGCTGACATCCCAGCTCGTTTTGGTATGTTGCTGTCAAGATCTTGGGGAACAAGAATTGGTGGATCACTCAAGATGGATTTAACATATGCCACTATCCCAGTTTTTGGTGGCTAAGAGAGGAGATTGTACAGGGAGACTAGATTTGTCAAGATGGTGACAAAGGCTAACAACTCAGTTAATTCTCCAGTCTACAGTAGAGAAGGATATTTCTCATGCTTGATGCTGGAAGAAGATCAAGATTATGCTCATGAACCATCCTTTTGCCAGATCAAGACTGAACAGCCCTCAGAGAGCAATGAAACAGGAATCTGGACACTTCATTTTGATGGAGCAAATTCAAGAGAAGGTAATGGAGCTGGGGTACTATTGATTTCTCCTACAGGAAGATGGGTTCCATTGTCCTTCAAGCTAGAATATGAAGCCACTAATAACGTGTTTGAATATGAAGCACTTCTACTAGGATTGTGGACAGCCAAGAATATGAACATACAAAGTTTGAAAGTTCTGGGAGATTCAGAACTGGTGGTTAGACAAGTCAGGAATCAGTGTCAAACCAAACATCCATGGTTGAGGGCTTATAGGAATGAAGTTTGGGACATGGTAGAAAATTTCTTCTTGGCATTCAATATCCAGTTCATGCCCTGAGAACAGATAGGATGGCTGATTCCCTTGCTGTAGCTACTAGTACATTTCGTCCGCCTCAGAACCCCCTTTTAAGATATGAAATTGAGGTACGTTATCAACCATCAATCCCAAATAACATCAAGCACTGGCAGGTATTTGAGGATGAAGAACATATGAAGAGATTCCTAGAAACAGTAGGGGAATTCTCAAATATGGAGATTGATGCTGGTGAAGAAGAGGAGGCTAAAGATACTTCAGAAATAAATTGGGAGAAGAAAGTGGCAGGTAATGAAGTGTTGCAATTGAAGGGAAACGTTATACCTAGAGGGCTGGTGCCTCTAGAAATATTATTTGACAAGAATGATGTCCCATTGCAGCCAAGCAAAATGATAGAAGAAAATCAGGTAGAGGACCTGAATTTGGGTACTGAGGCTGACCCCAAAATTGTAAAATTGTCTAAGAAAGTCCCAGAAGAATATAAAAAGCTATACCAGAAATTGTTTCAGTCTTACAGAGATGTGTTTGCAGGGTCTTATCAGGACCTAAAAACTTTTGACATCAATATAATGCAACACAAAATTCCCCTGAAGAAAGATGCAAAACCTCATAAGCAGAAGCTCAGAAAGATAAATCCCCTGTTTCTTCCTTCTATTGAGAAGGAAATAAAGAAGATGTTAAAGGCCAAAATAATTGTACCATTGAGGTACTCTGAATGGGTGGCAAACCTAGTCCCTGTCCGGAAGAAGAATGGAGAAATAAGGCTGTGTGTGGATTTCAGAAATTTAAACAGAGCATCCTTAAAGGACAATTATCCACTGCCTAAGATGGACCACATCTTGTAGAGGGTGGTTGGAGCTTCTAGGATGTCAATGATGGATGGATTCTCTGGTTATAACAAGGTGGCTGTACTTCTAGAAGACCAAAAGAAGACCGCTTTCACCACACCATGGGGTACATTCATGTATGCCAGGATGCCTTTTGGATTGATCAATGCAAGGGCCACTTTTCAGAGGGCCATGGACATTGCTTTTGTTGGGGAGCAAGATAAATTATTGGTGGTCTACCTCGATGATATCACTTTATTTTCAAAGAATGACACTGAGCACATTGAGCATCTACGTAGAACCTTTGAGAAATGCAGAAGGTATGGTCTCTCTCTCAATCCTCAAAAGTCTTTATTTGCATTAGAAGAGGGAAAATTTTTGGGACACATTGTGACTAGAGATGGGGTGAAGATAGATCCCAAGAGGCTAGAGGCTATAAATGGTATTGCTCTCCCCAGGAATAAAAAAAAAGTTCAGGTGTTCCTTGGTCATATAAACTTTTTGAGGAGATTCATCCCTAACTATGCTGAGATAGTTAGGCATATAACAGACATGCTGAAGAAGAAAAATGAGGTAAAGTGGTCACAAGAATCACGAGAGGCCTTTGTCAGGATTAAAAATGCATTTGCTGAAGTCCCTGTGCTAGCTAGGCTGGATTATTCCAAACCTTTTATGATCTTTTCATTTGCTTCACCCCATTAAGTAGCAGGATTTTTATTGCAGAAGAATGAAGATGGATATGAGCAGCCTATTGCCTTTTTCAGCCAGGTGCTTCATGATGCTGAACTGAAATATAACATATTGGAAAAGCAAGCATACGCCCTAGTAAAATCCCTCAAAGCATTCCGCATGTATATCTTGCAGTCCCATATCATTGCATTTGTGCCTGCAGCTGCTGTAAAAGATATTCTTATCCAAGGGGACAGTGAAGGAAAAAGGGGAAGTTGGATTGCCAAAATACAGGAGTATGATATAGACATCCATCCTACCAAGTTGATCAAAGGACAAGGACTTGCCAAAATATTATTTGAATCAAACTAACAGGCCATGGGTATAAATTTATCCATAATAGCAGCTGAGGAATCTGAAGAGAAAGAAGAGAGACAGGGGATTGGGGTAGCTACTCCACAAACACATATAAAGTACCTCACCAGTCAGTGGTACAAAGAGATAGTAGAGTATCTCCTCACACTCAGCTACCCTCCAAGCTGTGATAAAGGAAGATACAGATCACTAAGGCTGAGATCACAGAAATATATAGTTGCTAATGGCCAGCTATACTGGCGAGATCCTTTAGGCATCCTACTCCTGTGTCTCACAGAGGATGAAGTGGAGATTATAATTGCTGAATTTCATGAAGGAATTTGTGGGGGTCATTACAGCTGGAGAGCCACTGCTCATAAAATACTGAAGGCGGGATTCTATTGGCACAAACTATTTGGAGATGTTTTTTCCCAGGTTAGAGCATGTGATAAATGTCAGAAATTTGCTGAAAGGCAGAAGCTGACACCCCTGCCCATGATTCCCGTACACATGGATGTACCATTCCGACAATGGGGAATCGATTTTATAGCTGAAATACATCCTCCATCAAGTGGTCAGCATAAGTGGATTTTAACTGCCACTTATTATTTCACAAAAATGGTGGTAGCCATACCTACGAGGAACGCCACAAACACTGTGATAATAAAGTTCATGGAAGAAAACATCATATCCAAGTTTGGTGGTCCTGATAGAATAGTGACTGATAATGCACAGGCTTTCAAGTCTGCTAAATTTGTGAATTTCTGTCAGCAATATAATATCACTCTAAGTCACTCTACAGCCTATTATCCATAGGGAAATGGCTTGGGAGAGTCTTCCAATAAAACCCTGGTGAGGGCATTGAAGAAGGCTATAAATGAAAACAAGAAAAATTGGGATTCCCAGTTAAAATTCGCTCTGTGGGCAAATAGAATTACCAGCAAGAGAGAAACTGGAAAATCTCCATATGAATTGGTGTATGGGAGGGCAGCAATATTTCCTATTCAATTAGCCCTACCAGTAGCCTGATTCATGCAGGAAATTCAAGAAGAGCCTGATGACATGACCAGGCAAATAAATCAACTGGTGGAATTGGAAGAAACACACAATCAGGTAAATCAAAGGCTGACAGAGTATCAGGAAAAGATGAAATACCTTTTTGATCAGCATGCTAAGGACCGGAATCTAGAAATTGGTGATCTAGTGCTTAGATGGGACATCCGGAGAGCTGAAAAAGGAAAACATGGTAAATTCGATCCGCTCTGGTTCGGTCGTTTCAAGATTGTGGAGCAGGGAGGTAACAATACTTTCAAATTAGAAAATTTACAGGGTGACTTGCTTGATGCCCCTATGAATGGTCAGTTCCTTAAGCCCTATTTTCAGTTCTGATTCGGGCCAAAACAGCCTATTGTATTATATTGTATATTAGTTTCTTGTTTCGTCTTTGTTTGAATAAGGTGGGTGTCGTGATGAATCATGAAGTAAAAAACAGAAGGGATGAAGAGAAGAATTCACATGAAAGGAGTATTTGGTGGTCTGCGGAGTTCTCGACACGTCCATGGATGGACGTGTCATCCCCAGATGGAGCCGATGTTGATCATAATCAGCTACCTATAAGATTTTCATAGGCCATCTGGCTTAAACCTCTCAAATCCCCTCTTCTAGCCTCAAAAAATCATTTCTATGCCTGTCGGTACCTTTTCCCGCCCCCAAATTACACTGTAACAGGAAGAAAACCCCGCATTTCAATATATTCAAGGTTTAGCCCCTTCGGCCCTAGCCCCTCTGTCCTTTCCTCCATGTAGCATGGGTACTAGACCAAGTGCTAAAACCGGAGGCGCTTATCACATAGGTATATCAGGTGCGTTTGCCACCGTCGATCTATACAGATCTGATGGCATTCACAAAGTCTTCATCGCACCCGTGGCCCACTCTGTTCATTGTCCAAATCACCCGTTTGTTGTCCGATCAACCTGCAGATCTACGGCCAGGAACACATCTGTCCTGGTGGTCCCCGCAGTAGCGCTTGTACCAAACCCGTCTGGTTTCTATCGCACTTCTCTTCGGTGGTGGGCGGTAATTCTCGTTTGGCCAGCGATTCCACTCATTGCCTGACATGTGGCTCAACGCACTATTGCAAAACCGCTCTCCGTCGCGCATTATTGTTCGGTCAAAGTCACGGCGCGATATTCATGATAGCCGTCCGATCTGGGAGTCTTCATCCAACGGTTGTCGCTCGTCGAAGCTACATAGCATTTAATCATAGCATATTCGACCCCTGGCCCACTATACATCATCCTCCTCCATGTCACCATTCCACGTTCCACTCAACGCATTCTCTTTTGCCTTCCTTATATGTCATTCAAAAGGTCAAATTCAAATTTTTTCATCTACTATGCTCCACCAACCTTCTCCATGGCCACCTCCCACTGTCACGCTGCATTTCCTATCATCGTTCTGCATTTCTCGGCCTCTCCACCATGTTGTGCCGTCTCACAATTATCCCCACTGTGTTCGTCTTCCCGTGCCTGGTTTTCTTTAATGAGTTTGCGGATTTTGCAGGTTCGCAATGGCGGAAAGCTATCATGATTCATAGCCTCTATTACTGTGATAGAAACCACGTCAAAGGACCATTTTTCAGAGCTGAATCATGAAGAAAGGCCCAGGAAGATACGCCGACAAGACTTCCATTAAAGGAGCAAGATTAAAAAATCTGTCAAACCCTCCAGAGTCATTCAAAGCACAGATTACGCAGTCGAAATCATTAATGGAGCAGCAGGGAAATATCAGTGGAAGGTAGATAATCAAAGGCGTGTAATTGAAGATTTTGGGGCCTTGATCTAACCTTTTGAGGGCCGTGTACCAAGTTGAAGATCCTGCAGATCACCTAAAAGATTTATGCACAGAAAATAATTCCCTCCAGGTTTTATTTCAGCAGAGTTTTCTCTCCAGGAAATGAGGGAATTTTTTTGTGATTTTACTGCTTTGCCGTGTGCCTAGAGAAATTTCTAACCACAGCATTTATTTCAGTTAGCAATCCACAGAGTACAAACAAAATTACAAATTCATCGAGCAGTATGGGCGTGCACGTCTCCTCCATTTTTTTTTTTTGATACGACTAAATGTTTATCACCTACTTCATTTATTAATTTTTTTGTTTCTCTATAAAACCCCCAAAGAACAGATGATTCAGGGTTCCAGATTTTATCAGAAAATTATGCAGTGAAAGGCTTTTTGCATACATTTTGTAAAGCTCTTGTATGAAGGCTCAGAGCCCATAGGGTCTCAGTGAGGAGGAGTTCTATCTGTTAAAGAGGATTCTGGTCTTTGGTATTTCACAGTGTGTTTCTCTTATGTGTTATATTAACAGATCGTTTCATTTCATCCATATTTCTTGTATCATGTTTTGGAATGCGAGTGGCTCACTGATTTTTGGTATGGATTCATCCTAGCTGATGCCCATGCTCGGATCAGTCAAGCCCTTTAAATATGGCTCATGCATGATATACTGTTCCATTATTCATCTAAACCATATTTTGGCTATATTTGTTTCTTTGGGAAGGTGTTTTTAAAATGTCATTGTTGTGTATGGATTCTTATATTGGTAAGCCCATGCATGGCTATGTTGTGTATCTGTATATCAGCCCAATGATAACTAGTATCTTCTTGATATTTCTTTCACAAGCTCACCCCTTCTGATAATTGATTTCTGTGACATATTACTTGAATTGGCCCTCTTTACAGTAAATTGTCTTTTAACTGTCTGATGCCTTTATATTGGAATCTTGCATCTTGCCTCTGCAGTCTTCTTTTCTCTGTGAGACTTTCTGAGGGTCTTGGTACCATTTAAATCATATTTCCCTATTTACAGGAGATAGCATGTGAGCTGAAGTTGAAAACTTCATACATTATATTATAGGCTCCTTGCTATGATAAGATGTCCTAGGCACTAGTCTATCACAACTCAAGGCTATCTCTAGGAGCGACAACAAGAACAAATACCATTTATTCAAATATGGCAAGGAGTACATTGTTAGAGCACATCAGAAGAAGACAAATATTGCAATGGTAAATGTTGGGCAGGTAAATAGGCTGGTGAATTCAAGTAAGAATTTTGTTCTTCTAATGATTAAGCCTAAAGATGATGTTAATCATGAGTCATTTGAAGATTTTGATCCTAAGTTGAAATCAGATTCATATGATGCAGTTGATGCACATCATGAGATGTTTCAGGAGCCAACAGGATTGCCTCCTAAAAGGGAGATTTAACATGAGATTCAGTTGCAACAAGATTGTCCTCTTCCAAACATTGGCATGTATCGCATGTCGATAATGAAGAATGATGAAATAAATAGGCAAATCAAGGACTTTTTGGACAATGGACTCTTAAGGCCAAGCATTTCACCATGTGGTTCACCCATAGTCTTGATTCTGAAGAAAGATGGGACTTGGTGCATGTGTGTTGACTTCAGAGCTTTGAACAAGATAACGGTAAAAAATCGATACCCATTCCCAAGGATAGATTATTTGCTAGATCACCTGAAAGAAGCAAAGTTTTTCACTAAGTTATATTTACGAAGTGGATATCATCAAGTAAGAATTACAGAAAGTGACATATGGAATACTGCATTCAAAACCAAACAAGGACTCTTTGAGTGGTTGGTTATGTCGTTTGGTTTGTTTAATGCACCGAAAAATTTCATGCGTGTTATGGATAATGTTTTATGTCCATTTCCTGATGACTTTTTGATTGTGTATTTAGATGATATACTTATTTTCAGAAAAACAAGAGAAGAACATGTCTTTCATGTAAAAATGGTACTTGATGTTTTGAAGAAAGAGCAATTATTTCTTAACATGTCAAAGTGTGAATTCAGAAAGACTTCTCTGGTTTATTTGGGACACATTGTAGGAGGAGGCGAGTTGAGAATTGATCCTTATAAAGCGGAAGCCATTTTGAATTTGCCCACCCCCAAAATAGTAACCGAGGTAATAATTTTCTTAGGCGCAACTAAGTATTGGAGAAATTTTATTGCTAACTTTTCTACCATAACAGCTCCTATGTATGCAATGACAAGTGTGAAGAAAGGCTTCCAATGGGGAGGAAAATAGTAGCAATCTTTTGAAGCATTAAAAGACAAGATCAGTTCAGCTCCGGTCCTTGCATTACCAAATTTGAGACAACCATTTGAGATATAGACCGATGTTAGTGATTATGCCATGGGCGCAGTACTTCGGCAGCATGGTAAGCCTATCGCTTTTCATTTTGAAACATTCAATGGTGTTGTAACTAATTATCTTACATATGGAAAAGAGATGTATGTGTTGGTACAAAGTGTCAAGAAGTGGAAACACTAATTGATGGGTAAAGATATGATTATACATACTGATCACCAACCATTACAGTACTTGCGGTCGCAAACAAAATTGTAGCAATCACGACATTTCAGGCGGATGGGATTTCTTCAACAGTTTCACTTGGTTATAAGGTACAAGAAAGGTATTTTCAATAAATTTTCTGATATGCTTTCAAGGCCAATTATAAGTGCTTCTACTTACTTAAAAATGATTCTATTGTACATGAGAGTTACATAGAACAATATGCATCTGATGTTGATTTTCAAGAATCTGTGTATGCTAGTTTGAGTGAAGGGAATCAAGTTGAGGAAAATGATTATCACATGCATAAAAAAAATTTCTTTCATTTGGGAAAGTTGTGTATACCATAAGGAGAGAGACTTATTTTCATGAGAGAGGCTCATTCGTCTCTTATTTCTCGATACTTTGGGGTAAGAAAAACAATGGCACATCTACAGAGGTATTTCTATTGGCCTTGCATGATAGATAGTGTGTCACATTTTATAAGAGGATGTTCCATGTGTGCAACAAGCAAGCCTAACAATAGGAAGCTTGGGTTGTACACGCCACTACCGGTACCATCAAGGCCATGGGAGAGTGTCTCCATGGAATTTTTTGGAGGTCTGCCTATGTCAAGAAAATAACATTATTATCTTTATGTAATTGTGGATATATTCAGTAAAATGTGTATACTTATGCCATGTAAGAAAACCATTACTGTTGAAAAAACTGCTAAACTTTATTTTAAACATGTATGGGTTCATTATGGTTTTCTAACTTCTATTGTTAGTGACAGGGATTCCAGGTTCGTTGGGAATTTTTGGTCCAATCTTTGGAAGATGATGGACACAAAGTTGAAAAAGAGTACTGATTTTCATCCGCAAACTAATGGTCAAACTGAGGTGGTGAACAGAACCGTTGTGCATCTATTGAGAGGATATTGCAGCAAACATTCCAATTTGTGGGATGAGCAACTGCATTACATTAAACACACTTACAACTGGGCCAAGCACTTTTCTACAAATACTTCACCTTTTGAAGCCTGCTTTGGGTTTTTTCCGAAATCTTCATTAGACTTCATCTTTGAAAAGGATGTTGCTGATATTGACAAGGCTCAAAATTTCATTGAGAAAATTCAGATTATTCATCAACAAGTTCAAGAACAGCTTTAGAAGAGTCAAAGCAAATACAAGGAGAGGCATGACAAACATAGATTTGATCACAAGTTTCAAGAAGGAGATAAAGTATGGTTACACATAAGCAAATAAAGGATGCAAGGAGAAGGTAAAAATCTCAAGCCCATTTGCTATGGTCCATTCAAGATAATTAAACAAGTTGGTAATAATTCATTTCAACTTGACTTGCCTTCATATATGCAAATGTATTTCATTTTCAATGTGGAGAATTTACATTTGTATGAGACTCCTTTGATTGATTATCAAGGGAGTGATATTCAGTTGTCATCTATAGAATATTTCTTGCCATAATTTATGAACGAGCTCAAGGAGGATTCCATCCTTGATAGGAGAACACACACTTCTAAGAGGGGAAGTGTCGATTATCTTTGAATTGGGCTCAATGGCAGCAAACCAAGTAAGGCAAGGTGGATGGAAGTGGAAAAGGTGAGGGAGTTGTACCCTCATCTTCTAAACAGGCAATTAAAGTCTTTTGGGGTCCAATAGTTTCCCAATGGGGAGGTGTGATCAGGAGATCATGTGTTTTGCTCAAAATTGAAAGTGCTCGAAACTGTACTAAACGTAAGCGACCGGAAAGGTCTCGTCGTTGCGATTTCGGTGCCGTGAATGGTTCGAAAAACTGATGTCGTATGAGGAAGATATCGTGTTTTGTTCGTTTTCCCAAACAGCTAAATTTTTTGTGACTGGGATGCCCAATCAGCATACAGGTATAGTCAGCAGGTTGCATATTCTAGGTAATATTCCCTTTTCTCACAACCAATCAAATCGTGTCACGTGGTTGATTATGGGCCATTCATTTGGTGGTACAAAGTTTTTTCTGACCGTTGATGGGGTATGTACGTTTTTTATTTGGGTCGTTGGATGAGAGACACATGGCAAGCCCGGAGGCTGCCACATATCCTCAGGAGGTTGGAGTAAAATTTTGGTGGAGTTGGGGGGTGTCAACCCGTCGGTCTGAAATTGTGAGAACAAAGTATTTCTCATACGAGAGATTAATGAGTAGGGGCTTTTCTTGGTTATTTCACCTTTACTAGAAAGGATGAAACGAGAGGCTACCTGGCCCACAAACTGACTCTACCTAAAGAAATAAAATGTAATCACTGTAATAGATCCGATCAATGAAAGTATTTGTTTATGTGCAAAGTATTCATTAATCCAACTTTCATGTTTGAATAGGCAAGATTATGTATTCTGCAAATGAAGTATAGTGGTTTGAAAATGAACTAATAATTTTTGTTCACTGTTTAAACCTGCTTGGGAAAAGTTGTCTTATAAAAATTTACTGTTTAAAGGAGCAGAATCTGAACATATGCAGCAAAATTATACAGTATGACAACAAATAATTGTTTAAGCGGTTCACCCCTCTCTTGGGCTACCTCTGCTGGGTCCAAAAGCCTCTAATTAGGCTTTTCCCTTTTTGATTAAATGCTCAAAATGTGAATAAAACTGTATAGAAGCCTCAAAGGGAAAAATAAGCTACAAATTAAGATTCAGAAGGCTGAAATCAGTATAAAATGACTAATCAATCACCTCCATTGGATGAGGATAGTCCAAAACAGCTCTTCTTTCCTTAGGCCCTAGTGGCTCCATGACCAAAAATGCTGGTAAATTCTCTAATAGAGCACCTTTATGGCTCTACAAACACTCACAACAGCTCTAGAATGATCCAATACCCCAGAATCAAAAAAAATTTCGTCCAAAAAGGACTTTCCTAGCCAAAGTTATAGCTAACTGAAGTTTGCCTAGATTCTCTCCAGCTAAGTCTGGCTAACTGCCAAATAGCTCCGACAAATATAGAGTTCGGCGCTAAATTAGAGGAACCGCCAGTCTAAACTCCAGGGGGAGGGGGCTAAAATATAGGGCCTTATCCATAAGACCACGTCCTGGGCGCAAATCATGGCGTAAACCTTGGAATCATGCGATAGAAACTTGAATATATAACCATATAATTAATAAACTCCGCTCCACGTGACCAGAAGCTCCGCACAAACGCGCCGCGCCCAAATTCAAACTTTAAATTCGTTTTCCATGCCAATGGTTTAACAAACCTCCACCGTAGCCCATTGGTCGGGCCAATGTGTTGTGTCCGCCCCGACCCGGGGTCGAACCAAACCGCGACCAAACATATAGTTTTGATCCGCTCCATTTTGAAATACGTTTTTTAAAAACCCACGCATACCATAGCCCACGTGAACCACCACGTGCCTTTGACTTTTAAACCATTCATAACGTGCCCATCTCCAATGTTTAAACCATTGAACGTATAAAATGAAGTTTGCATTAATATATGGTATGGTTTAACATTTAAATTTTTTTAATAAGGTTTAATTAAAATTTAAAATTAATTAAAACATATAATTAATTAATATAATATATGATTAATTTAAACCATATAAAATATTAAAAACTATATAGTTTAATTAATTTATTAAAACTTAATAAAAATAAATAAAATTATTCCAACACATAGTATTAAAAAAATTTCCTTTCAAAATTGAAGGTTATTGGGCGATTTCAAAATGCAATATCTCCTCCATACAGTAATGGATTTGAGTGCCGTTCACAGCTATAGGATCTTTTTGGCGAGCTCTTTCCTGTCGTTTTGGTTTGGAACAATTCTGAGCAACTTCATTTTTGAGCATTTTTCTACAAGGGACTTGATCTCCTTATCACACCTCTCAAATGGGAAGCTTTTGGACCCCAAAAGCTCTCTGATTACTGAAATTGATGATGTGGAGACTGATTCTCCACTCTTGCACCTTTGAATAACTGAAATCTGCCCGATTTCATCAAATGGAGCTTTTGCGAAAATGTTAATTTGTCTCTGGAATCAACTGATCGACCATTGCTAAGATTGACGAAGTCATGATGAAAATTATTAAAATTTGCAGAACAGCAACTATGATTTGCATAAAATAAAATTTTTCTACACTGATCAAAATTCCCAGAAGACTTAAAATAACTATCACTTTGCAAACTGTTCCCATGGCGAATTCTACCATTCTGAAACCAACTTTGTCCCATGCTGAATTTTGTGTCCTTCTTGCTTGCACTGCTTTGCTTTGACACTTCATCCACTGCATTGGCTGACCCAAAAGGTAATTTGTGCAACATAATATCATCTTATTTCAAATACAAACTGTTATCAAACTGAGACAAATCATTAGCAACATCATAAAATGGCGAATGCTCAAAATCTGGTCGTTTCAACATTAACAAAGTTAGACTTTGACTTGCATTAACCAGTATTTTCAATTGACTTGCATGGAGTAAAGAAGATTCCAGCTTCTTCTTGTGAGCTCTCACAATGTACTCTTTACCATATTTGAACAAGTGATACTTGTTTTCATGGCGATGAAAGATGGCCTTCCTATCAAATAAATAAGGACTTCCCAAAACAATACCTGAGATATCAAGCGGCACCACATCAAGTTCCACTGTGTCAATAAAGTGTGCAGTTATTGCAAAGCGCAATATGCACTTCCTTGAGACTTGCAAATTGGCATCCTTGCATATCCATCCAAGTGGATAAGGCTTCGGATGTGGAATGGTCTCAAGTTTAAGTTGTTTGACCAAGTCTTCAGATATAAGATTCGCTTGTGACCCACTATCAAACAATGTGTCAATTTTGGTATGTTTTGAAATTACCCTCACATGGAAAAGCTCTATCCTCCTCTTTTCTTCATGAGTATCTTTGTGACAATTCAAAGAGCTAGAACTAGGAATTGTGTCTTGCACCACTTCTTTCCCCTTAATGTTCTTTAAAACCATGGCTATGCTTTTCGTCTCATCTCCTGAGTCTGATCCTAAGTCTTGCTCAACTGTTGCTACAGTTTTCTCCTTTTCTTTGGTCTTGTTTTTGTTCTTGAATTTTTCTGGTTTCAGTTCAGGATGAAGCTTCCAACAATGATCTTCATCATGACTTGTCTTCGAACAGTTCTTGCAAAAGAACTTTCCTTTGTCTTTTCTTGAATTTTCAACTCTCTTCTTTCCTTTGTTTTTGAAATTACTATCCTCATCAAAAGTATTCTTTCCTCTAGCTTCTAAATGTGTAGCCTGCACACAGACTTCATCTAAGCCGGTAGGATTGAAAATTAGAATAGTATGTTGTAGGTAATTGTGCCAACCTCCTATGTATTTCAACAAGGTGTCTTGACTTTGTAAGTCTACTCCAAGTAGAAGTGCTCTCCTCAAATCCTTTGAAGTTAATTCGGTACATTTTGGACAAAAAAGTTGCCTAAAAATTTTTCCAATTCATGATTGATTTCTGAATATGAGCAAGAGGATAAAACTGTTTCTTAATGGCTGTAATAAACTCATTCCAAGTTAGAGTTATCTTACCATGCTTTTTAATCTCCTCTCTAGTCTTGGCTTCCCACCAAACCAAAGTTGCTCCATCCATTCTAAAAGAGGCTAATTGGATTTTTGTGTCATCATCATGCAAATTTTGAATTCTTAGATAGACTTCCAGCTGTCTAATCTAGTTATCCAATTTTTCTGCATTCACATCACCATTAAACATTGGCAACTCAAACTTTGCATCAAGCTTTAACAAAGGATTTTTAAGAGACGTTTTTGTTTTTTGTGACAGATTTTCAGAAGTTGAAGAGGATGATGTGGAGGATGAGGATGATGATGGAGATGGTGGATCACCATTTCTCCATTCCCTTTCTAATGTCATCTTTTAATTTTTCCTCTGTACCTCTTTCTTGGCTTTGCCTTTCTCCAGCAGTCCCATTATTTCTCCTCCCAAGATAGATCCCACCTATCTCATGTTCTGTGCTTTCTGTGACTATTTCTTCTTCCTTGGGATCCATTTCCTCATGTACTTCTCCTTCTCTGGAAGACATGTTTGTGGCTGATTCTAAGGCTAATGAGGATGAAATGGAAGGTGGATGTAATGGCACTCTAGCCCTCCTTAGTTGAGGATTAACTTGTTATCTAACCAATTGACCTTCCCCTCTTTGCAATTTCAGCCTAGTAAGCATCAAATTTTGCAGAATCATACAATTTACTTGCACAAATTTCACAAACTCTTAAGAAAAACCTTGAGCTCCGATACCAACCTGATCTGAAATTGTGAGAACAAAGTATTTCTCATACAGAGATTGACAGTCAGGGGCTTTTACTGGTTATTTCACCTTTACTAGAAAGGATGAAACCAGAGGCTACATGGCCCTCTTACAGACTCTGCCTAAAGAAATAAAATGTAATCACTGAGATCCGATCAATGAAAGTATTTGTTTATGTGCAAAGTATTCATTAATCCAACTTTAATGTGTGAATAGGCAAGATTATGTATTCTACAAATGAAGTATAGTGGTTTGAAGATGAACTAATAAGTTTTGTTCTCTGTTTAAACCTGCTTGGGAAAATTTTACATATAAAAATTTACTGTTTAAAGGAGCAGAATCTGAAATAATGCAGCAAAAATATACAATATGACAGAAAATAATTGTTTAATCAGTTCACCCCTCTCTTGGGCTACCTCTGCTGGGTCCAAAAGCCTCTAATTAGGCTTTTCCCTTTTTGATTAAATGCTCAAAATGTGAATACAACTGTATATAAGCCTCAAAGGGAAAAATAAGCTGAAGATTAAGATTCATAAGGCTGAAATCAGTATAAAATGACTAATCAATCACCTCCATTGGATGAGGATAGTCCAAAACAGCTCTTCTTTCCTTAGGCCCTAGTGGCTCCACGACCAAAAACGCTGGTAAATTCTCTGATAGAGTGCCCTGATGGCTCTGAAAATACTCCCAACAGCTCTAGAATGATCCAATACCCCAGAATCAAAAAAAAATTCGTTCAAAAAGGACTTTCCTAGCCAAAGTTATGGCTAACTGAAGTTTGCCTAGATTCTCTCCAGCTAAGTCTAGCCAACTGCCAGATAGCTCCGACAAATATGGAGGTCGGCGCTAAATTAGAGGAACCGCTAGTCTAACCGCCAGGGGAAGGGGGCTAAAATATAGGGCCTTATCCATAAGACCACGTCCTGGGCGCAAATCATGGCGTAAACCTTGGAATCATGCGATAGAAACTTTAATATATAACCATATAATTATTAAACTCCGCTCCACATGACCAGAAGCTCCGCACAAACGCGCCGCACCAAAATTCAAACTTTAAATTCGTTTTCCGTGCTAATGGTTTAACAAACCTCCACCGTAGCCCGTTGGTCGGGCCTATGTGTTGTGTCCGCCTCGACCCGGGGTCGAACCAAACCGCGACCAAACATATAGTTTTGATCCGCTCCATTTTGAAATATGTTTTTTAAAAACCCACGCATACCATAGCCCACGTGAACCACCACGTGCCTTTGAATTTTATACCATTGAACATATAAAATGAAGTTTGCATTAATATATGGTATGGTTTAACATTTAAATATAATGGTATGGTTTAACATTTAAATTTTTTTAATAAGGTTTAATTAAAATTTAAAATTAATTAAAACATATAATTAATTAATATAATATATGATTAAATTAAACCATATAAAATATTAAAAACTATATAGTTTAATTAATTTATTAAACCTTAATAAAAATAAATAAAAATTTTCCAACACATATATTAAAAAAATATTTCTTTCAAAATTGAAAGTTATTGGGCGATTTCAAAATGTAATATCTCCTCCATACAATAACGGAATTGAGTGTCGTTCGCGGCTACAGGATCGTTTTGGCGAGCTCTTTCCATTAAATTTAGTTTGGACCAATTCTGAGCAACTTCATTTTTGAGCATTTTTCTACAAGGGACTTGATCTCCTGATCACCCCGCAACCTCTGGCACGCCTGCATAGCTCTCCAACCGTCTCCGCTACCATATGTTTCTTACCATGTTAGTCTACTAATTTATTTTATGGTGTATATGTTTTCAATTCGAAGGGGGGGACCGCCAGCGGTCCCAACCTGTTGGCAGCCCCAAGCTTGCGATCACATGGACCGGAGTTAAACCGCAACATTTAAACTACAAGTAGACATTTTTCTAAATCGTAACCTCCAGCGGAAGGTTAGACCTATCACATGGCATTGTTTATAGATAAGGTTAATGCGGCAGTTATATAAAACATAAAACTCGGTGGAAAAAACATAATAGTCACATGGCGCGGTTCATTGGCAACAAATGCGATGGGTTTGGAAATGATTTTTGGAACTGTGACTCTGCGTTTCATGCCATGCAGAGTTTCAAACAGTTAGACCGCGGAATTAAAGGTGGGGGGTTGTCATGTGAGCACCCCGCCCAAACCATTTGATATCAATGCTAACGGTATTATTCGATGGAACTGTGGAGGCGCCCTAAATTTAGGGTTTTTACTATTTTTAGTGGCAGTTAAATGCAGTCTCCACTTTTGGTGGAGCTTTTCTAGCTAATCTTGGGGAAAATGCATTGGGAGGTCAATTTTTGACCAATTTGGATGAAACAAAAGTCTACATATACTAATTTGAGAATTTTGGAGCCACTAATGCAGAGAAAATATCCATTAGAGGCTTGTAACCACATGTATTTATCAATTTTGAGCATAATGAAAAAGAAGGACATGCCATTAAGAGCTGGACCAGCAGATGTAGCCCAGGAGGGGTGAAATTCTTCACCATGCCTATTGTGTAAAACTTATGTGTGATGTTTATTCTCTGTTATACACTGATGTATAGTGTTATTTAGGCTTATTTTCATGTTTAAAGTTCACAAATTCATCTATGTTACATGGTTAAAATACTCATTCCTTAAGCAAACAAATGGAGACAAATTGCACATGTTTTTAAAACTGAAAGGACACTTAGCACAGAAAACTTATACACTCCTTTCATATCACATTGCCACAGCAATAACAATAATGGGGCTACACCTATGGGGCACAATAATAACAATATGGGGACTACATGGGCACACCGATAACAATAATTGGGTTACACTAACAATAAAAATAAGGGGATACACTAGTATTATAGGGACCTAACAACAATGTAAATATTTTTACAAATATGTGAAATTTAAAAAGGGTACTAAGTAAAAGGGTCTCATATTCCAGAGCTGGGGAGGAGGATTGTTTACTTGGGATAATTAAGGTTTTCTTGTGCTATGAGAAAAGTGAATTTCTTGGACAACCATTAAGGGTTGGTGGGTGCATGATTTTAATGGACTGGCTCTTAAATTAGATGAGCTGCAAAAGAAAGGACACAAACCCATACATTGGAGAACCTTAGCAAGGAAAAGAGGATAGGAAATTTATGGAGGACAATACTAGGTAAGGAAAGAAGGAAGGGGATGAAGAATCCCTTAAAAACAAGGAAAAGAAGGTAGAAAATACCATTCAAAGGGAGGTTGGAAGTAGTTGGACACCACCTTGGAGCATCCACTAAAGAAAATACAGTGGGAATTGAAGAGAAGAAAACAATCATTCGATCAACAGACATACAGGAAGAGAAGAGAAGAGAAGGGGAAGGTTCCCTGGAAGTTTTTAAGTTTAGTTGCTAGTCTCTCAATCCCTTTAATAAATTTGGATTCCCTGGAGGCTGTGGGTTCAGATAGGATCCCTAGAGCTCTGGAATAAGTTGGGTCCCTAGAGGCTGTGGGTTGAGACAGTCTCTAGAGCCCTATAACATCTCGGGTCCCTGTAGTGTGTGGGTTGGGATGTGATATATGGTGCCTTATAATAGCTTGGGTCCCCTGGAGGTTTTGGGTTGAGATAGTAGTCTTTGGATCCCTGGACAACTTTGGAAGAGGCTAATCCTAAAGCAGCATCAAATGAATACTTGATTAAAGACCTATGGTTGTTTCCTTACTGTTACAATGGATTTTGGACCTCTTGAAAGGGATTGAATCACTGTGTGCGCACTTGGGGTGATGTAGAAAACCTTTGGACTCCTTTTGATGAATAAGATGGTAGAAGTCAACTGGTGGGATTTAGGAAGAAGTCCTATGGGGTTCCCTATTTTCAGTTGGAAGTTGGTGATCGATTCCCTTAAGCAAACACCCCCCTCGGACTCTAGAATCTAGCTTAGAGGTGACATATGCAAGTAAGTGTGGCTGCAACTGTCTATGGTTTTCTAGAGAGTACTTTTACCCAACTCAGTTGCTCCACAAACTTAAAGATAAGTATCCATTTGTGCTTGATTTTTGGTGAATCATGATGCATTTTTTGTTACAATAGTTTTGTACTTTGGACTATATTTGTGCTATTAATATGATGTACATGTGGATGCACCTCTGTGCAGAGATGGAACTTATAGTTACATAAATTCCATATAAACTTATGTGTATATGGCGTCTCTGAAATGAGAAACTTTGCTAATCAAATTGAATGATTGTATATAATTATGTACATTAGAATGAGGTGTGTTGTCACTCTGTAATTTGTAATATTGGAAAGAAAAAACGATAGAGAACAACATCAAACCACTTTGGAGTCCAAGACCTAGCCTTCTTAGACTCAGAGAGCGCTCTCTCTATTTTTTATGATTTAACTTAATAATTATAACTGCTGATATTATGCTACTTATAGAGATTATGAGGGTTGTGTGATTGATTGAGTGTGTGGTTGGACAGATAGAGCTGCAGGGACTAATCCATTGGGCTATGGAGTCAAAAGGCTGGAATGGCATATCAACATCAATAGCATCACATGGCAAGCTAACTGTGCTAAATGGATCTTTAGAGCAGTATGAATTATGAGTTGAAAGAAATAGTAGGGTTCAATAGTGACTAAATTGCAGTTAAGAATTATTTTATCAGACTTCAGTAGAAAACATTTTGATTGTAAATGTAGACAGAATTAAGGTGCTCCGACAGCAAATATTAATCTAAAATTTTTGATTTACAATTAGATGAACAGATGCACAGTGAAGGAAACAATAGAAACATTTAAATAGAGAAATAGCACATCACCATTTTCACATAGCTCAAGAATCCTGTAAATAGTCTTTGATTATTGATGTCCAGCTCCACAATTACAGTGCTCCAATATAATAGTTCTTACAATGCAGGGGCTAACAATATCCAACACTTGATTATGAAAATTCAAGTAGTATTTAACTAAAACTTGAGTCAGTTTCCCTAATCTACTTTGGCCAACTTCATTTATTACAAACAAATGAAAATTAAACAGGTATGGCCATTCAAGGCCTGAACAAAGAAAATCTCTGACAAAACACCGCTTGTGGTATTAATTTTGGTAACTCTTCCAGAATGCAAAACTCAGGTGGATCTTCGTAAATCAAAATTAGGCTTGAAGGTGGCATGTGATTATCATGAAGAGGCAACGAATGATGGCTCTGACATCTAGCCCTGTTTTTCAAAATATCGGCATTGGGTAATTAAGTCTGGTGCAGGGCTAGCCATTTTTCATCGACTAGTGGCTATGCTGATGTTCTTTGCTGCCTTTTTCATTTCTACCGTCATAACATAACAATTCTGCATGAACACCCTTTGCCGCCCAACTTGACCTGTGGTGTTTATTTGATACCCGAATCCTTCTTGTTGTGTTTCAACCCTTTTTTCAAGAAAAAAAAGGTAAAAACTCATATACCCAGACCTGAAAATGCTTAGATTTTAGCTCTGAAGTCGCATCGAATTTGCACACTTCGCAATATTTATAGTTTAAGTTATGAAGAATATAATCGGCTATGTGATGCGAAGTGGGAGGTAACGTGGATGGAAGGTGGGACCGAACCGCGGCCCGCAGATCGCAACTCTTAAATTTTAGTTATAAGCGCGGAGGCAAACTCTAAAAGACTCAAAGTACGAAGTGTGGGGAGAAGGTAAGTGATCTGGAAGGGGAAATGATGAAAGGTAAAGGTAAAGGCTAAATTAGAAAGACGGAAAAAGGTAAGGTTTAATGATTTTTTAAGGGGATTGAAATGGAAAGGAAGTGTAGCGGGTGAAAGGGTGAATGGGTCCCACTTCATCGCATCGGTAGAAAAAAAATATTTGGCATAAGTCTTAAGAGGTAAGGTTAAAAACCTACAGGCTGCGAAGTGCGGGAAACAGGTAAGGCTTATTTGCGCGCTAGAGGTGAATGGGTCCTACTTCATCGCAAATTTCATTTTGCTGACTTTAACCTTTACCCTTTTGCCCATCCTGAAAAAATTGCGATCTGTGATTGCAACTGAATCTTCACCGTTGATCATTTCTTATATCCAACGTTCCTCACTATTGCCTTACTGTGGTTTTCTGACCTTATTTCTTTGGTTGTTCCCGTTCATTTCTTAGTTGTTCGTAGAATACTTGCCCCACTTTCACAACTTGACCTGCTTTAGTGTTCACGACTCGACCCGAATGCGTGCACGACTTGACCCAATCTTGTTCAAGACTCTTCCCTTGCTTTTTTTCTACCTTAACTACTTCTTTGCTGCTTTCCCTACCTTAACTGCTTCCTTTGGTTCTTTCTTTGGAAAAATATTTTGAATATTGACATCTATGTACAATATTAAAAATTTTCAAAGAGAAAATAATCAGTCACCTAGTGATACTGTGAAATACAGGGATCTAACAAGATGTTGTGTTAATTTATTCTTTATTGTTGTTCATGAAAACTCAGACTTGCAACATAAAATAAAGTGCCATATACACTGGTTAGCTTGGGTTGTATCCTTGTACTAAACCCTTGATATATGCACCATGATCCATTTGTATTGATAATACATTTAAATAAATAACATAAAAACATCATTCCATGCTACAGGTCATAGCAGGATCCATAAGAACTTGGAATGAAACATGGAACAGTGGGCACAAAGACCCTATCTATTAACATCAAATAATTACACTGATACACTGCCTACTTGGTAGGGTCTGTACACATACATGTATATTCCTTCAACGGGCAATAAGCCCTTGAACCTGTGCAAAAGGTGTTGTGTCAATGATGGAAGGTTTATTCTCCCTTTAATCGTAGGGATAGTCAAAACCAATGCAGGAAGGCTTCGCCAACCATGCATTATCAGTAGCCTCGATGTCTTCTTCTAACATAAGGGCGTAACTAGTTCAGCCTTGGAAGCTTCAATATTGTGCCATAAATATTCTTGCAGCCTTGACATGGATTCTAAGAATCTTAGGGTGTGGTATGTGAGATGGAGACCTTTCAGGAGTTCACATCAAGCTCATGCTAGTTAAGGCTTGCGGGAGTGCCTACCCCAACTGCCTAGAATTCCATGTTTGAGAATAGGGAATGCAAATGGGAAAGGAAATCCTTGGAGTTGTATTGAATCAAGATCAGGAGGGGTAGCACCATTGGGCACCTTAATAAACCATCAACGTTGGCACTGAGTGTTGGTTTTGACCTGGAGGTCTGTAGTACCTCTAAGAAAGAGCCATGGTCGAAATAACCAACTCAGGAAAATCATGGCAGGGTCGAGAATTTCTCTTATGACAATTTTAAATATACCCATCTGATGCATTGCATAATACAAGGTCAAGATCCCTTAATAGATCCAGGGCATACATCAAGTTCTATTTCAATTTGACACAAGGAATAGTGCCATAGACTTATAGCACAACCCAACTAAACCTTATCCTTAACTAGGCAGAACCCTAGTCATGGAAGCTTTGCATTGACGTGACCCAATTTCCTTTAAAGAAATTGGACAAATTATTGTGACAGGATTGGCGAGATGACTTCAGTGGGGATGAGTTGGCTAACACACAAGCTTGGAAGTCATGTGACTTGTTAGAGGTGGACCCTCTTAACAGGTCAGTGTGCTTAGGCTCACCCCAAAATATTTGCAAGTGCGCAATTGAAATATATTCGCGGTAAAGCATTGGGATGATGTCATTAGGGTGATGTGAGATCGATGGTAACCCCATTGGCCGGAAGTGTGGCCCACTCACTAGGTGGCCCATAATATCTAGCTAGAAGAAAATGGGTAAGCGCAATAAGGAACCATCGAGATAGAAGTCGATGTAATTACGTGTCTCGGAGGGACCTGCCTAAAAATTTCAAGAAGTGGTGTAAGAGAAAAATATAGGAGCATAGGAGCGAGATTATCTCACTTTACACCACCCTGGAAATCTCACCCCGGAGGTATGCGGAAAAAGAGAGTGTTAAGATAGATTAGTGGGATGATGTGTCCTAGCTGCTTCACCATTGGGTAGGGAGTGGTTCCACCAACCACATAAAATAGGGAAGTCCTATGGGGTTCCCTATTTTCAGTTGGAAGTTGGTGTTCGATTCCCTTAAGCAAACACCCCCCTTAGACTCTAGAATCTAGCTTAGAGGTGACATATGCAAGTAACTGTGGCTGCAACTGTCTATGGTTTTCTAGAGTGTACTTGTACCCGACTCGATTGCTCCACAAACTTAAAGATAAGTATTCATTTGTGCTTGCTTTTTGGTGAATCATGATGCATTTTTTGTTGCAATAGTCTTGTACTTGGGACTATATTTGTGCTATTAATATGATGTACATGTGGATGCACCTTTGTGCAGAGATGGAACTTATAGTTACATAAATTACATATAAACTTGTGTGTATATGGCGTCTCTGAAACGATAAACATTGCTAATCAAACTGAATGATTGTATATGATTATGTACATTAGAATGACGTGAGTTGTCACTCTGTAATTTGTAATATTGGAAAGAACAAATGACAGAGAACAACATCAAACCACTTTGGAGTCTAGGACCTAGCCTTCCTAGACTCAGAGAGCGCTCTCTCTATTTTTTATGATTTAACTTGATAATTCTAACTGCTGATATTAGGCTAGTTATAGAGATTATGAGGGTTGTGTGATTGATTGAGTATGTGGTTGGACAGATAGAGCTTCAGGGACTAATCCATTGGGTTATGAAGTCAAAATGCTGGAATGGCATATCAACATCAAGAGCATCACATGGCAAGCTAACTGTGCTAAATGGATCTTTAGAGCAGTATGAATTATGAGTTGAAAGAAATAGTAGGGTTCAATAGTTACTAAAGTGTAGTTAATAATTATTTAATCAGACTTCAGTAGAAAACATTCAGATTGTAAATGCAGACAGAATTAAGGTGCTCCGACAAAAAATCTTAATCTAAAATTTATGATTTACAATTAGTTTAACAGATGCAAAGTGAAGGAAACAACAGAAAAATTTAAATAGAGAAATAGCACATCACCATTTTCACATAGCTCAAGAATCTTGTAAACAGTCTTTGATTATTGATGTCTAGCTCCACAATTACAGTGCTCCAATATATTAGTTCTTACAATGCAGGGGCTAACAATATCCAACACTTGATTATGAAAATTCAAGCAGTATTTAACTAAAACTTGAGTCAGCTTCCCTAATCTACTTTGGCCAACTTCATTTATTACAAACAAATGAAAATTAAACAGGTATGGCCATTCAAGGCCTGAACAAAGAAAATCTCTGACAAAACACCGCTTGTGGAATTATTTTTGGTAACTCTTCCAGTATGAAAAACTCAGGTGGATCTTCGTAAAACAAAAGTAGGCTTGAACATGGCATGTGATGATCCTGAAGAGGCAACGAATGATGGCTCTGACATCTGGCCCTGTTTTTCAAAATATCGGCATTGGGTAATTAAGTCTAGTGCAGGGCTAGCCATTTTTCATCGACTGGCGGCTATGCTGATGTGCTTTGCTTCCTTTTTCATTTCTATCGTCATAACATAAAAATTATACATGAATACCCTTTACTGCCCGACTCGACCTGTGGTGTTTATTTGCTACCCGAATCCTTCTTGTCCTGTTTCAACCCTTTTTTCAAGCAAAACAACGTAAAAACTCATATACCCGAACCCGAAAATGCTTAGATTTTAGCTCTGAAGCCGCATCGAATCCGCACACTTCGCAATATTTACAGTTTAAGTTATGAAGAATATTATCGGTGATGTGATGCGAAGTGGGAGGTGACGTGGAGGGAAGGTGGGACCGGACTGCGGCCCGCAGATCGCAACTCTTAAGTTTTAGTTATAAGTGCGGAGGCAAACTCTAAAAGACTCAAAGTACGAAGTGTGGGGAGAAGGTAAGTGACGTGTCAGGGGAAATGATGAAAGGTAAAGGTAAAGGCTAAATTAGAAAGGTGCAAAAAAGGTAAGGTTTAATTATTTTTTAAGGGGATTGAAATGGAAAGGAGGTGTAGCAGGTGAAAGGGTGAATGGGTCCCACTTCATCGCATCGGCAGAAAAACAAGATTTGGCATAAGTCTTAAGAGGTAAGGTTAAGAACCAGCAGGCTGCGAAGTGCGGGAAACAGGTAAGGCTTATTTGCGCGCCATAGGTGAATGGGTCCTACTTCATCGCAAATCGCATTTTGTTGACTTTAACCTTTACCCTTTCGCCCATCCTGAAAAACTTGCGATCTATGATTGTGACTGAATCTTCACCGTTTATCATTGCTTATATCCAACGATCCTCATTGTTGCCTTACTATGGTTTTCTGACCTTATTTCTTTGGTTGTGCCCGTTCATTTCTTAATTGTTCGTAGAATACTTGCCCCGCTTTCACAATTTGACCCATTTTAGTGTTCACGACTCGACCCGAATGCATGCACGACTTGACCCAATCTTGTTCAAGACTCTTCCCTTGCTTTTTTTCTGCCTTAACTGCTTCTTTTCTGATTTCCCTACCTTAACTGCTTCCTTTGGTTCTTTCTTTGGAAAATATTTTGAATATTGACATTTATGTACAATATTAAAAATTTGCAAAGAGAAAATAATCAGTCACCTAGTGATACTGTGAAATACAGGGGTCTAACAAGATGTTGTGTTAAATTATTCATTATTGTGGTTCATGACAACTCAGACATGCAACATTAAATAAAGTGCCATATACACTGGTTAGCTTGGGTTGTATCCTTGTACTAAACGCTTGATATATGCACCATGATCCATTTGTATTGATAATACACTTAAATAACATAACATAAAAACATCATTCCATGCTACAGGTCGTAGCAGGATTTATAATAACTTGGAATGAAACTTGGAACAGTGGGCACAAAGACCCTATCTATTAACATAAAATAATTACACTGATACACTGCCTACTTGGTAGGGTCTGTACACATACATGTATATTCCTTCAACGAGCGATAAGACCTTGAACCTGTGAAAAAGGTGTTGTGTCAATGATGGAAGGTTTATTCTCCCTTTAATCATAGGGATAGTCAAAACCGATGCAAGAAGGCTTCGCCAGCCATGCATTATCAGTAGCTTCGATGTCTTCTTCTAACATAAGGGTGTAACTAGCTCAGCCTTGGAAGCTTCGATATTGTGTCATAAATATTCTTGCAGCCTTGACATGGATTCTGAGACTCTTAGGGTGTGGTATGTGAGATGGAGACCTTTCAGGAGTTCACATCAAGCTCATGCTAGGTAAGGCTTGCAGGAGTGCCTACCCCAACTGCTTAGAATTCCATGTCCGAGAATGGGGAATGCAGATGGGAAAGGAACTCCTTGGAGTTGTATTGGATCAAGATCAGGAGGGGTAGCACCATATGGTGCCTTAATAAACCATCAATGTCAGCAAAGAGTGTTGGTTTTGACTTGGAGATCTGTAGGACCTCTAAGAAATAGCCATGGTCAAAATAACCAACTCAGGAAAATCATGGCAGGGTAGAGACTTTCTCTTACGAAAATTTTAAATATACCCATCTGATGCATTGCATAATATAGGGTCAAGATCCCTTAGTAGAGCTAGGGCATACATCGAGTTCTAGTTCAATTTGACACAAGGAGTAGTGCCATAGACTTATAGCACAACCCAACTAAACCCTATCCTTAACTAAGTAGAACCCTAGTCATGGAAGCTTTGCATTGATGTGACCCAATTTCCTTTAGGAAATTGGATAAATTATTGTGACAGGATTGGCGAGATGACGTCAGTGGGGATGAGTTGGCTAACACACAATCTTGGAAGTCCTGTGATTTGTTAGAGGTGGACCCTCTTAACAAGTCAGTGTGCTTAGGCTCACCCCAGAATATTTGCAAGTGCACAATTGAAATAGATTCGCAGTAAAACATTGGGATGATGTCGTTAGGGTGATGTGAGACCAACGGTAACCACATTGGCTGGAAGTGTGGCCCACTCACCAGGTGGCCCAGAATATCTAGCTAGAAGAAAATGGGTAAGCGCAATAAGGAACCATCGAGATAGAAGTCGGCGTAATTACGTGTCTCGGAGGGACCCACCTAAAAATTTCAAGAAGTGGTGCAAGAGAAAAATCTACGAGCATAGGAGAGAGATTATCTCACTTTACACCACCCTGGAAATCTCACCCCAGAGGTATGCGGAAAAAGAGAGTGTCAGGATAGATTAGTGGGATGATGTGTCCTAGCTGCTTCACCATTGGTTAGGGAGTGGTTCCACCAACCACATAAGCCTAGCGGTTAGAAAAGGCTTGTCATTAGGAATGGGAAGGGAGGGACCCAACAACTTGACATAAGTTAGTTTTTTTTGCCAGACATGCAAGACCAACAGTATTCTCATTGGTGAGAAGAAGACCCATGGCCAGGTCGATCCGACGCTCTAACTCGGGATATATAAAGAGGGGAACTTAGAGGAAGCATTTGGTTGGAAGTATCGGGATGACGTAGGTCGGGTGGACTCGAGGGGACACGTGTTGGAAATCTAGCATTTGTTCTACTGGAACCAGAAACCACCCTCTAGAAAGCTTGTAATGAATTAGGAAACGAGGCTCGTGCCCCCGAGATTAATGTGAGTCATAGATTGTCCAATGGGAGGTATTCCCTTACCGTCATCTCAAGGGGAGGCTGCGTTATAACCTGTGTGCACTTTGAACCTCCAATATTCCTGTGTGATTGCTTCACCATTGAAATAAGCGGGGATCTGTGTAGGACTTGCAAGACGGTTTTTAGGTCCCTATATTACTAGTGTAGTCCATTAGTATTGTTAGTGTAGCCCCCTTATTGTTATTGTTGTATCCCTGTAACCCCCATATTTTTATTATTGTGCCCTTACATTATTATTGTTAGGTCGGCTAGGATTATATTGGACCCCATAGACTCCTATATATAGAAAAGAGGTTTTGTCATTTTATCATCTAAGAATTATTCATTTATGTAATGTAAATGAGGTTTCCCCCTTGAAGTGGATGAATTCTAAGGCATTGATCTCTCTTTTCTTCTATTTTTGGAGTTGGTTTCATAACATTTGGTATCATAGCTTTGGATTCTAGGGTTTCGTTTCTTCAAACATGTCATCGTGGAATATTCGATATAGTTTTTTTTCTACTAGGGTTAAGACACTAAAAACAAAAACCCATTTAGAAGAAATCTCGAGGAACTTTGTGTAAAAATTTCAGATCTTGGTTTGCAATATTGTCAGAGATATAATTTATGGAAATTAGGGCTTTTGAAGGCTCCCGAATTTCATATAAAGGAGGTGACCTTGGGAAAATCGTCATAACTCTCTCTCTCTGGGCTTTAGATTGGAATTATGTAAAAAATGGTTGAAATTACACGAACTTTAGTTTCCTTTGTGTCAATTTCAGAGCTGAAGGAGGAAATAGTGACATGTGGCATGCCATATAGGTTCACTCTACTGAACCAATCCATAATTAGGTCATTGTGGGAGATTTGGCACAAATTTGACTTGAAGAATCCAAATCAGGTCATACTTGTGGCATTGGAAAGAAGACACAAGGGCTACTACAGGACCAAAGATCAATTCTAGGGGATCTGAAATTACAGAGATACGCTTGTTTCAATATCGAGCTTGTCAAAAGCAAGAAAAAGTTGTGTATTTTGTTTTCAATTTGCATAAGTCTTGTTTGAAAAATCAGTTTGAAGTGTTTCCAAGGGCATATTCAAGCATAGATATCATTATTGGGTTCTAAAATGACCCTAAAAAGAATTCAACACCAATTGAGCCCTCAGAAGGCTCTACTATGACTCATGAAGAGGAATAAGTGCAACATGATATATCAAAATTACAAGAGAAAGTGCATCAAATTTCTCTCTCACAAAGAGCAACAAAAAATGAAATGGAAGTTTTGAAGAAATGCGTGGAAGCTAAGATGGATGGTTTTAAGAAAGGCGTGGAAGCTAATATATATGGTTTGAAGAAAGACGTGGAAGCTAATATGGATGTTTTGAATAATGGAATGGAAGCTAATATGGTGACATGGAAGTTAACATGGAAGACATGAAGAATGATCTAAAAGCATAGACAGAAGGTATGAAGGAAGGTTTGACAAAGTTGATACAAGAAATGATTCCTAATGGCGAAAATGTAGTACAGGAAACTCATGATGAGAAAAAAATAATTGTTAATAGCGATTTCATAAACTTTAATGTTGGATGTAAGACCCACCATATTCCAAAGATGGATATGAGAAAGTTTGATGGCAAGGATCTTGTAACATGGATACTACAGATGGAGCAATATTTTGATCTCCATAATGTGAAAAACACACAAAAGGTACGCATCGCAACTTTATATTTAGAACAAAATACATTTTTATGGTATCGATGGCTTTGCTCTAGTAAAAAAATTGTCACTTGGTCAATTTTTATGGAGGAAATGATAGCACATTATGAGGATACAAAGAGTAACACCTTCCTTAGCCAATTGATAAATCTCAAACAAAAGGGTACAATGGTGGAGCACTTTGAGGACTTCCAAAAATTGAATATAAGGGAAACAATTATTCCAGAGGAACACAAGATTGATGTCTTCATATGGACTTTAAAGGATAACATTCAACATGAGGTTCGCCTTTGAGAACTTGATTCATTGGAGAAGGCATTCACGAGTTGGAAAGAAAAATAGAAAGTAAAATTATGGCGACAAGGAAGCCTACCACTCACATCTATAAAATTGTAAGTGTTGCTACTCGACTTCCACAACCTACAAGGTTGACACCACAACAATTGGAAGAAAAAGGAGAAAAAGGGCTTTGATACACTTGTGATAGAAAATACACTAAAGGTCATAAGTGTGCTGAGAAGAAATTATTTTACATATATTGTGAAGATGAGGAAGAAAATGAACAAGAAACTTCAAAAGAAAAGGATATACACCAATAAAAAACCCTAGAGAAAGAAGAAATGAGTCTGACCATATCCTATAAATCATTTGTAGGAATTATCACTCCTCAAACTCTCAAGATAGGACATATCAAGAAGAAAAAGTTAATAGTGTTGATTGACTCGGGTAGTACCCATAATTTTATTCATTTTAAGGTAGCTAAGGAATTGAATTGCTTCCTATACCCAACACAAGAATGTCAAGTGATGGTTTCAAATGGAGGAACTATAAATTGGTCTAGAAAATGTCATAATATCAAGCTAACCATGGGGAAATATGTATTGGATATTCAAATGCTTTCCATTCCAATGCAAGGTGTTGATTTTGTACTAGGAGTACAATGGTTACAGTCTTTGGGGATAGTAGCTTTTAATTTTCAAGAATTTTTTTTGAATTTTTTTTCGAAAGGAAAGGAAGTTTAATTATGGGGTATCGCAGGGAAGTCGAGAAAGATAATAAGCTCTAATGTCATGAAAAATCTTATGAAGAAATAACAATGATGTTTAATTGCACAATTATACTCACTAGAAGTTCCAACATCAAAATAACCTATTTCTCCATATCTCCAAAAATCCTTGGACAATAATTCCAAGGTATTTGACACTCCCAAAGGACTTCCACCTATTCGTGATCATGATCATACTATTCATTTTATTCCCGGAAGTGTTCCGCCAAACGTCAAGCCTTACAGATATCCTTATGTCCAAAAGAGCGAAATTGAAAGTATGATGGTAGAAATGTTAGAGGCTAGTATAATTCAATCGAGTCAAATTTCTTTCTCTGCTCCAATAGTATTGGTGCACAAGAAGGATGGATCATGGCACATGTGTCTGGTTTATAGGGATTTGAAGAAGCTCACTATTAAAGATAAATTTCCCATTCCTGTGATTGATGAATTATTGGATGAATTACATTGAGAAATTTAGTTTACCAAGTAGGATCTTCGTTCAGGATATCATCAAATTAGAATCAAGACTGAAGATATTCTAAAAACAGCATTTCGAACTCATGAGGGTCATTATGAATTTTTGGGAATGCCTTTTGGCCTTACCAATGCTCCTTCTACATTTCAAGGGTTGATGAATTCCATTTTCAAACCCTTCTTTAGAAAATTTGTGTTAGTATTTTTTGATGATATATTAATCTACAACAGGTCTTGGAAGGATCATGTTCAACATGTTGATAGGGTGCTTAAACTATTGGAGGAGAAACAATTATATGAAAAAACCTCCAAATGTTTCTTTGGAGTATAAGAGGTGGAATATTTGGTTCATATTGTATCTCATGAGAGTGTTAAGGTAGACCCTAACAAAATTAAATCCATTAAGGAATGGAAAGTCCCCACAACCATAAAGCAGTTGGGAGGATTCCTCATGTTAACAGGGTATTATCACAAGTTTGTTAAGAATTATGGGAAAATATCAGCACCTATAACAACATTATTGAAGAAAGATGCATTTTCATGGACTCCAGAAGCAACTAAGGCCTTTGAATATCTTAAAGAGGCAATGTGCCTAGCACTGGTCTTCGCTGCACCAGACTTCACAAAAACCTTTATTGTGGAATGTGATGCCTTAGGAAATGGAATTGGTGGTGTTTTAATGCAAGAAGGAAGACCCATTTCTTTTTAAAGTCGTGCAATCAAAGGAAAGTATTTACAAAAAGCTATTTATGAGAAGGAAATGTTGGAAATACTACATGCAATAAAGAAATTACGACCTTACTTAATGGGAAGGCACTTCAAGGTAAAAACTGATCATGATAGTCTTAAATAATTTTTGGAACAAAAAATATCTTCAAAAGAGCAGCAAAAAAGGATCACAAAGATGTTGGGTTATGAGTTTGAAATCATCTACAAAAAAGGGAAGTTAAATGTTGTTGCAGATGCACTCTCAAGAAATGATGAAGAGGTGGAAGCATTGCTTTGTGCCATTTCTATTATACAATTAGATTGGATAACCAAAGCAAGGGATGAATCGAAGAAGGACGAAGAAGTGTGGAAACTCATTCAAAATTTGCAGCAAGATCCTAGTACATCTGATACATTTAGTTGGAAAAATGATTCCTTATGGTACAAAGGTTGTTTATATCTTTGTAAGAATTCCTAGCTAAAACAAAATATTCTTTTGGAATTGCACACTTCTCCCTTAGGAGGACACTTAGTATTTTTAAAAACTTACCACAAGGTGAAGAAAGCATTTTTTTTGGATGGCCTTAAATCGGATATTCAAAATTTTTTGGCGGAATGTTGGTTTTCCAGCAAAATAAAGTTGAGACAATTAAGACCTTGAGTCTTCTACAACCTTTATCCATTCCAAGTCAACGTTGGGAGGATATTTCAATGGATTTTATCACAGGTTTATTTAAGTCCGAAGGAAAGAGTGTCATCATGGTAGTATTTGATAGACTTACCAAGTATGCACACTTTTTTGCATTATCTCATCCATTTAAAGCAAGTACAGTTGCTATTGCATTTATGGGAACAATTCAAAAGCTACATGGAAACCATTTTTACTGGAAATTTTTGGATGGAATTATTTTCTTTTTTGGGTACTCAAATGGCTCATAGCTCATCTTATCATCCTCAATCCGATGGGAAAACTGAGATAATGAACAATTTTTTGGAAGGATATCTTCGTTGTTTTGTATCTGATAAAAAAACACAATGGGTCAAGTGGTTACCTCTGGCTGAATGGTGGTATAACAATTCCTTCCATATTGTAGAAAAAATGACTGCATTTATGGTAATTTATGGATATTATCCACCGTCCATCACATCATATTTACTAGAAAATTCTAAGGTTCAAGAAGTGGAAGATTGCATCGAGCATCAACAACAAATTCTCCAACTCTTAAAGGATAACCTAAATTTGGTACAAAATCGAATGAAACAACAAGTAGATCAACATTGTAGCGAGAGATGTTTTGATGTAGGAGACTAGGTATTTTTACGGCTACAACCATACAAAAAAATTTCCCTCAAGCAAGATAAGAAGGATAATAAATTATCGCCAAAGTACTATGGTCATTACAAGGTGTTGCAAAAGATTGGTACTATGGCATACAAATTGGAGCTTCCCGCTTCTTCTCGAGTGCATCCAGTTTTCCATGTTTCATGCTTAAAGAAGGTTATAGGTGACGAACTTCTAGTTCAAAAAATATTGTTAGAAATTTATGAGGAAGGAAAAATCATATTGGAACCTAAAGCAGTCACATAATTAAGAACTCAATACTACGAAATCGATCAATTTCAAAGTATCTAATCAAGTGGAAGAACTTACCCACTGAAGATTCTACACGGGAAGATGAGAATTTTATACAAAAGTGTCCAAAGCTACTCAAGCATTGAGGACAACAGTTTTTTGAAGGAGAGGGGCATGTTAGGTCCATATATTACTAGTGTAGTCCTTTATTATTGTTAACGTAGCCCCCTTATTGTTATTGTTGTACCCCCATAACCCCCATATTATTATTATTGTGCCCTTACATTATTATTGTTAGGTTGGCTAGAATTATATTGGACCCCATGGAATCCTATATATAGAAAGGAGGTTTTGCATTTGTATCATCCAAGAATTGTTCATTTACGTAATGTAAAGGAGGTTGCCCCCTCGAAGTGGTTGAATTCTAAGGCATTGATCTCTCTTTTCTTCTATTTTTGGAGCTGGTTTCATAACAATGGTTAAGTAGTATTTAATCAAAAGAAGAAAAAAATTATTGTTTACCCCATTCCTCTAACGGGACTTGAGGAGTTGGGTATGTTACACTAGCCGAGGAAGTGGGAGGAGTTCCTTTGACTATTATAGTTTTCCTACAACAATGGTTACCAATAGTCCTTAAAAATGAGTCCATTTGAGGCTCTTTATGGGAGGAGGTGCAATACTCCTATCAGTTGGAATGATGTGGTGGACAAGATCCTCATTGGACAATAAATGGTGACCATCACACATAATTTAAAGGTGGATCAAGACATGAATAAGAGATAATATGTGGACCATCATAGCCTTGCATAAGTAATTTAAAGTAGGGGAGCACTTTTATCTCTAAGTTAGACCCAAGAGGAGCTCTATAAAAATTGGGTCATGTACTAAGTTCGCACCAGTATTTTGTGGGCCATTTCAAGTGAAAGGATAGGGTATGTATCATATAGGCTAGATTTTCCACCACCAGTAAAATTCCATAATGTTTTCATGTTTTGTTACTCAAAAAAACATGTAGAGGATGCTAATCATGTGATTGATTGGTTGGTGTTACAAGTAGAACTAGAGGGAGAGTTCTAGCCAAAACCTTTATACAGCCTAAATCGAAGGTAACTGACATTCCATAATTAAGTAATCAAGCAATTCAAGTTCCAGTGGAGGCACTTTGGACTCAAGGAAGCCATATGGGAGATGGCTGATCAAATGTAGACAACTTATCCATTTTTTTGTTGGTTAACGAAATGTAAATAATTTTGTAATTACTGTACGAATTTGTGTATATAAATCTCATAGTAATCTTGTGCTTCGTTTAAAGCATGTTTTAAATGTGTTCGGATATGGGACACAAATTTCAAATCTTTGGGGAGGAAATGCTTGGGAAAATTGGATGAGATAACTATTAATGCCAATAATGGGTTAATTAGTGTGCTTTAATGGGTTGAGTGCACATGGATAAAAGGGGAGGAAGTGTATGGGCTCCCAAAGAGGGAGGATGAGCCTGTACTCCTCATAAGACAATCCAACAAGGAAAAGAGGACTACATATTAAAAAGAAGAGACAACGCTGACAGAGGAGGCTTCTTGGGGAATTAGAGGAAGCTTGGTCATTAAATGGTATCATCACCAGTTGGTAAATGGGGTGGTTGTAATATAAAGGAGAAAAAATGATTAAAAATATGATAGGGTTGGTTGAGTTTGAGGGGGGGCAACAGAACCACTAGCTAGGAGACTCGTCATTAGTGAAGTCCACGACCACATGCCATGATAAATATGGTTAGAATGATCATCATGGGGAAGGCAATGGGAGATCCCTTAGGGATGATGACACAACGTTTCTAGGAAAGATAAGAGGAGGATTCAAAGGAAAAAGAATATGGGAGTGTAGTGTGTGAGGAGGAAACTTGGAATTAGACAACAATTAGAGATGGCATGTGAAAACAAAGAATGAACACAAAGCGATAGACCCAATGAAAAAGAAAAAGGAGGAGATATTTGAGGCAGTGAAAGAAGAAATTATTGGAGCGTAAGCAATGACCTGCTCAATAATTAGAGCAACGCATTGCACCACAGAGTGGAAAGTGGAAGAGAAGATGATTGGTAGAATGGTAAAGAGAAATTCATTTCTGGTTGTGAGAACCTAAGGAGTTTGTTAGGAATATCTCAAGGGAAGGGCAGAAGTTATTTGTACTCTTGGTTTGGGTGGGGGCCATATTCCTTTGGATTCTTGGCCATGGAGTGCTCAAGTTTCTTTCGTTTTCTTGGGTGCAGGATTAGCAACTAATTTAATGAGAAGAAGAGTTATCCTGATTATCCATATTATTATAGAAACTTTGTTAACGTTTCGAATCCCAATGGGAATCCATCTTCAAAAAAAAATATTGGACTCCTAGTTTAAATTGGAGTCTCTAAAAGTGTTGGTGCATGAGTTATTCTCAGTGGGTTATTGACTCATGGTTAGGGTAGAGAAACTAAGGGAATCTCTATAAGGGTGGACGTGGTGCAACATCTAGCTTTCTTGTAATAGATTCGAGAGTGTAGAAGGCATATTCTCTGGATTCCCTTGATTAGCTGGTGGGTGGAGATGGAATTATCTATGGATTCCCTATTTCAATTGGAAGCATTAGTTATTTTCTTTAAGCACTCCTCAAGCTATGAATCAACGTGAGGGTCATTGACTGCAAGAAAGGTTGTAGTACAATCCAATCTAAGGTTGGGTGGAGAGTTGATGTCCCAATCTTAGTTTCTTGATTTTACATCATAAGATAAGTGCTTATATCAACCTCAATGTATGTGTTTAATGTGTAAATGCTCACGGTGTTATTAAAATTCTTATACTAATGTTGAATAATGTTACTACTTGTATGAATTATGAGAAATGGTTTAATTCTGTTTAATAAACAGGGTATAAGAAATGGGTGAATCTTCGTTGTTTGATTTAATTCTTGCATTGAAATTATTTATGATAGCATGCCCTATATTATGGAATTTATAGTAGAAAAAATAAATAAATAAATAAATAAATATATAAATATATATATATATATATATATATATATATATATATATATATATATATATATATATATATATATATATATATATATATATATATATATATATATATCTGTGTGTGTGTGTGTGTATTGTTGGTTGGAGCGGGTTAAATCCCATATAAGCTCAAGAGAGGTAGCGTAGTCATTTAAATGCCAAAGAAGAAGGTCTTCATAGGTTAATCACATATTCACATATGCATATTATACGCTCGGAGAGATAAGAATTTCTGAGTTTTGAGATTCCTCATTGAAGTCCCAATTAGCAATTTTATTCAAGCGTAAGCTCAGGAATGATGGCCCAATCGACTAAGTGTCACAAGCTATAAGTCTAGTGAATGCATGAACGAATAAGTACTGAAGGTTCATATGTGTGTTATATATATATATATAACACAACATTAGGTTTTACAAGCCAATAGACGGAGATCTCCCTGGAAATAGTAATTATTCCTATCTCAGGGTCTTGTACCTCAGGGAAACCCTGGAAGCATGCATAAGCATGATAGCGAGAAATGTAGGCCAAGAGACGTAGATATCTTCGGCAAGAGATGGTAATATTACAGTCTCAGCCCTCGGGGCTGCAAGGCCTTGGGGTATTCTATGTTGCAGGTGTTTCATATTGAAAACATGAAAGGTTTAATAGAGGGTGAGACCGAGAAATTCACGGTAAGTTCCATGAGGATTTTCGTCTCAAACCTCGGGGTTGTGAGGTGGAACCCAACACGATCAACAACAATTGAATTAAATAGACGATGGGAAAACACCACATAAATGCCTTATGTCCAGAAACCAAAATGAGGGGCCAAATCAATTATAAAGAGAGAATTTACACCAAATGTTAGGACTGGTGGGACCCAGGCCATATGGTTATATGACTGGCTCGGATTTGATGCAACACCACAGTGGCATGCAATGTGGAAGCTAGATTAGGTCACATAGGATGGTTGGAAGGGCCAAAAATGAGTGACTCATTGCACTCTTGGAGGAGACCACATGGATAGCATGATGCAAGTTGAATTCATATCAGACCTCAGGACCTCAAGAGATTTGTGGAGGTAACATGGCATGCCAAGGGCCAAGCTTTACGAAGGCTGAGACATGAGGAATTTTTGTCAATTATTATTTGTCTCACTTCGAGACAATGGAGAGTTGGCATGCAGAGGCTAAGGTCAACGAGGAGGGAGGGAAGGGGATTCCCACCCTATAACTAACATCAATTTGTATTCCATGCCAAAGGGTCCAACACTCAGTGTATTCATGTGGTGCTGAGTATAAGGAGGTCGACATCATCTATAATAGAGAAAAGGATAACTTACAAGGTAAATGGGGTCGTTTGGTGGGACCACAACCTAGTGAGGTAGAAATGCCACATGGGAAAGTTATGACACATGGACAGAACATGGCTACATGGACCTCTAGTGATGGATGGAGGGTTGCCATGGGGGTACCATTTGGGGTCCACATATGTGTCACGTGGCAGAAAAATGTTGACATAGTAGGACTTGAATGGATTTACTTTAAACAACCATATATTTTAATCCACGAGTTAGTTTTCAATAAATTTTTATATCGTCGGGAAGTTATCGGAAAACTGGACACAATGGCGATGACTATTTTAAGTTTCGAGGAGTTCAAAATTTGACAAAATTTTTAAGACCCCATTTCCATGGCAGGACTTTGAGATTGATTCGAAGATATTTATACCCTCATCTACCTTTAGGATGTCCAATGGGGTGGATAGAATTGTTACACATATTGAGATCAAATATCACTTCCTCTAATACATGGTGTAGAAGGGAGCAATGAAGCTCCAATACATATTCACAAACGAGCAAATGGAGGAAATGATCACCAAGCCTATATCTAGAGCAAAGTTTGTATACTTCAAAGGAAATCTTGGTGTGATGTATAAAATCTCCCTCATTGAGAGGGAGTGTTGATGTTTGTGCATGATTGGGAAAACATTCTCCCACGAGGTCATGCTAATTTGACTAGCGGGGGAATGATATATTCACCCATGGATCTATGTTGACTTGGCATCCATAGGGTCTTGACGGTTTAACTAAGAAATAATGATACATTCACCTAAAGAGGCCATGTTGATTTGGATAGGGGTGAATTCCCTAGGGGTAGACATCTCCCATGGGGTCACGCTGATTTGACTATGGGGATTGATAAATTTACTCATGGGGCCATGCTATTTTGGCTAGGGGTAAATGGCCCAATATACTCACATTTCATGCTCTGAGGAGTGATATATATCTATATATGTTCATGTGAGGAGACACTACTTCAACATAGCAAGCTCATGAACTTTTCTAGTGGAGGAGAAATTTCAGCTAAGGAGAAAAAAAAAATTCAGCTAAGGGGAATACCTCTCTTACTAATATGAAGAGTTGATTTTTGTGTAGTATTTGAAGGTATTCCTACAAAACTAAGGATCTTCAAGTCGGTCCTAAAATCTTCAATCAAGGGAGAGGTTTGGAGGCCCTAAGAGCAGAGCAGAAATGGTGTATCAAGTGCAACGGACAGGTTGTGATATCTATGGTTTCAGTTAGTGATGGACCAAAAAATATATGGAGTATAGAATGGATTGGTATCCATATGTTTCGAATTAATCTGGGATCACATTGAGTGGTGAGAGATGATGTTTTCATTTGAGTCTTTTGCGTTGGAAAACAATGATTTCCTTCCATTTGACTTCTCATGTTCTAGGCTTCTAGTGGTATTTTCTCATCTTTTTAGGTTTTAGCGGGTTTTAAATTACTGGAGATATTTTCACATTGGTTTTTAGCTACAGGGTAGCTTACTACTATTAGTGAAAAGTGTGGGTTTTTAGATGTTAGAGAGTGGCTCAGATAATTGGTGTTTTTTTTGTTTTTCTTTCGGATTCATCCTGCAATTATAATTTTGTGTTATTCAGCCTAGTTTTATATGGGTTTTTATTTTGGATATCATAAACTAGCAATTACAATCTCGTTTTTTGGAATTTTCCTATATGTGGTTTCATGTGGGCTCACGCAAGTATATAATTTTCATGGATTAATTTCCACAGTTTTTTACTTGGAGATATGGACTAGTTATTTCTTTGCATGTAATATGTTTTGATATCTCCTAGGTCATGAACGTCAAGTGTTGATCGAGGTTTCTTGTAAGTGGTGATTTTTCTTCTAATGTCAGAATCGGGTCCATTAAATTGGCCTGATCATTTCTTTCTAAATTGGTGGTCTCAACTTTATTTTCAGGCGCACAATTCCTATACTTACTACTGGTTATTGGATGAATAAACAAAATTACCGATGTGGCGATGTATTCATATGTCACCTGGGGTAAGGGGTGTATCTATCCTCTACAGTCTTGATGATAATGGTGATATTTGATTAGTTTACTATGCAGAAAACACGGTTTTCCATGTATTTCCCCAATTTACCAGATCCGGAGGAATAGATTCGAGCAAATTTGGAGACTGAGGCCTTGTATGCACGCAATTATCATAGTATATTGTTGTGGGGTCTGTCAAACTTGGAACAATTTGGCCCTAGTCAAAAATTGACTATTCATTTTGAAAGGCTTGACAACAAAGGGAAATCTAATATTGTTGTGCATTTTGCATCCGTTCATGATTTTGGTGGGTACAAAATTAAGGCTGTGAAGGTTGTCAATATTATGCATGAATTGATTTTTAGTATGGATGTTTATTGGGATAGCGTGTCAGCCCTTCAGAAGAGGGCATTGTTTGGTCATTGGCAATTTTCAAAAATGGAAGGACATAACATGAAATAATGGGTCTACACACATTGAGAGCCAATTATTCACTATAAGCCAAATTTTAGTTTGTTGTTTAATAATTGGTTTTTATTTCACTTTCTCCATCCTGAGGACGTGGATAAAATTATGAACACTCCATGGGTCTCAGGGTGGTGTTTCTTGAGTCTGCAGCATTGTTACATTGATTTCAATCCTTTTGATGTGATTTTACAGGGGAAATTGATTTAGGTAAAGCTTCTAGGACTTCCCCTTGAGCTACGAACTCGGTGTGCCTTGGTGCAAATTAGCATTATTTGAGAAATTTATTCTCCTGGATGAACACAACCTACATGGGTTGGATAAGCGTCTTGCATGGTTATTAGTGGAAATGGATTTCTCTAGTGGATTGCATGCATAATTGGACCTTATTTGGGGTGATATATCTCTTCGTTAGCGGATTGACTACTATGGGATTCCATTTTAGTGCTTGGACTGTTCATCTGATTTTAAAATTTCCTCGACGATTTGGAGGTTCACATTTTGATCATATGGAGAAGTTTTGTTTGTAGTCGATGCGTCAGGTTGGGACCTCAACGGATGGTGCGGTGGTGGTTTATGCTTTTGCTAATTTTCATCCTTCCTCCAAGGTACCGAACATGCTACTTGTATTAATTTACACACTTATGATTTATCTGATTGTGGTTTAGATAAAATTGTAAATGATTATCTTGTGTATAAGTCTTCATATTTTTTTGATGCTCATAATTATCCATATACAAATCCTATGACTTGGGTGGGTTCATTGGGTATTTCTTCCATATTCAAATCTCTTCCCCATACATTAGGGGAATTTTGAGGTCTAAAATGTGCCTCCTAAGAAAAATATACAACCAAAATAATTTTTATTAAAACCAATAGGATTCAAGATCATGATTTCAACCATGGGGGATGATTCACCAATTTTTAAGTAAAAGGATAAAAAGATTAAAAAATAATAAAATAATAAAACTACTTTTTCAACTCGTATTTTCAACTTATCTCCCAAATTTTTTACTCAAATTTTGAGAAGGAGTACTCGTTGGATGAAAAATTTAATTCCTCATTTAAGGAGTAACCATGTTTCATATTTTCGATGGACACTGTTACGCGAAAAATGAGAAATACATGAAAAAACGTGATTGCAATCACGTTTTTTATGTATTTCTCATTTTTCGTGTAACAGGGTATATCGAAAGTATGCAACATGGGTACTCCGTGGATTAGGAATTAAATTTTGCATCCAATGAATACTCTCACTGGAAATTTGAGTAAAAACTTTGGGAGATAAGTTGAAAAAATAGTTTTTTTAAATTTTTTCCCTCTAAAATTTGATGATGTAATCAAATATTATTTTATTATTTCCACTATTATTTTATAATTTCCTTAGGAGGCCCATTTTAAACCTCAAAATTCCCCTAATGTGTATTTTTATCCTCCCGCCATTGGTTCCTCAGTATCTGAGGATTCTTTGGTGGGTTATGGACATGACCAATTGAACTTAAATATCTTCCCTCCTTTGGAACACGTCCTCTATAATTCTTTTTGGATATTATATGGGTGATATTTCCCCAAAAAATTCTATAGGTAGTGAAATTAATATATTTAGACACAACCTGACATTATTTATTGAGCCTTTAACCATTCACTCGTCTATAATTCTCCCAGATTGCCTCCCCATTAGCCCAAGTTCATTGAATCGAAATGTTACTATTAGAAGAAGTGAATGTGTAGGATGAAAATGGCTCCATCAAGGGACTCCAATCCTCCTAGCCTATCATTAAATTTCTTGGATTATTTGGATTCTCATAAATTCCCTTCCATTGAGGGTTTTGATAAACAGGCTCTTAGTGTTAAATGTGAAGCTGCATTTAGTTATCAATGTCGAACCTAACCTTGCAGCCCACGCAGTCCCAGCGGGCCAACGTCGTCACCGCCCTTTGAATTTTTTGGCTCCACAGTAGAACTATATATTTCACATGCATATTCTAGATCTTCCTCCTTGATCTATAAATTTTTATTTCTTGCCTCTACCTAAGCTAGTCAAGCTAAGCAAGGAAAAGCCTCCTGTAATAGAAATCTATGATTAATTTCTCTAATTTTTGTGTTTATTTTAGTTTCTCCTCTATATCTGTTTGTGATTTTGATTATGGGTTTTTTTGTGCTTCACTGATATCTAAAAAATGGTATCAGAGCTAGATTCGTGAGGCAGGCCTCTGTGTGTGGAAAGTTGTTGCATTGTGCCAGAAATCGTGTGAATTGGCTTGGTGTGCCTGGCGTGGAAGATTCATTTTCTACAACTTCTGCTTTCTGGTGAGTGGCCATCGTCTACAGATCTCGGTAGGGAGATAACTCTCCACTTGGTGGAGAAAGGAGACAGAGTATTCCTCTAGTCAACACGTAGAAGATTCGAAACGGTCGTAAGCCCTTTTGTAAATTCATCAAGTTTTTATGGATTGTCGTTTTAGTTGGAGTGTTTTCATCATAATAATTGTTGGGTGTATTATTATGGTGAAACTATTGCATTAAATTGATTGAATAATAAAATATGGTGAAATTTTCTATATGTTTTATAATGATTAATTTAAGTTTCACATTTTTTAAAAGTGAAAAAGGAAGGTCATAAAAGTAAGGGCATTATGGCTTAAAACAATAATTTTAAAGGAGGTTGATTTTTGGCCCTTGATTTTTTAGAAGTCTTATTTTATAAGTAAAATTTTTGGGGTGTGAAATTATTGAGAATGGAGACAGCATTTAATGATATGGAAAAGTTGAGTGAGGCTAATTTTTCCCTATGGAAATCACAGATGGAGGATATATAGATTTTAAAAGATCAGTATTTTCCGATTGAGGGTGTAACAAAGAAACCCTCATCGATGACATATGGGGAATGGGATAAGCTATATAGAAAGGTGATTGCGACAATCCGCCAATATCTAGCAAAGAATGTGTATTTCAATGTGTCTGGAGAAAAGACTGCAAAAGGATTATGGAAGAAGCTCCATGATCTATATGAGAAGAACACGACATCAAACAAATTTTTCTTGATGAAGAAGCTTTACAATCTTAAGATGAACAGGGGTGCTTCAATTGCTGAGCACTTGAATGAATTCAATGTTATAACTCGTCAGCTTGCCTCTGTTAAAATAACTCTAGATGATGAAAGTAGAGTTTAATTTGTTAATGTGTTTTATGCCAGACAACTGGGAAAATTTTATTGTGGCTATGAGTACTTCAGCGCCTGTAGGAACCCTGAAGTTTGATGATGTCAGCAACAATTTAATGAATGAGGAGCTGCGATGAAAGTCAATTGAAGAAAACTAGAGAGGAGAATCTCTAGCTCTAGTTGATCATGGTAGGAGAATTGATCGAGGCTGACCAGGGCGATCAAGATCGAGAGGCCGATCAAAATCAAGGAGGGACAATATCATCAACTTTCATTGTGGTGAACCCGGGCACATGAAGAAATAATTTTGAGCCTTGAAGAAAGGACAAAAGGATCAAAGACTGGCCAATACAAATTAAAATTCATCCAGCACAAATGAAGGTGAGACTATTGCTGTGAGATGTGTTGTTTACTATTTCAATAGAGGATGGATGTTAATATACAACTAGCGGTAGCTTTGATTGGATCCTTGACTCTGGGGAATATCACCATGTAACCCCATGCAAAGATAGTTTTGTTGCATATAATCCTGGTGATTATGGTAGAGTGCATTTGGGGAATAATCATTTTTGCAGTATTGTTGGAGTGGGAGATGTCCATATCAAGATGAAGAATGGACAAGATATATTGTTGAAACAGGTCAGGCATGTACCATAAATGTGCATGAGTTTGATCTCTATGGGACGGCTGGATGATGAAGGCTATTCCACAAGATTTGGAAAAGGAGGCTGGAAAATTAGCAAAGGAGCATTGGTCGTGGCCAAAGGACACAAGGTAGGAACACTATATTCAGTGAAGGAAATTATAGGAAAATTATATTTGGTTTTTCTCACAAAAGAAGAAAATTCAGCGGATCGGTGGCATAAGCGCTTGGGTCACATGAGCGAGAAGGGTTTAAAAATCCTGGTTGGTAAAAATTTACCACCAGGTTTGAGATCCTACAATCTTGATCTTTGTGAGAATTGTATATATGGTAGACAAAGAAGGGTTTCATTTATTAGAGGTGGTCATGAAAAAAAGAAAAATGTGTTAGAATTGATACACTCAGATGTGTTTGGACCAATTAACATCAATTCATTAGGTGGAGCATCATATTTTGTAACATTTATAGATGATGCATTGAGGAAGGTTTGGGCCTATTTCATGAAAAGTAAACGTAAATTGTTTGAAATATTTCAAAAATTCCATGTTGTTGTTGAAAGAGAGACTAACAAATTTCTGAAGTGCCTAAGAATAGATAATGGTGGATAACATTGCTCAAATTCATTCAAAGGATATTGTAACAGGTTTGGCATAAATCATGATAATATTGTACTTGGTACACCTCAACAGAATGGTGTTGCAGAACGAATGAATCACATAATTATGGAAAAGGTAAGGAGCATGTTGTCAAATTCCGATTTGGACAAGAATTTTTGGGCAGAGGCTGTGAGGATAGCTTGCTACCTCATAAATAGATCTCCATCTATAGCCTTGGATGGAGGCATCCCTGAAGAAGTTTGGATTGGTAAGAATTTGAATTATTCTCATTTGAAAATCTTTGGATGTCAAACATTTGTACATATTCACTGTTGGTTCTTAAGAGACAATCCTCGGTTGTGAAAGAAATTAGTGCTTAATACATTTTAAAAGTGTGTCATAGAAATAATTTTATCACAAGGTCTTTGTTCTATCCCTCTGGAAACTTTTGTTTTCTAAAACCCTTAATTATCTGGAATAATAAGAGATTTCACAATGCGATATTTGAATGTAAAAGAAGAATTGTAGGGGAAACTCAAAGTAATGTGTTGTAAACATAGAATCTACTACTTTTAAGTTTTATAAAGAATTCATGGAGAGAGAGGAAACTCAAAATAATATGTTGTAAACACATAATCTATTACTTTTAAGTTTCAGAGAGAATTTGTGAAGGGAGAGGAGTTGGAGTGAAGGAGCGCTTATTAAGGCTATTTAACTCTTACTTAAAAACATAAATCAGAGACCAACTACTTCTTTAATTCACTTCATTCAAGGAAGAAACAACATAAAATGACACAAGAAACACGAATCACCATCAAAATTTGCAGGAAACTATTCACCCATTAGAAAAATATAATAATAATAATAATAATAAGTACGGAATGTAGTCTCCAAGAGGTCCAAAACTCGGACTCATTCTCTCTCTTTCTATCTTCCTTAAATACAAACAAAAGCAATTTGTAACTGCTTGAGCTTCTTGAAACTCCTAGACTGCCTAAACTGTTAAACTATTTATTACATTGCAATCGAGGACATCATTGTAACTTCGATCTTAACAAAGAAAACGACATAAAACTTGAAATATAATCCTTTTGTTGAATCTGATTTGTTGTTGATGTGTCTCCTTTCGTTTCTGTTGTGATATCCTAGCATAAACGCATCTCTACCCGACTCTACCCATGCTTTTAAATTTCGAACATTGTCATCATGTCACCTACTACCCGCCTCTACCTCTTTCGCTCATGCCCGCAGCGTTTAGTCTTTGATTAATAAACTGTCGCAAATGCATACCGTTGTTCTACATGTAGCGTCAAGTCTTTTCTTACCCGAGTCTGCCCTGCATTTAGACTTTCCATTTTAACTGTCGTAATATTGGACTTTAAAATATATTCCATTACCTTTGAAAATTTGTATCGTGCCCGCTTCTCTGTTGCATTTCACCACTCCAGCGCTCTACGTTATAATCTTCTTTTGCCCTCCGATGCGATTTTACAAATGAAAAACCCATGTACCCGGACTTAAAAAACCTTTAGACTTTAGTGATAACTTCCATCGTGTCCGCTTCGTTATCACACTTTGCACTTAGGCGAATATCGTTATCTTATGATCGCTATCCCTTCTGAGCTTGTGATGTGCGATATGCGAGAGGGTTCCATAGCCGGACTTTAAATACTTTAGATTCGAGCTCTAAACTATATCACATCTGGTCCTCATATCACATTTCACATTTTGGTGATTCAACCTTGTTCTATTTCTCCTGAGCTTTGTGATTGCGATTTGTGATATGCAGGCAGGCCCTCCACAAGCGATTTTGATTTGCGATATGCGATCAGGTCTTCTACATGCGATTGCGATTTGAAATCTGCGATCAAACCCTCCACAAGCGATTGCGATTAAGCCTTCAAACATTGTTTTGCACGTATATTTGCACGACTTGACCCTGACCTGTGTGCAATGTTTTGAACGCATCAATCGACCCGACTCTTGAATTTTTATGCACGCAAATAAGCTCGACTTGACCCTTGTTGCATGCTTTTATTCCTTGCTGCTCCTCTGGCTTAGATTACACTTCCAATGCTGCTGCTTCCCTGATTTTGGTTCCAGTGCGCATGTGATGATGAATCCTCATTGAGCTTGTGGTTGTCCTTTTGACCATGTCGCAGGTCTTCTTAAAATTTTAACAATTGTTCGTCAACAACCTTGAATTGCTCATAACCTATCTTGACTTTTAGCTGAGTCAAATTATGCTACAACATTCCCAAATAAATATAACTAAGCTAGATGATAAATCTATGAAATGCATTTTTCTGGGATATGCGGATGAAGTATTTGGTTATCGTCTATGGGATCCAGTCACATAAAATTATTTGAAGCATGGATGTTATATTTAATGAGTCAGAAATGTTTAAGAGGAATGTAGGTGAGGTGGAAGTCAAGAAATTTATTGATAGGTTTGAAGAGAAGCATGAAGACATCCCACCAATACTGGAAAATGGGTAGAAAATTCAAGAGAAAGAAGGACAGCATGGGGAAAGTGATGAACACCAAGAAGAAGGAATATTGCAAGAACTGTTACAGGAGATTCAACCTGATAATGCACCACCACAGTTGGTTCACAGATCTTCTAGGCCTCATAAGCCTTCACAAAGGTATCCTCCTTCAAACTATATCTTATTGATTGATGAAGGTGAGCCTAATTTTTTTCAAGAGGCATGTAAAGTTGAGCATAGTAAAGAATGGAAGAAATAAATGGAGGAAGAAATGAACTCGTTGCTGGAAAATAAAACTTGGGAGTTGATAAATCTACCAAAAGGTAGAAAGGCTTTGCAAAACAACTGCATGTATAGAATTAAGCATGAAGGTGACAAAAAGGAGAGGTATAAAGCAAGGTTGTTGGTGAAAGGATTCACCCAAAAGGAAGGTATTGACTTCACTGAAATTTTCTCACCTGTTGTCAAAATGTCATCCATTAGAGTCATTATTGGTCTTTTTGCTGCTTTAGACTTAGAATGTGAACATTTAGAGGTAAAAATTTCTTTCCTTCATGGAGAATTAGAGGAAGAAATTTATATGAAGCAGCCAGAAGGCTTCATAGAAAAAGGCAAAGAAGACCTTGTTTGCGGGTTGAAGAAGAGTCTCTATGGGTTGAAATAGGCACCTCGACAATGATACAAGAAATTTGATTCATTCTTGTTAGAACGTGGTTTTCACAGGTTGTAAGCTGACCATTGTGTCTATATCAAGATGTATGATCAAGGAAAGTACCTCATATTATTTTTATATGTGGATGACATGTTGATTGTTGGGCATGATAAGAATATGATCAATAGGTTGAAGAAAGATTTGGGCAACAAGTTTTCAATGAAGGATTTGGGTCCAGCACAACAAATATTGGGCATGAGGATCATATGTGACAGGGAAAACAAAAGGTTGTGGTTGTCACAAGAAAAGTATATCAAGAAGGTGCTTGCCAAGTTTAATATGAAGGATGTCAAGCCAGTTGGCACACCCCTTGCAGCCCACTTAAATTTGAGTGTTGAGTTATGTCCCAGTAATGACAAGGAGAAGGAAGAAATGAGAAAGATTCCTTATGATTTAGGATTTGGAAGCTTGATGTATTCCATGGTAAGCACATGACCAGACATTGCATATTCAGTGGGAGTTGTGAGCAGATTTCTTACCAATCCAGGAAAACAACATTGGCAAGCAGTAAAATGGATTTTCAGGTATTTTAAGGGTATAGTCATTATTGCTTATGTTTTGGTCATAATGATAGTATGCTTGAAGGTTTTACAGATGCAGAGATGGCTGGAGATGTCAACAACAGAAAGTCCACTACATATTATTTGTACACATTTGTAGGTGCAGTTGTATCTTGGGTTTCAAGGCTTGAAAGAATAGTAGCTCTCTCTACAACAAAAGCAGAGTACATAGCTGCAACATAGGCTTGTAAAGAAATGTTGTGGATGCAAAGATTCCTAGGAGAGATAGGAATCAAGTAGGACAAGTATGTGTTGTATTGTGATAGTCAGAGTGCCATTCACTTGGAAAAAATCTAGTATTTCACTCAAAAACCAAGCACATTGACTTAAGGTACCATTGGATGCAACATGTGTTAGAGGAAGGACAATTATCTTTGGAAAATATCCATACAGATAAGAACCATGTTGATATTCTCACTAATATTCTACCAAGAAATAAGGATGAGTTATGTAGAGGCATGGTAGGCCTCTGTGTGACTTGATTAAATATTCTTCATTCAGCTTCAAGTGGGAGAATGTTAAATGTGAAGCCACATTCAGCTGTCGGCACCGAACCTAACTTCGCCGCCCACGCAGTCCCAACCTACCAATGTTGTCACCACTCTTTGAATTTTTTAGCTTCACAGTGGAACCATATATTTCACATGCATATTCTAGATCTTCCTCCTTGATTTATAAATTTGTGTTTCCTACCTTTGCCTAAGCAATTCGAGCCAAGCATGGCAAGGCCTCCTGTAATAGAAATATGTGATTAATTTCTCCAATTTCTATGTGTTTATTTTAGTTTCTCCTCTATCTCTGTTTGTGACTTTTGATTCTGGGTTCTGTTTTGCTTCTGTGATATCCAACACTTAGATTATTTTCTCTTGTCAACAACATTCCTCCATGAATATTTGTCCCTGAATATTCGAGGTTTGGGGAATGCCCCAAAGTGGAATTCCTTGCGACAATTTATTGTGGTTCATAAGTCATTTTTTATTTTAATACAATATATAATGGTAAAGGATGAAATGTCTCGGTCATATTTTCTGAAAATATGTTGTGGGTGGAAGTCATGTTTGATTGACACTCTTCATCTTTCGGAGGGTTTGGCTGAAATGTGAGATCTTCATATCAATAATTTCTTGAATTTTAAATATTTTGTAGGCATATTACTTACAGGATTCTCTAGGGGATCAAATCTTCATTTTCATATTTTAAATATCTATGCTCCTTATGATTCTAGACAGGATTTATGTAACAGGTTGGATAAATATATTTTATTAAAGATTGGGTCCCTTATAATAGCTAGGGATTTAAATTTGAATGTCTTTGCAGATGAGATATGGGGGTCGAGATGTAAATCAAATTCACTTGGTTGTTATTTTAAAGAGTTTTTTGTGCAGAACCATTTAGTGGACATTATGTTGGTTCCTCTTCTTCCTACTTAGAGGAATGGACATAATGGTTTTGACGGGAATGCAAAAAGCTTGGATAGGTTCTTAGTTCATGAGACTCTTGATGAAAGAGTTTCGTATGATGTGTCCATGGGTCAACTCATCGATGATGTTTGATCATTCTCTATTTATTTTACAATGGTGCAATGGATGCGAATGTAAGGGTCTCCCTTTTAAATTTAACCATACATGGTTAAAAGACAACAATTTTGAGAATTTGGTTAGAGATTCTTGGTCAAAAGTGGAACATCACAGAGATTTCACAAATGAATGTTATTTTCTTGAAACTAAGGAGTTAAAGAAGCTAGTTAGAAAATGGGAAAGAGATAGAAAGAGAAGTAATAAAAAATAATTAATCAAGATAGACCAAAACCTTGAGTCGATATATGACCCATAAAATCTTGGTTTCTTCTCAAATGCTAAGAAACAAATGGCATTGGAACTATAAGTGCGAAAGAGAATGATTCTAAAACAACAACAAGAGGAATGGAGGCTCAAGAGATGAGCCATTTGTATTGTAGGGGGTGATAAAAACACAATATTTTTCCACAATTTTGCCTCACAAAGGAGAGAAAACAATATTTGGGATCTCGAGGATGAAGAAGGTAGGTAAATTTACAAGCTAAAGGATTTTCATAAGGAGGTTGTTAGTTTGGAATCTATATAAAGTCAGGGATGGGGTGGAAATTGATGCTCAATTGGGGTCATTGACACATATCTTCAAATGTTTACAAAGGAGGGAAATGTGATTATTAGGTGGTCGATCACATATAATGAAGTGGTATTTGTTCTAAATTCATTTGCAAGGACAAAAGCCTAGGTCCAGATGGGTGGACTATGGAATTATTCCTACATTTCAAAGATATCATGGGGTCGGGTTTGCTTCTCTCAGTTGAAGAATCGAGGACTTATCGTAAAATCTCAAGTGCTTTAAATTCAACATTTATTGTTGTGGTTCCAAAAGTTTCTAAGGCTTCATCTTCCAAAGTTTATAGGCCTATTTCTCTATGCAATATCACATATAAAATGGTTTCGAAGATTATTACAACAAGGTTGAAATATACACTATCAAAATGCATTGCCCCAGAACAATTTGTTTTTTGTAAACAATGCCAAATCCATGATGCAATTTCAATTGCTAAGGAATGAATTCATTCCATAAAGGTTAAAACAAGATGCAATTTTATTGAAACTAAACCTGCTTAAAGCATATGACTCTGTGGATTGGCATTTTCTGTGGATGGTTTTACACAATTGGTATTTTAGTGGAGATCATCGATTGGATTATGGCTTGTGTCACCTAAGTTAATTATGTTGTCTTGATAAATGGAGTGCCTTGTAGTTTATTTAAGGCCTCAAAGGGGGAGGCATTGTTGTTCTTTATCCCCCTACTATTTATTTTGGTTATTGATGGGTTGAGTAGATTGATTGTTGAGGCACATATCAGGGGTTTCTTTGTGGGAATTAAGATCATAAAAAATATATCCACAACGCACCTTATGTTTGTGGATGATTTTTTAATTTTTCGGAAGGTATCAGTTGTGAAATGGAAATATTTACATTAGATCATCTCCTCATTTGGTAATTTTATAGGTCTTTATATGAGAAAATCTAAATCTATATTGATTGAAGTGTCTCATGAGCAGGTAGTTTCGTATATTGCTGGTAATTTTGTTGTCGGTATGGTCGTGATGGATAGAGGTTTCAAATACCTCGGTTTCCACTTGAAACTGAACAACTATGGCATTAGAGATTAGTGTTGGTTGATTCAAAAAATTGAAAGAAATCTAGAAATTTGTTCTCTAAAATGGCAGACACTTTTGGGAAGTTTTATCTTGGTATAGTCAGTCTTGCAAAGTATTGTTGTATATTGGATGCACCTTTATTTGATGCCCAAAAATATCATTAAGTAGATTAACTCAATCTCAATCTTTATCTGGTCAAGTTCCAAATATGTAAATACAATACATCTAGTCTGTTTGAATGACAATTCTATAAGGAAAGAGGATGGAGGTCAGGGTTTAAAGAACATTGAAAATTTTGGATGGGTTTTGGAAATGAAGAGCCTCTGGTGTGCTTTACATGGAACAGGCATTTGGAAAAGTATTATAAAGGAAAATTACCTTAGAAAGCAGTTCGTTGTGGAATGGATAAAATCAAGGGTATGGGTTCTTTGCTTAGTCTCATATATATGGGACAGTTTTATGAATGTCAAAGATTGGTTGATAGGGAACCTGAGGTGAGATATTGGATCAAGCATTTTGATGGAGATATGCATGGACCCTATTAGAGGTTTCTCTGATAACCATACATTGCCATACGCTCTCATCAAGTAAATCCATAATAAGGGTAAATATATTTTAAATCAAATGCAGATTGCATATGATCCTCTTTTCCAATATCCTACTTGGATATGCTAAAGAAATTTGGGATTATATGGAGAAATAGCAGAGATATGGGACATGTATGTGATAAATTTATACTAGGCTAGAATCACTTTGATGGAAAAGGAAGACATTGATACACATGGGAAGGTAAAGTAGATCAAGGAAAAATCACTAATATGGAGGCCTACAGGTATATTACACTAACAAACCAACGAAATGAGGAAAGATCGTGGTTCAGAACAAAATGGAAATGTGAATTTCCCCTAAAGCTAAAATGTTTTGGGTGGCTGGTCTGGTAGAATAAGATATTAACATGGGATAATTTGTGTAGGAGAGAATTCATTGGTCCAGGTAGATGTGTAATGTGTAAGGTTGAAAGCAAGGATGTTTCTCACATTTTTCTCAACTGCCCTTATGCAGTCTCCATTTGGATTGGAGTGTTGAAATCCCTAAACATAATTGTTGATTTGAATACAGCATTAATAGAAGCATGTTTGAAGGACTCGAAATTGGGATTCAAGGAATTTAAAACTCTTCCATTTTATATATTCTGGGGCATTTGGAGGAGCAAGAATGCAAATATTTTTGAAAATATTCCATTGGACATCAACAAAATTTTCATAAAAATATGTGCATATTTTAGTGAGATTGGGCCTGTGGCCTATAAGGAAACATTGAGATGTACTCAAGTGATGATCTTCAGAAAATATCATGTGGTTTTTTTTTAACAATGCTACAAATCAAAACATATGCAACAATGGGGCTTACAATGTCATAAAATTAGGGTAGTTTTATCATTTCTATTGGAACAACGCTTCGAGTACAAACACTCGCGCTGAGATCATTACCCTTTGAGGAGTTTTATAGAATGCAAATATTTTTGAAAATATTCCACTGGACATCAACAAAATTTGCATAAAAATATGTGCATATTTTAGTGAGATTGGGCCTATGGCCTATAAGGAAACATTGAGATGTACTCAAGTGATGATCTTGAGCGGATATCCTATGGGTTTTTTTTTAACGATGCTACAAATCAAAACATATGCGGGAATGGAGCTTACATTGTCATAAAATCATGTTAGTTTTATCATTTCTATTGGAACAATGCTTCAAGTACAAACACTCACACTGAGATCATTTCCCTTTGGGGAGTTTTATATTGTGCAAAAAGGATGTGACCCACCTTCTCACCTCTTTGGTAGCGTTTTCCATTTGGAGGATGGTTGTGCAAATCTTGAAGATCAATTCGAACTAGGATTCTACATATGTTATGGCTTGTATTAAGGGATGGATGTTTGGTGCCAAAAAAATTCGATCATTGCCACTTTTTATTATTTGGGGAATATGGAAATGAAAAAATTAATGCATCTTCGAGCAACAGCCTGTGGATATTTAGAGGACCAACATCAATATAGTTTCTCTCTTTCATGACTCTAGTCCTATGGGGATTAAAAGTCTGAGGTAGTGTATCACAATCATTGACATTTGGAGCCACTACCCGATGGGAGTCTTTGACGAGGCATCAAAATCATTAAAATGTGGGAGTGGCACCTTTATTGTTCTCAAGATTGAACACTTCTACCATTTCATTTGGTTCGGTGGGATGGGAACCAATATGAGGGCAGAGATCATAGCACTATGGGGTGTTTTATTCTATGCAAACTAGTTATCCATTAAGGGGATGGATATTTATGGCAACTCAAAAGCATTCAAAATGGGTTGCAGATGGGTCAAAACTCAAACCATATATGCTTTCCTTCTAGATGTTAGGGATTAAAAACCTTATTGGTATTTTTTATAGGTTGTCAGTTTCCCATATATATCAAGAACAAAATGAGATCACAAATGCTTTGTCAAAAGTCGGCTAGTGAAATTCAATGAGAGATCCACTACAGTGCATTTTTCAATGGAAACTATCTGAAATCAAGGAAAATCCACTTTATTTGACATAGCAAGGAATTGTTACAAGTTGGTTTTTTCATAATAGTAGTAGATATGATTAATATATGATAGGGATATAGGTGGACATTTTTCTTATTTTTGTATAAAATTTGATGACTCTACATTAGTTTTATTTTTCATTAGCAACCATATGGGACGAATGTGTCCCTCAGTTTCCTTGCGTCATGCAAGATGAGTAGTTGAAAATGAGATTTTCAGATATATGTAAACACTTTCTTATAGTAGAAAGTTTGTTGTTCTTTTTCTATTGAACACAACAAAGAGAGTATATCGAGAGTTTGGACCTGACATTCTCTTATTAACAAAAATCCAAAAAATATTTCATGTATATGCTCACACAAAAAACCTAGCAATAGACAAACTTTAAAGCACATTGCAATATTAAACTTAGGCCAAAATGCTTATAAGCTTTTTTTATTGCATACCATTGGTTGTTATCACAAAAGTTCAATTAAAAAGACCATCAAAATTTCATTTGTCTTCGTTGTCAATACCATCATTTTAACTTTGTAGTGACATGATGCTCATCAAGAGTTTTCTAATGTCTTTAACCAGAATTGATTGTCTATAACCTGAATTAATTTGGAACCACAAGCACAAAGTTACAACCCTTCAAATTTTCTTTAATAAATCACATTTAATCCTTTATCTTACATATCTATCTTAACCTTTATTTTCATTTTTATTCATTTTTAGTATTTGATAAATATAACAATATATATTTATATATTAGATGATTTTTTTATTTTTTTATATTATTGTTAAATATACTATTTATACTCCGTCGCTCGAGGTGTGAGCTGGACAACACTATCACAGTGGGTGATTACTGGGGGTCCTTTTCGAGGCATCTCCTCGCCACCCTCCACATGCATGAGGCATATGGAGTGGTGGCTCCATGCATGCGGCAAGTAATTACCATTGTAGATGGTGGCAAAGGCTTCAATGTTCGAAAGGATTTCAAAATTTTCGAGTGTGAGTTTGGCAGTTTTCTGGTTGACGAGAGTTGCCTCTCATGGTGTTTGGGTGCTCGGCTCCATGGTTTGGCGCATGTTCAACTCGCAAAGGATCTCTAGACGTGGCTCCAGTCTTGGCTTCTCCTTGCACTGGTAAGCAGGTATGTGGTGTGCTCTTTTCACAGTGTCCCCATGCATCAGTGTTATTATCTATTGGCCTTTGGTTTTTCTGGTTTTGAGCCATTGAGGTCTCAAAGGAGGATGAGTTTCATGCAAATGTATGAGTCTGCATGGGATTTGAAGCATATCTTAAGGTCTCTTGGTTTCCTCGTGCTTGTAATCTTCGGAATTTTACTTTCCCGAATGGGGTTATTCTGTTGGTGGACTTTTACTGGGTTGTCTCTGCGATTCTAATCTACCCTGCCCTAAGGGTCTATTGTTGTATCCGTTGGTTTGTGGTCTAATTATCGTGCCCTTTGGGCTTTACCAAGAGGCTGCATTAGTCGATAATAATGCCTGCCGAATCCTTGAGAGGATGGGGTGCACTGGTGGTTTAATGGGGTTAATGTATTTGTTTTGATATGTATGTAATGGAAGTCATAATTGGATAAGGCATGGGGCAACTCTCTGGGTTTCATCCCAGGAGTCTTTAGCTAACTTGCATCCTCTGGCAAGCTCGTGACCCTGTAGTGTCTCCTGGAAGTCAAGCACTTCTGGGTTCTGGCTGCCACCTAAGTCAATTAAAAGTTTGGTTTTAGTTTATCAAGGCAAGGGCAAATCCAAGAGGATGGCTCGTTCAGTTGCAATGAAAGGTAAAGGCAGCCCAAGCTCGATAGGTCATGACAAAAGAACTGTGGGGTTTTTGGCGCCCTTCCAACCCAACTCCTCTAGGGTCGAGCTCGAGGCTGCAAACCAATCTCAAGCATCATAAACGATGTGATCATGACATATCATGGGGAACTTCGAAAAAGATTCGACAGTTAATTGAAGAGTGGGAAGAGGATTTGAACAAACAAGTAGGCATGATGAACATAGATGTGGAGGATTGGCGAGCCTTGGTGCTAGAACTAGGGCACACACGCGGCCGAACCATGCAGTTTAAGAAAACTTTGTTCTTGTACTAGTCAATGAAAATTATTCTGGAGAAAGCTTTGGAGCAAATTTTCGCACGAATGACAATGACAGTTCACAAATTTCCTGATTATAGAAAGGAATTTCAAAAACTCCAATTCCAAATACAAAAGCAAGATGACAGGTTGTGTCGCATTGAAGAGCACATCCCTTGCATACCAAGCTTTCGAGTTCCACTGCTAAGGACCTGGCTCCGGTGGAGTCTGCTGATGATGATGATGACTAGTCTAATAGCTGTGTCCTTAACTTTTCCCTTTTTGTATGCAGGAAAACTATAAATTTCAATATGTTGGTAGTTATGTTTTCAAGAATATAGAGTATAAGCAATTTAGAGACAATCAAACAAATTTGGCTTGGTTAGAGACTTATTATTTTTTGTTTCTGGATATTTTATTACATCGTTAGATAGCCATCAGACTTGGTTTCCCTCTAGGCTATCAGACTTATCAAACTTACAAAAAAATGCATACTATTTATTTATGATATTATTATATTTTTTGTATTTATTTTACTTAATTTCTTGAGCACAAATTTTTATAAAAAAAAATCATTACCATTTTTCTTGATGTATTAAAAGCCTTATAAAACTTTTATCCAAATATAATATATTATCGAAAACAATTATATATGCTTCTCTAATAACAAATTTTACCCAATAAAGAAAATATATATATAATTATCTCTAAAAATGTGAATTTATTCTAGCCCGTTGAAAAAAAATATAAAATTCTCTTAAAATATAAATTTATTAGAGTTAATAGAGAAAAATATAAAATTAGCTTAATCTAAATATCAAGGCGGATGGGCTTAAGATGAAAATATTCTATTGTGCACTAGGGTTTGATGGAAATCACAAATAGAGTGGAACTTGCAGCCAACGCAGTTATATAGAGAATGGTTCATGCAAGTGGATCTTTTATTAAAAGAAAAAGCTCTTAGTGTGAAAAAAAGGATAAATCTTTTTTTTTTTAAGACAACACATTCATGTTAAACAAGTCAGAAATCCTCATTTCCACAAGTAGACAGCCAGCATATTCATAGAGAATGGAACAAGCGTGGATAAATTTCACATGACCAAAACAATGAACACCTTGTTCACTCTAGCAAGTCTCCAAGATGAAATTTGCTCTTCTTTTCCAATGAAAATGTCTGGCTGACAAAAACTTTTGACACCTTTTTAGATATCAATTTTTAGTGTTTTTTTGTATGCAGAATTCAATATAGAATACTGCCACCTAGTAGTGTTGTATTTTCTTTATTGAGCCAAGAGGTTTATTCTACAGTCTAATATGAGGGAATGTGTAAGTCCATTCATCTATGCTCCATTAAAATTAAAATTAAAAATTATGTTTTAATTAGAAAAATAATATCTACTATAATTACAAAAAAATTTAAAAAATAAAATAAAATAATAATTAGACAAAAAAACACAAATGTTAAATCTTATACTTTTCAAAAATATTTCAAAAAGAGATTTAAATGAAGTATTTGAAAATCTATATTAACTAATTTATGTCAATATTAACTTCATTAAAAAAAATTATATTTTTATATTTAAAATTTTATTTGGTCCTATATATATTTTATTTAACATTCAAAAATACAATTTAAACAATGAAAAATTACACATTGTATTTTGCAATCTAAAAAATTCACATATGAATAAATCTCTCAACTTATGTTAGATCTATATTTGAAATGAATCTATACTTGTATTTTTGTTAAATTTATACTCTGAAATAAATCTATACTAATCTCAAAAAAATAATGCATTTTTGGAAAATTATAACTTTATGATTTAAAAAAAAAACACTTAATTTTCTTTTGACATGTAAAAGATGTAATTTTTAGTTTGATAAAGGCTTTTGATTTAACCTATCACCTTTTTATAAGACGTCGGACCCCCTGTATCAGCCGAATCTCTGCAACATACCCAAGTTTGCTTCGCAATAGGGCCGAGTCCGTCAAGTGGGCGGGTTACGAAAGTAATGGTAAGGCCAGCAACTTGTTATACATATTATTAATTTAACTTATCAGTGCGCCACCTAGAAAGGTTTAATGTAGTATTAAAAAGGATTAAAAATGTTTTCTAATCTAGTATGGTAAAGATGTTGTAAAGTCAAATTACATAATTTAAAAAAAATAATAATAATAACAATAAAAGATTAATGTAATGTAAAGTAAAACTTATTATTAATGTAGTGTGGTAAAGATGTTGTAAAGTCAAATTACATAATTAAAAAAAATAAAAATAAAAGATTAATGTAATGTGAAGTAAAACTTATTATTGCATTTAGAAGGGTTCTCCTTTGTAACTTTCAACTAAAATTTTATTTTTATCTCAAGGTTAATAATTTTACCATAGCATGAAAGTCAAATTTAATCCAAAGTTTCTATGCTAAAACCAATGGGTAATTTAATTATCCCCTATAGTGACTCTTTAATCCTTCTCTTCCACTTTGGTTTGACAAAGTTCGCAAATAAAAATTAATACAGTAATGCTTGAAGACTACACATTAACACATGTTTATCTTTCAACCTTATTCTACATACAAGAATTTAATTTTAGAAAAGAATGAGGACAAAGTATTAAACAAAACATATATATATTACAACCCTATTCTACATAGTTAATCTGTATATATATTTGTCATTGAATGTATAGCAAAGCAGACTTTACCACTCCGCTTGTATAAGCATTTGACCTTAGATTAACAAAGATCTAATTTACATCACTCGGAAATAGTTGGCACGTACTACTCATTTACTGTCATCGATTTACCCCTGTACTCACATCCAATAGCTGGCCCAAATTCTAGGTATGATGCGTGATTCGAGGTTTACTAGTTGATCTCCACCGTCAACTTTGTTTCATCATCAACGGTCCAGGCTTTTTGGCGGGACTGTGTTGGGATCCATGCTTACACCCTAGCCCTTTCGTTCTTTGCTTACGCCTAGGGTTACACTCCTTCGTTCATTCCTCTTCTGCTTTGCATAGTTTGAGAGGCCGTTAGCAGTTGGCAGTGTAACAAGTTCTGGGGCTTTACCTCTTCGTTTTCTTCTCGGGGGAAGTGATCACTCTTGCCTTCCAGTTTATTGGTATTTTCCAGCTCTCAGAGGATTTTTGCTGAATGTTTGACAGGTAAATCACCACCGAGGTTCTTTGTTACAGTGCTCCTAGAATTGTGATTTTTCGGCATTTATCACAGCTTGAGTTTTCTGCTATAACCCTTTAATGAAACTCCTTTTGTTTTTCTATATAAATACATGAAATACGATTGCAACTTGCTCAGGATGGAAGGCCAAGCGTTGCACTCCAATTTAAGGTAATATTGTCGTGTTCGACTCTAGATTTTGATCTAGCACAACCACGTATTCCCTTAGAACAATTATACACAGAGGATCATTCACGTTTTCATTCTTTTGTGTTGACAGGGAGATTGGCGAGGTGGGAGGTTAGTCTCCTACACCATGTGTCTCGATGCATCTTGGTTTTTACTTTCGGTCCTGAGTTTAATTTGGCGTGACTTCTCCAAGTATGCCCTTTGGAATGACATTCGCACAAAGGCTAATCTCCAAAATGCAACTCTTGCATTATCGTATTTCTCCAGAAGCGAAATAATTATACTGGGCGAATTGTTTTGTTATTTCCGCCATTGAACACTCTAATGTTTAATAAGGATTTTACTAGGCCTCGGCCTTCAGATACTTTAAAGATGTATAATGACAGTTTTTTTTTAATATGATAATATTTCATCACCTGAGGTTGGGGTTTGTTATTATGTCTCATGTATTCTTCTTCGCTGGGTCATGTTTCTTATTCATAATGTCTTATTTTCCCTCATGATTAGCTTATAAAGATGAATAGCGTAAAATTCTTGTCTATTTGCAATGTAGGAAAGTAATATTGCTATTGAGGGTTTTATCGTATATTTTCACTCTCAGCATCTTGCTTCTTCGTTCTTGTTGTAGTTCATAATAATATGTTTTATTTCGTTTTCTTCCTACAGTGTCCGTACCACCAAATCCACACAGTCCGCATATAATAGATTGGAGAGACAATGTGTACAGGCTTGGTCACCCAGGGTCAGTACCAATGGTTTCTCCTGTATAAATTTTTACAGTTTTGTTACAGATCTAATTTGTTCTTGCATGCTTGGCACTGAAGAAATAACACTTGGTTCTTCAATTTTTCGTTTACATTAATTCCAGAGGAATACTTTCTGTTGCATGCTTTCAGTTCTAGGACAACATAAACTTATTTAATTACATTGCACTGGTGGATTTACCCTATAGCCTCTTTTTCTTGGTAATCGAAGATAGCTTAATTCTCTTACTCAACTTTATATGGTTCAATCTCTATTTACAAATTTATTATGCAACAGATATTCTATTGTTCGAAATAACTTAAGTTCTAGTAACTTTGCTACACTTTAAATCAATACATAAGGCAGTATATTCCTTCAGTGAATCATCTTTGGTATTTCTATAGTAAATCCATGCATTCCGAACACAAAAATATTTTAAGCCAGAATTATAAAATTTCAGTTTTGTTAAGAGAAGTAGCAACGCTTTTTTTGCATGAAAGATATCAAAGAATCAATTTGTCCAGGTACTTGTTTTTCCTATATAAATAGTCTGTTACACAAAATAGGCTATACTTAACAAAAAATGAAGATCATAAGACTTATAGCACTATTAAATTTTCTTGTCTAATCCATATAAAACATACATTCACTTATCTGAAAAGTTTGATTCAGACTGTGGTTTCCTCCCAACGGTTAAGAGAGGCTATGACGTCCTGCTCTTCCCCCTTGCTTCCTCTGAATTGGTATGGGTTGACAGAGGATATTCTGTTACGACGTCAATACCACCAATCCAGTGAGTACCAGAAACCTTTTCAGGGATTTGCTGTGTGATTTTCCACTGATTTTCTATCAGGTCAAGAAAATTCCACACTCTCCCTTTTTCCAGCAACAAAACCCCTACTCCTCACTAGGATGAGCCTCTTATCCCTATAGGAGTAGGTAACTGTGCAAACTATCCAACCAACATTTTCAGTTCTTGGAATCATTTACCATCAGTGTTTTCACTTTCTTTTACATTTCACATTCTGTTATTCTTTATAACTTAATTATTAAAAGTAATAACATCCATTGTCTCAGTTTTTCCTTATCAACAAATAATTACGATAAAATTACTTAACTAATTAACCAATTAGTTAACAGCAATTGTAGCTGTCACAACTTCCCCCCTGGAAGTAACTTCGTCCTCGGTGTTTTCACTTTAACTCTGAAAGAGTTCTGAGTAAGCTTCTTGCATAAACTTCTCGTCCTCCCAAGTAGCTTCATCCAGTTCGAAGTGCCTCCATTTCACTTTTACCTGATTAACTACTCATTTGCGGAGTACGATTTCTCTTCGGTCAAGTATGCGTTGCGGCTCAACCAGAAACTCTCCGTCCAGTTCTACCTGATAAAAAAAAAAAAAAAAATCAATATACATCAATTTTGTTCAGAACTTCAAGTTAGGATTCGTATTCCTATCCTACCTTAAAGTTTTGCTAATGAATCACGTTTTTTTCATCATGCACATATCGCTTCAACAATGACACATGAAACACATTGTGAACTTGAATGTCGCTGGGTAAAGCCAACCGATAAGCTACCGGTCCTACCCTTTCCAGTATTTGGAAAGGTCCACAGTATCTGGGAGATAATTTGACACAAGAGGTCCACCTTAAGGTACTCCTCTTGGGTTTAATTCTCACATAAACATGATCTCCCACCACAAATTCACGATAAGACCTTTTCTTATCTACATAAACCTTTTGCCGATCTTAAGCAGTCGTCAGATTTTGTCTTATTCTTTTGACCTCAGCTTCCATTTCCGCCAACATCTCAAGTCCCAACATCAATTTTGTCTCAGGACTGCTCCAATTTATAGGTGTACGACATTGCCTACCATATGATGCCTCGAAGGGGCTCATTTTCAGAGATTCCTGATAACCGTTATTATAAGCAAACTCCATCAGATGCAAATAATCCTCCCACTTGGTTGGCTACTACATCACATACATGCGCAACATGTCTTCCAATATTTGGTTCACCCACTCTATTTGTCCGTCAGTCTGAGGATGATAGGCATTGCTAAAGTTTATCTGTGTTCCTAGACCAGAAAACAAAGTTTTCCAAAATGCAGATGTGAACTTAACATCCTGATCCGAAATCACGGTTTTTGGAATCCCATGCAACCTGAAAATTTCCTTCATAAATATATCAGCAATCTGTACGGTCTTGTAAGTAGAATGTACAGGTATAAATGTGCAAATTTGCTTAATCTGTCTACCACTACCATGATTGAATCATTCTGTCTTTTTGTTCGTGGCAGCCTATGATGAAGTCTAAGGAGATAACCTCCCACTTCCATTCAGGTATGGGTATGGACTGCAATAGTCCCGTAGGGTGCTGGCGCTCCACTTTTACCTGTTGACATTCTAAACACTTACTTAGATATTCCACAATATTCTTATGCATATCTGGCCAGAAATATATCTTTCTTATTGCAGTAAGCATTTTCTGATATCCCAGATGACCTGCATAATTGTTGCAATGAAATTCATTCAATATTAACTCCTTTAGAGTTATACAGTTAGGCACATATATTTTCCCTCGAAAGGTTAGCATCTCTTCTTCATTCTTTCCATACTTAGATGTTTTACCTTGCTTCCTATTTTCTTCCATTTGTTGCCATAAAAATTTATATTCCAGATCTTTCTGTGCCTCCTCTTTTAATTGTTCCAAAAATTAGCTTTCTAACTGATTATAATACAACTCATAAATACCATATAACTTTCTACTCAACGCATCTGCTACTTGATTCTCCTTCCCCTTTACATGTTGAATATCCATATCAAACTCGTTGAAAAAGGCATTCCATCTTGCCTGCCTGAAGTTTAAATCTGCTTGCTTGAAGTAACTAGTCAAGCTGCTATGATCTATTTTAAGTACAAACCTCTTACCCAGCAAGTAATGCCTCCATACTCGGAGAGCATGTACTACGACTGTAAGCTCTAAATCATACGCAGAATATCTTTGTTCATAGTCCTTCAGTTTTCTAGACTCGTATGCTACCACTTTACCTTCCTGGCTTAAGATTGCTCCAACACCTTCCTTACTTGCATTAGTACAAACTTCATATTCTTTACTAGGGTCAACTACCCTCAACACCGGTGTTGTAGTCAGAAGTTGCTTTAGCTTTTCAACGCTGTTCTGACACTCAATCGTCCATTTGAAGATTTTTCCTTTCCTTTGCAGAGATGTAATAGGAAAGGCAATTTTAGAAAATCCTTCTATAAATCTTCTATAATAACTCGCTAATCCCATAAACGATCTAATGTCAACCAAATTCTGGAGAAATTGCCACTACATAATAGTTTTGATCTTTTCGAGATCAACAGCTATTCCTTCAGCTGATATAACATAGCCTAGATATTGGATTTATGTTTTAAAGAAATCGCATTCATTGCACTTAACATACAATTGATGTTTTCTTAGCATTTCCAAGCCTATTCTCAAATGACCCTTATGTTCCTCCAGACTTTTAGAATATATTAAAATGTCATCTATGAAAATAAGTACAAAATTATCCAAAAATGGATGAAAGATTCCTTGCATTAACCTCATAAAGGTTGTTGGTGCATTCGTCAATCCAAAGGGTAACACCACGAATTCGTAGTGCTCATAACGAGTGCGAAATGTTGTCTTACAAATGTCTTCATCCTTAGTTCGAATTTGATGATATCTAGATCTCAAGTCTATCTTAGAAAACACCTTGGCCCCTTTTACTTGATCAAATAAATCATCTATTCTTGATAAGGGGTACTTATTCTTGAAGGTTAGCTTATTGAGCTGCCTGTAATCCATGCACATACGCATGGTTTTGTCTTTCTTTTTAACAAATAACACTGGTGCTCCCCACAGAGACACGCTTGGGCGAATGTAACATTTGTCTAGCAGTTCCTGTAGCTACATTTTTAGTTCGGTTAGTTCTGGCATGCTCATTCTATAAGGAGCCCTTGACATCGGGGAGGCTCCTGGCAACAACTCTATGGTGAAGTCAATATCCCTTCTTGGTGGTAAACCAAGGATGTTTTCTGGAAAAACATCCAAAAATTCATGTACTACAGGTATATCTTCTATTATTGGTGACTTATCCTTAGAGTCTGCATACTCTACTTGAATTGCATATAGTTGGCATCCTTCTCTGATACACTTACTCATTTGGGATGTTGTGATTGGGCGTATCTGTAATGGCCTTTTAATTCCTTGAATCTATTTTCGCGTGTCGTCCTGCATTTTATAATAAATAATATTTTCTTTACAATCTACTAAAGTCCAATGCTTTTCCAACTAGTCCATGCCCAATAACACATCATAGGGTCCCAATGGCAGAATATTTAAATCTACTTGTAACTGTTGTTCTGCGACTTCCAAAATACAATTTAGTATCTTTGTAATTACCTTTCGTTTTGCCCTGGTAGCTAGCTGTATTAACCAAGAATTCTTAAATTTCTGTTCTTTTAAATTACACATTTCTACCAATTTGGGGCTTACATAACTCAAACTTGCTCCAGGATTTACCAAAATTCAAACAAGTTTAGTTAGTAATATACCTTCTAATTCAATCATTGCGGGCTGATAATCAGCCTGCCAATCTTCTAGAGCTGCATTGATGCGAGGTATGTTACGTGCCAAGTCCCCCACTGTAGAAACTTCCTGCAAATTTGCCACAGTATCTTTTCTGGTTCGTTGTGGACAGTTTTTATAATAATGAGCCTCTCCACAGCCCCAGTACTGTAGGGAAGGTTTAGTAATTTGTCCCTGCTCTGGCTTATTAGATGCTTCTGTAGGCTTTTCTTCTGCTAGCCACCTGGTTCTATGGTGATTCTTACCAAATTGCTTACTAATAGTGTTTCATGCTACGTCTTTAAGTTGCCACCTTTACTACTTTTGAAATTGAAATTACTTTTCTGACTTTTCTTTCGCTGCCAGCTTTTTCGTCCTTCACCCTTGGCCTTGAACTGCTAATAGCACATTCGTGCCTTATGAATGGCTTCATCCATGATCTGGGGATTCACGAATTCAATTCGTTCCTTCAAATGAGTTGATAAGCTACTTAGAAACCTCTGCACTTTAGCGTTTTCCTCTCAGAGATAAGAGACATAACGTAACAGAGAAATGAACTTAGTGACATAATCATCCATGGTCATTTGTCCCAACTTTAGATCATGAAATTCTTTAGCTTTGTCATCATAAAATTTCTCTGTCAAGTACTTATTTTTAAAATACTGCTGAAACAATTCCCAAGTAATGCCCTGTTCTTTAATGCTATGTACATTTTTCACCTCTTCCCACCACAGAGTGGCATTTTATCATAACTAGTATATAGCCAATCTAGCCTTCAGATTGATGTTATATTCATACACCTGAAAGTATTTATTCATATTAATTAACCAAGCTTCCGCCACCTTTTCCGCCTCACCATCAAACGTTGGTGGCTTAATTTTATGGAATTCCCCCTGCAGTTATATTTTCTGTCTCTTAATGTCTCGCTAGTCGGACAGGTTACTCGACTCTGCCTCATTGTAATTCTTATTTTTGCTTCTTTGAGAGGGACTCTTTTCTACTCTGTTTGTGATATTTTTTCTTGTTTGTTGTTCTTCACCTTCTTGGAAGCCTCTATCAGCGCTCGGGTGATCCAACTCCAGGTTTTATTTATCTGATAAACTCTTTAAGATCTTCTCCTGATCTTGCAATAGTCGCTCATTATCCTCGCGAACCCTTACCATTTCTTCTTGCAATTGTTGTACAATATTCAACAAGAAACTAGTTTGGTGATGTTGTTCCTCAAGTAACCGGTTGGTCCTTTAACCCACATTTCTGAGTTCATGACTAGTGGTACTTGAATTTCCTCAACCTCTTGTTGTGATTGTGATGTTATATCTTGTCTCATTTTCTCTCTTTCTCTGTGCATTATTAGTTGACCCGTAGAGCTCAGCGTAGTAACTTCGCTCTAATACCACTTGTAACCTTCATCTAAATTTTTATTTTTTTTTTAATCTCAAGGTTAATAATTTTACCATAACATGAAAGTCAAATTTAATCCAAAGTTTCTATGCTAAAACCAATGGGTAATTTAATTATCCCTATAATGACTCTTTAATCCTTCTCTTCCACTTTGGTTTGACAAAGTTCCCAAATAAAAATTAATACAACAATACTTGAAGACTACGCATTAACACATGTTTATCTTTCAACCTTATTCTACATACAAGAATTTAATTTCAAAAAAGAATGAGGACAAAGTATTAAACAAAACATATATATATATATATATATATATATATATATTACAACTTTATTCTACATAGTTAACCTGTATATATAATTGTCATCGAATGTATAGCAAAGCAGACTTGACCACTCCGCTTGTATAAGCATTTGACTTTAGATTAACAAAGATCTAATTTACATCACTGGGAAATCGCTGGCATGTACTACTCATTTACTGTCCTCGATTTACGCCTGTACTCACATCCAACCGCTCGCCCAAATTTTGGGTATGATGCGTTATTCAAAGTTTACTAGTTGATCTCCACCGTCGACTCTGTTTCATCATCAACGGTCCACACTTTTTGGCGGGACTGTGTTGGGATCCATGCTTAAACCCTAGCCTTTTCGTTCTTTGCTTATGCCTAGGGTTACACTCCTCCATTCATTCCTCTTCTGCTTTGCGTAGTTTGAGACGCCGTTACCGACTGGACAATGTAACAAGTTCTAGGGCTTTACCTCTTTGTTTTCTTCTCGAGGGAAGCGATCACTTTTGCCTTTCAGTTTACTGGTATTTTCCAGCTCTCAAAAGGTTTTCGCTGAACGTTTGACAGGTAAATCACCACCGAAGCTCTTTGTTACAGTGCTCCTGGAATTGTGATTTTTCAGCATTTATCATAGCTTGAGTTTTTTGTTATAACCCTTTAATGAAACTCCTTTCGTTTTTCTATATAAATACATGAAATAGGATTGCGACTTGCTCAGGGTGGAACCCCAAGCGTTGCACTCCAATTTAAGGTAATACTGTCGTGTTCGACTCTAGATTTTGATCTAGCACAACCACGTATTCCCTTAGAACAGTTATACACAAAAGATCATTCACGTTTTCCTTTTTTTGTGTTTACAGGGAGATTGGCGAGGTGGGAGGTTAGTCTCCTACACCATGCGTCTCGTCGCATCTTGGTTTTTATTTTCGGTCCTAAGTTTAATTTGGCATGACTTCTCCAAGTATGCCCTCTGGGACGACATTCGCACAAAGGCTAATCTTCAAAATGCAACTCTTGCATTATCATATTTCTCCGAAAGAGAAGTAATTTTACTGGGCGAATTGTTTTGTTATTTCCGCCATTGAGCACTCTAATGTTTAATAAGGATTTTACTAGGCCTCAGCCTTCAGATACTTAAAAGATGTATCACAGTGTTTTTTTTTAATATGATAATATTTCATCCCCTGAGGTCGAGGTTTGTTATTATGTCTCCTGTATTCTTCTTCACTGGTTCACATTTCTTATTCATAATGTCTTATTTGCCCTCGTGATGAGCTTATAAAGATGAATAGCGTAAAATCCATGTCTATTTGCAATGTAGGAAAGTAATACTGCTGTTGACGGTTTTATCATATATTTTCACTTTCAGCATCTTGCTTCTTCATTCTTGCTGTAGTTCATAATAATATGTTTTATTCCGTTTCCTTCCTACAGTGTCCGAACCACCAAATCCACACAATCTGCATATAATAAATTGGAGAGATGACGTGTACCAACTTGGTCACCCAAGTTCAGTGCCAACAATTTCTCCTGTATAAATTTTTACAGTTGTGTTACGGAACTAATTTGTTCTTTGATGCTTGGTACTGAAAAAATAACACTTGTTCCTTCAATTTTTTGTTTACGTTAATTCCAGAGGAATACTTCTATTGCATGCTTTTAGTTCTAGGACAACATAAACTTCTTTTAATTACATTGCACAAGTAGATTTACCCTGTAGCCTCCTTTTCTTGGTAATCGAAGATAGCTTAATTCTCTTACTCAGCGTTATATGCTTCAATCTCTATTTACAAATTTATTATGCAGCTAATATTCTATTGTTCGAAATAACTTAAGTTCTAGTAACTTTGCTACACTTTAAATCAATATGTAACGCAGTATATTCCTTCAGTGAATCATCTTTGGTATTTCTATAGTAAATCCATGCATTCCGAACACAGAAATCTTTTAAGCCAAAATTATAAAATTTCAGTTTTGTTAAGAGAAGTAGCAGCACTTTTTTTGAATGAAAGATATCTAAGAATCAATTTGTCCAAGCACTTGTTTTTCCTATATAAAAAGTGTGTTACACAAAATAGGCTATACTTAACAAATAATGAAGATCATAAGATCTACAGCGCTATTAAATTTTTTTGTCTAATCCATATAAAACAAACATTCACTTATCTGAAAAGTCTGATTCAGAGTGTGGTTTCCTCCCAACTATTAAGAGAGGCTATGACATCCTGCTCTTCCCCCTTGCTTTTTCTGAATTGATACGAGTTGACAAAGGATATTCTATTACAACATCAAGACCACTAGTGCAGTCAGTACCAGAAACCTTTTCAGGGATTTGCTGTGTGATTTTCCACTAATTTTCTATCAGCTCGAAAAAATTCCACTCTCTTCCTTTTTCCCGCAACAAAACCCCTACTCCTCACTGAGATGAGTCTCTTATCCCTAGAAGAGTAGGTCACTGTTAACTAATTAACCAGCAATGGTAGCTGTCACACCTTCTTAAATCCATTTTAAGTCCAGATCTACCAAGCACTTTGTAAATAGGGAGTTAAATTAAAATAAATCTAAGCTGGTCTATATAGATGATAATTTAACAATTCACCTATATACATGAAACATTCGTTTTATGGCATTGAAACATTCGTTTTATGGCATTTACATGAAATATGTTTACGACATTTCACCAAAATAGAAATGAGATTTTTTTTATTTTTTTTTTAAATATCTTGCTATCAATCACTGAATGAAAGATATTTCAAAAAACACCAATTGTTGTTGAATTTACTAACCATGAAAAATATCTTGCTCTTCATCACTGAATCAAAGATATTTAAAAAAAAATTACTAACCATGAAGTTGAGGATGAGGATCATGACTGTATCACTACAAGACAATTTAAAAAGCACCAATTCTTGTTGAATTTACAAACCATGAAGTTGGAGACATTTTAAAAACACCAATTCTTGTTGAATTTACTAACCATGAAGTTCAGAATCATGACTGTATGACTACAACACAGCAAAAATTGGCATTTACATTGAACATTGCATTTTATGGCATTTCACCAAAATAAAAATGCCAAATATTGTTCTCTCTTTTTTTAAACAAAATATATTGCCATTCATCACTGAATCAAAGATATTTCCAAAAACACCAGTTCAACAAGAATTTACTGCATCAAAGATATTCACAAAAACACCAGTTCAACAAGAATTTACTAACCATGAAGTTGAGGATCATGACTGTATTACTCCAACACTACAAAAAAAAAAAAAAAAATACCAGCTAGAGAACAAATATCCAATTTTACGTTAGTATCAGGACTTCCGGGGAAAAATTGGAAATCAATCAAAACCTGAGATAACACCTAATTTTAAAAAAAAAACACATAACGCAAAAAAATCAAAAAGGCAAAAAAGCTACCAAAATTCTGCTACAGATAAGGATTAAGAAGGCTCTCTTTCAAGGGTGCTCTTTATAAAGGAAGAGCTGAAGCGACCTGAAATAGCCAGGACTATAAAAAAAATCAGAAAAGCTGATAAAGACAACCATGAAGCCTCTTTCATGCATAAAGATTTTCCAGAAGAATGGACCCCGGTTGCATTGGAAAACCTTTCTTTGACAGCAGATCCGCGTGTAGATTGATCTCTCTATAAACATGAAAAAAAATATATGCTTTGAAACTCTCTGCACAGCTCCTCCAAATTGACCATCCTATTGTGGAGGTTCAAAACCTGTTGATTTGATTTACCAATTGTTATCTTTATAGCCTGTTGATTTGATTTACCAATTGTTATCTTTAAGTAAAAAGAGAATGCAAACCTTTTATTAATTTAGAAAAGAGAACCCAGATTTAAAATAATTTAGGGTGGAATCAAGATTTAATTTTTTTTATTGCGATTAAATTGGAAATACACATTAATAATTGATATTTCTTTATATAAAGAAAATTATTAAAATGAATCATTAACACAGCTGTGAACTCTCCTCGTGCCCGGAAGGAATGGCCAATAGCATTTCGCTCAATCCCAGCCAACATTCCCTTCCATGTAAAGCACAAAGCAAATGCTTCCGCAAATGAATTTCTAATGAGGTGGTATGCTTGCCATTGAAGAGTTGTAAATTGGGATAACATGCCAGCAACCACCTCCACATCCACAGATCAAATATGGAAACCCCCTATTGAATGAGAGTAGGGATGCCTGTCTGTTGGAAATCATAACCTACAAGCAGCCATGCGGAAGCGGAATGTGAGATGTGGGAGTGTAGAATGTGGGACACGGAAACAGGAGTGCGAAAGAAAAAATACAGAAAGTGGAAGTGCAGAAGATAGGATGCGGGACTGCTACATGAGTGAAAGGCAGGATGCTTTAGTGCGAGAAACATAAGAACGGGCAGTTAGAACGCAATGCAGAGCATGGGAGTGAGGAAGGTGAAGGATGTGGTGGAAAGGGTGAGGAGAGTGAAGGATTTCAATATTAGGGATTTGGCTTCTGTGATCCATAAAATAAATATCAGAAATTTTTGGTAAAAATCACATATGAGAAATTTGTGTTGAGGCATTTCAAACCAGCCAGTGTGGTTCATCATCAAGACAAGATGAGAAATCTGATGAAGAAACCTATTTAAATAGACAGGGAAAGCTCCATCTAACCATTGGAAAAACGGCTAGTTTTGACTTGAATAAAAAAAAATTCAAATTTTATTAAAATTTATTTATTCAAGTCAAACTAGCCGTTCTTCCAATGGCTAGATGGAGCTGTCTCTTTCTATTTAAATAGGTTTCTTCATCAGATTTCTCATCTTGTCTGGCTAGTTCAAAAAGCCTAGACACAAATTTCTTATATGTAATTTTTACCGAAAATTCCTGATATAGAGTGAAGGATGTGGAGGAAAGAGTGAGGAAGTTGAACACCTCCCCATTCCAGAAAGAACTTTTTGGAATGCAGAACGCAGTGGGTGACAATGCAAAAAGATGGGAAATGCAGGGAAAGGATGCAACATAACTCCGCGTTCTGCATAGAAAATATTGTTATATCCAGATTCTATACTGTGATTATGAACAACAAATCTTTCACATTTAAGATCGGCAATAGGAAGAATCATCAGAGGTTTAATAGACAGCTTTTTAACAATGTAATATTTTTTTACATAATAATTAATACCCAAAAAAAACCACAGTACCCATTAATCGAATTTTCAACACTGAATTCTTTATTATTTGTACCTATAAGAAAACCTGAATAACAGTATACCTAGTAGGCAATCTTCTGTCTCATCCAGCGGGCCAAGTAGCACAAAAAATAATGCGCAAAAGAAACTAACATTAGCTGCAAATCATTTGGAGGGTTTTGTTGGTGCGAAACCACATAAATGACATTATGTGCTGAAGTACCCAATTGCAAATGAGATACAGATGAAACAAAATCATGTCAGCTGAAATCTCTGAAAATGTATCTGACATCAATATATACAAAGGAGAGTAGAAGTGCCAAAAATATCCAAGTTTTTAACAAATATTGACCAAATAATCAAACTTCAAATAGCCACAATAGAAAGATCCTTCGTGCGTGCTTATGTATGGGGTCATTGATAGAGTCTAGAAATCAATTGTAGTTTGGATTACTAGCATCCCTGTAAAAGCATATCCATGTTCATATCCACCTGAAAAAGGATGACAAAAATGCCTATTTCCAACCCATACAAATTCCAAGCAAACCAGTGTGAATACTGAACTCGTTATCAGTGAATCCCAGGAGAAGGCAACCCTCTGATGCAGTGCTGTTTGAAGAATGCTAATGGTGCTGCCGTCGAACTACAAACAACACATTAAACGGAAAAAGCCAATACAAATTAGCAGGATTTGACAAAACTACCTTCATGATGGAAAGTATTTTACTCCAACCACTAATTGCCTTGCAAGATGAAGTGCAGACTCTGCAACGGAAGTGCAGACTCTGCAACGGAAGTCATCCAATATGTCTACTGTCACAAGCTCCCCTCTATTATAACATATCAAGGTTATCAAGCCACGATAACACAAGACAAAATGCAAAAATCCAGGTACTCAAAATAAAGTTGCAGCATTAGAAACCTGTAAAAACACAAGAAGTCTGTCTGCTATTAAGCTATTAAGGCTCTTAAGCCAAGATAAGATAACATGAAACAAATAGGCAAAAAACGATGCAGGCTGCAGCATTAGGAACCTGTAAAGAAACAGGCAAGGTGTTTGCGAATACATGCATAGAATCTCCATTTGTAATAACACTTCAAATACTGTCAATCTGAGGTATACAACCAAGGCATCCATCCAACTTTGTCCGAGATGCAAATAATAATACTTCCAGAATTTAGACTGCACCATCTCTTCTTTAATTATATTATGTCATGAAAGCACATGTTTTGCACTAAACAATTGAGAACACTTTCGAATTCATAGTCTCCAGAAAATTCTTTTGAATTACATTCTGCAAGGAAAATTCCCTGCAGATACCGAACTTCAGAATAAATTCAACAACAGAAAAAGGAATTTTTAACAAACGGATCTATTTCATATGGTTTGACCTCACAATATCTACAAGATAAGTGAACCAAGCACTAGAAACCATGGCAAACGCTTCATAGAAGAAAACTGCAAAAAAAACATAGAAACAGATAGCGTGCAAAAGGAATGGCAATTCTGATCTTGTTCAAACTTCAAAACAATCAGTTAAATGCGCTAAATCGGTGATAGTTGAAGACTTCAGTAAATAAGAGAATCTAGCACACAATGGCTTGATATTCTGATCCTTTTGATTGCAATCCTCCGAATACTCATGAAACTAATTAGTTTTTCCACCACACGTATTTAGCATACAGCTCAATTGGTTAATAAACGGCATGCCATACTACCATATACTACATCATTTTCACATGATTGTATGACTGAAACAACACGACTAGGACTTGCTATTGATGCACGTAATGAACTTTAAACAAATAAATAAAATTCAAATCCAAGCCAAATTATTATTCATTTCATATATAACAAATTTACAGTGCATAGCATGGACAATGGTGCAATGTTGAAAAAAATGAATAGAACAACTTTAAAACCCAAGGCTCCCTTCTACACAAAGACAAAGACATGTAGTAAATTGAGACTTGCAGTGCTGTAAGTTGAAATTCTGGCCAGTGTGATTTAAAAATAGGCGACAAAACAGAGAAACATTCAAACAAGCAAGTTATGATTAAATTGTGCCTCTAAATCCTTGAATGTATAGTTTGATTCACAGCTTCAAGTTAAACATAACAATATAAAGAAGTCAAAACGTCTTTGAATCTTAGAAACTTGGACCATACAGCTGTAGATGAGGAGGAAAACAGCGTAGAAACGAATGTTACAAAAATTTTATCAACAAGGAATACAATGTTGATGGTCTTGAAAGAGAGTTGTCCGAAATACTGAAAAATATCAATAAGCATAAACTTGGAACTGAAAATTCTTGTAAAAACATAGAAAAACATTAACATAAAAACTTCGAAAAAAATTCGAAAACGAGAATGTAAACAGACATCTTTGCAACACTTATGAAAATCGCCAAGGATAGCTAAGCCCCACTTTAAATCAATACTCGACACTCCCTTCAAGTTCTTTGTTGGGTCCACAGGTTTCATTTTGTAACATGAGTACAATTAAAGCAGTTATAGTTTCTTTGATGGTTATCCAGCTGATCTTGCCAGTAGCCATATACTTTTCTCAAAGATTTAGACACACATGTCTAAGTATGAACAATCCCCCCTGAGGTTCTTTACGGAGATTCATAGTTAGGTTTCATTCCGCTAACATGCGTAGAATACAGGTAGCCACTCGATGCAACTAAGAAGCTGCATTAATGATTTGGTGGGGGACCCTATGAAGTCTCAATTATAGATAAAACAAACTCACTGAAATGATCTTTCTTACAAGAATAACACACGAACACCAAATCTATTGTCTTATATTATCAAAACAGGTGGCAACCGTAAAAACAACAATTTCACTTCTTCAATGACAATGAGAGATTGTGAACCGGAGCAGATCACATTGTTGGAAGAGCAGGATTGGCAATCGTCAAACTTTGAATATTCTGATGCATTCTGCGTGGTTATATTGTGGTGTTTTTCATATCTTTTACCACAATTTCTTTGTGATTATATCAAAATAGTTGCATGCATCCTTGCGTACTTCTCAGAAACTTGAGTTTCATTTTCTTTCTAAGAAACTGGAGTTACAACGTATTACCAGAATATTATTTGATCTGCAGTAGTACATGTTTATTTGCTCTAAGATACGATAACCATCAAAAGGGCACAAATTACTTTCTATTCTTTCAACACCCCAGTATAATCATTCACTGGGAAGAACACTGTCATTTTTAAATCTCACAAATATTACCTGCCCTCCTGTTCATGAGATGTCTTGCTTGGAGAGAAGTACTAAATGGGATATGACTTGACCCTTTGTGTAAGGAAATCAAAGTTTATTGAATAGGAGATTCAAAATTCATAACCAACATTACGAGAGGGCAATCATACCTTTCCAATCTCGAAAGGATGATTTACCTAGAGGGTTCACATTTAGCCAAGTTGCTTATATGCAATAATTTTGTTCAGGTGTCAATGAATGACAATGCACAGGAAGATGATCAAGCAAATTTAGGAGCGGATTTGAGATTAGTCAGACTTCACTTAGGACACCTCATTAGCACATTAATTATTCAAGGACAAGATAGGGCGGATTCCAATGTTGCATTTTCTCATTCTTCAAGTTGATTGGTTGAATTGGTGAAGCAATTCACAAATAAATGGCACCCAGAAGGACTAACTTGAAAAGAAGGGGCATGCCAGGTTATCCTCGAACACAACAAACATTCTAAGTACATAACTGCTCAGTCGAACATTGGTACTCACTAATAAGTTCTGTTTGCAAAAACTGGTATGTACGTTTGAAGTCCATAACTACACGGTCAAAGATTGCTACGCAGTCAAGAGTTCAATTTGTAAAATTTCATGTAATTACATCTAACTTAATGTTTTTTGATACAGTCCTCTTAGCGAGTCTTTTGGTTTCTGTTTTTGCATTCAAACTCAAAGACCTTCGTAAGTATCTCATGTACCAGTCAAAAAAGGAAGCTAGTACAAGATGTAAGTGGCATGAAAATAGTAGTTCAAGTTGTAAGTTTGTTAAGTCTTCACACCTTCGTAGCCAAAAGCCCTCCGGATATGATCAGGCCCATGGGATAACTTCAATAAAATTTTGACCTGTGAAAAACAAAGAAACTATAAAAACTATGACTGCTTTATTCTCAATAATATCCCCAATATGCTCAGCGCCAAGCAGCGAGATGATTATTTCCCAGATTATATATATATATATATATATATATATATATATATATATATATATATATATATATATTATTCCCAATATTTGTTTACAAAACTACAATAAAATTAAATATAGTTGATTGTTTTCGGTCAGGAAATAAGAGTAAACATATAAAAATCTATAATATTTTTTCGAAAACGTATTATACCATTTGTCCAAAATAATAAGTGAAAAATGTCTGTAAAAGAAAAATTTTAGCACAAAAGATAAAGTTGTTACACAGGGAAGAAATGCGTGAACTTATCTCGTACTAGAAGCGATCTGGGAGAGAGACATGGGAATATGCCCAGAGATGAAGGGTGGGCATTGTTTAGGAGAAGAATTTTAGAGCAGAAAGATATAGAGGATATTGCCAAACAGATTACAATGAAACTCTTATAGTCTTATGGCAAACATTTTGGAAAATCCTCCATATCCTACAACAGATGAAACTCTTCTACCAAACAACTCCAACCCTTCGTCTGTGGCAGGCAAACCCATATGTTATTCGATAGAATTCGAGAATAAATGTGTTCTCCTTTTTTTGAAATCAAGAGAGCTTTCCCCGAAGTGGTAATGTTCCTGAGGGACGGCATAGCTCCTTCCACCCTTCTCCCTTGCAGTGTTGTAGGGTTTTAAGAAGTAGCCTCCATTTTCTTCAATTCTCCTTCCACCCTTCTCCCTTGGAGTGTTGTAGGGTTTCCAGAAGAAGTGTGGACGAAGAAGTGTGGCATGAAAGAGAATATGCCCTGGACACGCAGCTACGATCGATCATGAGCCATGCTCTGGCGTGTTTTGATCCTCTCCGACTCTGAATCCGAACGAAACCCTCATCGATCGCTCCGAACCACGACAACCTCGCCACCAGAACAATCAGCGTTCCAGGGTATCAACGATTAAGTAGAGAAATAATATATAAGAGTGAAGAAGAGTCGAAAGGGTCGAAAACCCTAGATCTAGAAGGTACAACGCCGGGCGGGATGAACTTTCGAGATTTTGGAGGCCGGAATCAAATCATTTCCCAAAAATTTCCCCTTTTTTATTTTTTATTATCCATGCCGGATAATGCGACGAGTTCTTGAGTGACTAAAAATTAAAGTCTTATGCTAAAGTAAACATTAGGCCAACCATTTATATTATTTAAAAAATATATAAATTAGCATTGGCATGAAATCGGGAATAGAGAATCAAGTGAAATATATGGACAATGAAATATAATTGAAATTTGAATCTTTATATATCTTTTAAAAAATGTAATAAGAAGTTAAATTTAAAAAGAAAATAACATTAACATAATTGTCCCAGAACAATGGCATAGTAATGATGATATCTTTCTCCTTCAGAGTCCCTTCTCATCCTATGCTTTACTATATGACATTTGAGAAGTGGAAAAAGCACAAAGTGGGAGAAGAATCAATAAATGAAAAATATGAAGAGACAAAATGGAGGGAAATGAAACCCTTTGCATTCAAGAAGCATACAAAATGGATTTATGAACTCCCTCATACGTTGGATCACATAAAAAAATCATGGAGCTCCTTGCCAATAATGAGAAAGAAAAGAAATTTGGAAAAAAAGAAAACTTGAGAAAGAGATGCTCATTTGAATATAACTTGCCAAATTTAGCTACTCTATGTGAAATTCCATTGAAATTATGGTATCTTTTTTCATTGTGTAAAGACAATTTATCAAGCAATGCTCAAGTCATTTCATAAGTTAAAACAAAATAAGAAGTTCATAAAAGTAATACTCCTTTAGCAGCCAATTTCTCCTTAAGACTAGGCTAGAATTTTAGAGATCTAAACCACCTCAAAATTGTATTAAGTTATATAAGTATGACTGCAACCCATAATTGTTATTAATAAACCTATAACAATTACTATAACAAACATTGAACACAAAAACAACTAATAATCAACCACATTATTTTATGGTTTTTATAATATGCTTATGATTAGAACAATTTAGATCTCAAATTTTCTTTCACCTTTTTTTTTAAACTTTAACAACATTATCTTATTCATTATCTTAATCTTCATGTTTTCAATTATTAGCTGGTAATGGGTAATGGGATTGTTGTGATACAGGTTACTGAAGTTGTGTCATCTTTCTCAATGGTGGAGATATCGAAATCAACAGGGGATACAGTAAGGTAAACATCAAGCTCTACTTTAGCCAATATTTATTCCTTATTTTCCATAAACTCTCTTCTCGCATTTCATGTAGTTTTACAAAAGCTTTTCAAGAGTTTTCATAGATGTTCCCGACAGCGCAGAGCTAAGCAATGTTAATACATATTGTTGCTTCAAGTTCTTTTTTAAACTCTTCATTATGTTAATGATAGACAAGTTTGTAGCGAAAATAAAAATAAATAAATAAATAAATAAAAATAAATAAATTAAGTAATTAATTAATTAATAAAAAAATAAAAAATCTTAGAATCCCTATCTCTCTTATGTTGTCATTGCTACATGCCCTAAAAATTACATTAATACAATGCCGAGAACATTACATAGTGGGCAGAGTTACCCTACAACCACTCTATACAACTATTTTTACAGTAAGTTACTTATCTATGTACTGAAGCTTGTGTACTAATCAACTTAAAGCGAGTGCAAGTAGTAGTTAGTACACAAAAGTGTTTGAATTGCAGAATGTACAACTAAACTATCCAAGGTCTGAAGAAGATAACCATTTAACTTTTGCAAGGTATGAATAAGCATCTTTTCAATTTTTTCTTTATGGCTTATCAAGTCTGTCCATGTGCATGACTCTTTTAATCTTATATGTCATCATCTCAATTCCCCACTTTCAAGTTTAATTGTGGAATTGACATTAGTTTGTCCATTTGATTCTTGCAGTTGTCAAGAAGTTTGCAACAAACAGGTTAAAGGTTACAATTCTCATGTATCAAATAACTTTCCACAAGATCCATATACCAAATATCAATTTCCCAGTTTGTGGGAATTCTCATCAACATAGTTACTGTTAGAAAATACCTTATGATCATCATTTTTTCTCTGTGGATACAAGAGATTACAGTTGAATGCTTTTCAAAATATAAAAGAATTAACATATGATGTAATAGATGTATATAAAGCTAGATATATATGAAGCTAAAAGAAGTGGTCTCAACCATAACATGCCGTTGAAATTGTGTTTTGCACACCGAAATATAGCTTACTCCTTCAAAGAAATCAATTATGTAATATCATTTATATATATGGAATTAGGTTATAAAAAACTACCAAGAAATGTGTGATGTTTTCTTGAAAACCCTATATAAATACAGGGCGTGCATAACTAATTTTAGTGCCACTAAATTCCCCAAATAAACTGAGTAAAATTGCTAAGTTGGCTAAAATATTAACTTATTAAAAATTATTGCAAAAATTTGAGGAAAATAGATTAGATACGGTAATTGGCAAGACAAATGAGAATGCAAAAGTAAATGTAAGTAATAAATGAGAATACAAAAGTAAATGTAAGTAATAACATGAATTAGTCCAAGGCTCGGAATTTTTTTTTTGTAGATTAGAGCATTGTAAGCAACTATTATCATTTAACCTGAGGCTTAGAACAAATTTTGCAGACTCTAGAGCATGGGCTGAAGAACAAGTTAAGGAAAAGAACATAATCATATATATCTATTGGGGAAATTTTGTCAAAGCAATGTTCTTGATAGATATTTGCTACTCAACTTGTATCAAGGAGAAACTATAAAATAGTGGGTGCCACTGCAATGCTTCTAGTTTCAAAAATTATGAGGAAATTTGGGCTCCAGAGGACATCTTAGAAAATAAATTTGAGAGGAATCATGTAATGGTTATGGAGAAGACCATGCTCAACAAACTGAAATTCCATCTCAGAGTACCAATTCCAAATGTCAGTGCTAAAATGTAGAAAATACACTATATACAACTAATAATATGGTGTTGAATATCAGATGAGGAACCTGAAGATATGTTGCCATTTCTGTCCCCCAAATCAGCAATGCCACCTTAACCGCATTCCAATAACGTCAGTGCCGTGTACCAATAGCCTGTATATATTTAATTATTTGCCAATGTATTATTTTATTATATGGATTTAAATAAACAATTTATATGGACATGTTTGTTCTTGTCATCCATCCTTTGTACCTTATAAATAATAGTCCATTTGACTGCATACAATCATCAAAACATCTGGAACACTTTCTCAAACATTTATATATTTTCATGTTGATCAAAAGTGAACTAAACAGATACATGTATCAGTCAACAACTTATATATGTATCTGTCAACAACTGGATCCTAGTACTGCCTTTCATTAATATATATCGAAATTTATAGCCTTAAAAGCAAGCATACTATCTGGAAATAGGAAAGGTGAGGTTATGGAGGTGGTATCTGCAGCCTGTCCATCTTTCACAGGAAGAAGACCAATAAAACATTTATCCTCCTTTTTCCATAATTCATGCTCCACCAATTTTACACTTAAAAGAAATCACATATTAGTGTTTTTCTCTTCCTTATTTTTTTAACTGATAGAGACATTGCTTCTACAATAGTCGCCTTGTTATTTGACACCAGCATTTGACCATGAAAGTGATTTGCACTAGTGCCATTGAAACATGGTCACAAATGATGGTTATTGTTAATGTTGTCACAGAAAATAAGAGTTGTGTTGGTGAGCATTGTGTTGTCTTAAAATATCTCATAGTTCGCTAGGGTGAGTCAGATGCAAATATTTGCTAGATTTTATAGAATAAATACTCGTTGGTTGTAGCATCTCATCCAGAAACAAGTGAATATTTATTAATCACAATGAGCTGCCAATAACAAGGTTGACATGATGCCTAAATAATGTATTAATATATTTTCAAAATAAATTATAATACAGTTTGTTATGGGTGTCGTAATGTTACCCTGGTTATCTTTACTCAGTATAGTTTGTGAGCTATCATATCAGACCATGGTATATTTTTGTTATCAACAATATTATGATATCTTTAATGGTAACAATGATTGCAAGTTCTAATTACCATTTTCCCCTCATACAAAACCCAAAAGAAAATTTATGATAAACTAATTGCTAAATAATTTTACAATAATTAGGTAAATGTTGAAATACCTTGGTTAGGATCCATATTCACTGGCAATTGACCTTCAGTTCTGACTATCCCGAGTGATTATTCACTGAAATGTAGTTGAAAGTGAAACAACAAACTTGAGTATAAAACTTGCCAAAAAGTCCCTTGCTATTTGATCAAATTTCTCCTTTGAGTTTCCAAACCTTTAATCATTTTTTTGGCAAGCAATATCCAGTCCAAGTCAAACTACAGTGGTAATTAGATTTTGGCAAGTCATGCCTAGTCCAAGTCCAACTACATTGGTAATTAGATAGCCCAGAAATGTGGGCTTGATATACTGCAAAATTAGGGTTGGTGGGTCCTTATGTCTGTCCATATAATATAATTGTAGAATTGAATTACTTATGATGTTGTATTAGTTTAAATAAAACTAAAAAGTATAAGGCCCCAACCTTGCCGAATAACTGGATTGGCTGCATTATTAAGCTGTGTTTTTGAAGTAAGTGATATTGTGGCTGCCCAAAGGCAAGATTAATATCCTGGTGCAATGAAAAGAGTGGCTTCCCAGAGGCAAGATGAATATTCTGGTTCAGTGAAAAGAGTAGAAGCAATCCATATCTATAGATATATGTTATCAGAACATATTCATAGAAATTATAATGAATGTTTAAGTGGTTGATATAAATGATAATTAATGTTGAAGTAGTGAATTTGTTAGCAACTATCGAAATGTAATGTCTTAACATTGATTTTTTTTTTTAAATATAAATTACTTATTTATTAATCTTATAAAAAATTGTCCATGATGTCTTGGATAGATGGTGATTAGGTGCGCTATTAAGACACACTCCTACATGTTAAGTTATGGGGTCTTGGATAGATGATGAACAGGTGCACGATCAGGTGTGCTACTAAGACACACTCCTAGATGTTAAGTTATTGGTTCAATTCGCCATCCTATTCATATGTATTTTTTGGACATGAACTTGATACATCCTTACCAATGTCAAACTTACATTAAAAAAAATTGTAAAAAAAGTTAGAAACAATATTAGGTGTGCCCTGCCATATTATGAAACCATGTAACACCTTGTTGTCAGCTAGCATAGGATTGTGTCTGAGCATACATAATATTATAGGTGTGCCATTAACAAAACAAAATACTGAGTAATTTCCACATGTTTAGAAAAGAGACCAGATATTACACAGCGAACCAAAATAATTAAAGACTGCAATAAAGGTTAGGGCATCTTCGGCCTGCAAGGACTAGCTTGTTCATCAGTCATTTTGGCTTTTCCTGTGCCTAGAGGTGCTTATGCAGGCTCCTCATCAATCAGTACAGGATTGGATCTGGTGAACCACTAAGGAAATACCACTACCCACGATCATAGCTTCCACTTCATTCAAAACTAACGTTGATTCCTAACATTGCATTGTCTTTGGTATTTAAACCAAGACAAGACAGTTGGTGAAAAAAAGATCATATTCACCATGGAAACTTAGGTTAATGAACATAGAAAAATAATACAAAATTGTCTTTTCACAGGTCAAAAGAATGGCACTCTTCTTATTTGAAGAGAAAAATATTAGAACTATGTTTGACGATGAAGACATTAAAATACATTGCACAAGCAACCGCTAGTAAATTCAAAATGACCAGTATTGCTTGCTTATTGTAGCATACGACCCTTGTAACAATAACTCTGTGGGCATGTTATGCAGAACCCAAAGTGCTATCAGGCAACCAAAACTGGATGAAAATCTTCATTCTGTAGTGGATAGTTAGAGCATAGAACCAGGTTGCAGCATTTCTATAAGGAAGTAAATATAGTCCACCTTGGCCAACATCAAATGAGAATGCTTATGTGCTTTGTTTGTTAAATATTTCATACTTACGAAGACCTAAATCAATCTGTTTATGCCTACTGTCAAATTAAGGTTTAAGACAATTGACATTTGATTGTTCCAAGTTTTGGGAATGCTAAGCAATCGAATTTGGTTGTAAACCATTGTTTTGGATGAGAAATTTTATATTTCACAATTTATATAATTTACCCTTTTTAATGAATGAATGTCTATGAGACTAAGAATAGTCTATGGGACCACCAGCCTCCCTGTTTAACACTTTTTGCAATTCAATCATTTTCTTACTCAAATTGATGATGAGCTGACCCAACCTTCTAATGCCAATAGGAGAAATGGGGAGATTCTGGAACGAAATAATCAAGCAAAATATATAGGCAATGAAATACAATCCAGATGAGGCTAATTTTAATTCAATTGTTGTGAAATTTCAAGTGAAAAAAAGTCTGTAACTAGTGTGCAAAGTGTTTGAGTTCCCTTTTTAACAATCATCTACTCTTCGAGTACTAAAGTGCCTGCTACCATCCTTGACCAACGCAATTGCGTCAAGCCCTCCATTGCACAATTTACTAGGGTTACTCAGTTCACACTTTTCCAATTCCTCTTCGCTCTTAAGCTTTAACACATTCTGTTGTGTAGAGGCATAGGAAAACCTCGATGAAATGTATATGATGTTTACAATGTAAATATGTGGAGTGCATATCTGGTTTAAACATATCCAAACATTTTTACAGGTTGAAAAAACATCCAAACATATTTAATATAAATGAAATCAAAATATTTTATGTTTTGTAATTTTAAATATGATCCCACAACTCTATTGCATATATATGTATAAACCCTAGTACTTACAAAGATTATCTCCAACTTGAAAGATTTTTCTAGAAGTCCGGCCTTGAAAATATAAGTAAGATGGATCCCATCCTCTATTGTCTCTGACAAAGTGTTGCACTGCTAAACATGGGCTCATATTCATCAAAGTTGTTGCGAATGGGACCATGAAGATCACCAGATATTTTCTGTGAGACTCCATCTTCACTTCTTTCATGGAGACTGGTGTGGTTGGAGGTTCTGTCAACTGGTTGTCTCTTCTGTTTCTATCATATGTTAATAATCCCTAATTATGAATGCTAAACATTTAATGAAATCCTGGAATCATCGTTAAAAGTGATAACTACCAGAGGTGACAATTTTAAATAAATAACCTAAAATTTGTTTTAAAAAAGAATCACTTATCAATGATCATCCATGGGAAACCAAATGCAGAATACAAAAATATATAGTTCAAATTTGGGATTTCTATGCCAAATCCTTTTGCGATAGGTTACAGGTATAAGTCATAATACATATTATATTTTGATTCAAAGAAATCCATGCCAAGAATCTGAATAGAATGAAATGTTGGACGACTTTTAGTGTTCTTGAAAAGGCTGTAATTCTACAACTTATGAACTACTAGGAAGTAGGTGGAATTTTTTTCTTCTTTGCTCATGGAGGCACTTCTTTTCTCACATCATACAAACCTATGTTGAAGAGGTAATTATTGGAGAGCTAAAAATCTGTGATGTTAAGTTTAGTTGTATCACTCTGAACTATCACAACCATACTACATAAGAAAATTTATTTATAGTTTAATTTATATTTTAATGTCTACCTTTTGTCAAATATGGCCATTGGAATTGGAAAAACAATACATAGATAGAGTATGGAATGGGATTGACTAGAGTGTTAATGAGACATAAGTAGAACAAACTATAAAACAAGGAATATAAAAGCTCATTAGAATAAGCCTAATTGTTGACAACCAAAAACACCCAAACAACTTTAAGCAATCCATTTTGATCTTAGCTTTAAGAAATCCATATTTAAGATCAAGATAATTCATATTTACCACAAGAACCATTTTCAAATACCTAGTTTCATTGACATTTTTTTTAGGTATGCGTGTTGCTACTATCTTACAAACAAAATAGCTCATCATTTCTTTGTAATTATTTAAAAAAAAAAAAAAAATGATTATATTTGAAATGCAGCATCATGAACCTTAGCTCTAACCTGAGAATTGGTAACCAAAAGAATGGATAAGCTTTGCCCCTGTATTCAATTGAAATTCTTATTATTGAATATATCAGGAAAAACACTTTGGTTGCTAATTCAACGCCTACTGAAAATGGGTCTTATGGTAGCACTTTGTATGTGAAAGTGAGCATGGATAGAGCCCCCTATCTCAGAAAGGTGGACCTCAAAATGTACAATGCCAACCATGATATCACCTTTGTGTTGGAGAAAATGTTTGGTTGCTTCAGCATGGTATGAATGTACTAATAGTTCTATTTATTCTTTCGGTTATATTCCATTCCATTGCCTGAAAAGAAATTCTGTTGAATAAGAATATGTAGATTCTCTGTAACAAAGGATGGAAAAAAAGAAATTGGAGATGGAGATAAAGCTTACCCAATCCGTCAGCAACAACAAAGGCCATCTTGGATCTTCTGTAACCACTGGCGGTGTGGCCAGTGAGCTCCCATCCTTGAACAGTGTGAACTACTCCCAAAGCTCTCTGTCCTGTAAAAAGAATGTCAATATTGGAAACAATAACGATAATCAAAGTGTCCATGAGACTCGCAGGAGCTGCAAATAACTTGCATTTCCTGGTTACACTGGCAACAATAATTATAGTCAAAGCACCCATGAGACTCACAGGAGCTACAAAAGCTTATATTTCATGGTTACAAGAGATGGGTGGTGTATCCTTCGGTGATGGGGATGGGGATTCTTGTATTTTTGAATAAGAATTTTCCTAATCCATGAAAATGTTGCAGCAAGTGTGGATCCCATGGTCTGAACGAGAACAAGGGAACAGATCTACTAAATGGGTCAGAATATGTAGCTACCTATGAAGATAGAAATGAATATTGGATGCTTCTTGGTGATGTACCATGGGAGTAAGTATTCAACTCCTTGGATTCAATTAGCCTAATTTTGCTTAACAATCTACCCAAGATAGAGACTAACATACTTAGGGAAAATCTCAAAATGGAAAAACCACCAAACCATGAAAGCACGACGCTAACCTTGAGGACGCCATGGTTTCCTACTGGTAGCTCGGTGGCTTTCAGAAACCTCGTACGAAACTAATTACACAGAGATTTTAGTCCAAAGAATATATCAAGAGATAATTAGAGAGGTAGGGGAGGTGGAGCTAAATGGAAGAAGGCTCTGGTGTTTAAAATACCACGTAATACGACATATCGTCGCAACCGGTTACTGTCATGGTGCCATCCACATGGGATTTTTCTCATCACAATCCTATCATGGTGTCGTCGACCTCTATTCACGCATGTTCTTTCTCCAGATAATTTTTAAAGTAGTCTCGGCCCTTGGGGTCCTTCAACCGCCGACCTTCGCTTTAAGCTACATGGCAGAGCCCAACGTCAAGCAGCAGTTCATAAACTTCAGCTCGAACCTTCAAAACAGATTAGGCCCACTGTGGGATTAATCCCTCCTTTGATGATCACCTAGGCATATTCTGTTGTAGGGACAGGGGACTAGCGTTCAGATTGCCCAGAAAATCTCCAAATTTTGCTATGACATGCCTCCAGAATATGGGCACTCGCTAGTTCTTCGCAAACCTGCCCAAAACACAAAACCCTTGCTAGACACGACATGACCCTTTCTCGGCCCTTGGGGTCCTTCAGCCGCCGACCTTCGCTTTAAGCTACAGGACAAGGCCCGAGGTCAAGCAGCAGTTCATAAACTTTAGCTCGAACCTTCAAAACAGACCAGGCCCACTGTGGCCTTAATCCCTCCTTCGTTGATCACCTTGGGAAGATTTTGTTGCAAGGGACAGGGGACTAGAGTTTGGATTGCCCAAAAAATCTCCAAAATTTCGCTATGACATGCCTCCATAATCTGGGCACTCGCTAGTTCTTCGCAAACCTGCCCAAAACACAAAACCCTTGCTAGACACTACTTGGCCCTTATAAACCTCAAACCCTTTAATAGAAAAGTTGAGCACCAACCTTGATAACATGGCCCTTAGAATCAATTTTTTGGGTCTTGGATTCACACAACATGAGGGTATGGAGTTAAAATCACATCAGGAACACAAAAATAAATTAACTTACACAGACCGGGCTTCCAGTAACTTCGATAAGAGAGAAAAATTTTAACAGGACCTTGTGGTCTACTAAGTCGCTGAGCATTGGCAGCATAGTCTAGATCATATTGATCTTGGAGACCGTTGTTATGTTCCTCTGCCGCCTGATGATGATACGTTCCTCTTCCACCTCACCTTGTATGAAGGAGGCAGTTATAGATGAATAAGACAGATCTAGAGGAAAATGAAAGAGGAAACGTGCAAAGGAGCGAGCGAAGGATCTCGTTATGCCTAAGAGGATGGGGCTCGATTGACCAGCAGCAAGCGAAAGATCCCGCCATGCCTGAGAGGACGGGGCAGGATTGACCAGCAATAAGCAAAGGATCCCGCCATACCTGAGAGGACGGGTTCGATTGACCAACCTAAAGGAGAAAGGTATAGCGTGCCAGGGAAGGCGTGAACAATTAGGACATAGGGAAAATTTCTATTAATTGCAGGTACAAACAGATGGAAAAATATTTTTGGTTGGAAGGGTGATAGTCAAGCTTTCCTATTGGTTGGGGTGAACAGTTGTTCACCCTAAGCCAGCAAAGAAAACACTTATTGGCGTAATTAAAGTCTTATCCCTAAAGTAAACATTAAGTAAACAATATAAATTATTGTTTAAATATATTTTGTGCCATGGGCTAATTTCTCTTATTGTGTAATCATGTTAATGTATCTTTAGTCATTTGTAGCCTAGTATGATTGTGTGAGCTAGAGGAATAGTGTCCACATCTCTTAGTTGTCCACCTCACAGAGTCGTGCTCCAGTTCTATAAGTTCAATGACACATTCATATTTCCTTAATTGCCTTTACAACAACTCATGTTCGTATTGTAAAGTCCCTAGTTTATGTCTATTAAATTTCATAATAATTAAAGGACTTTAGTTCTTTCCTTACCAGAGTGAGTCGGGTTGGAACCTTCCATGTCCACCACCGTAGTGTCTCGAAACTATACTTTAGAGTCGGCTATGGTAGGCGGTTGTCTGCTCACATGACCTTTACGTCAAAACTTTGGAGTTGTCTACCGACGCAACATAATAGTCTAAATGGCAGTGTTTTGTCGGTAAAAAAAAAAAAAATCAAAATGTCAGGTAGTTGGAGTGTTTGAATTGCATTTTTTATGGTGGGAATGGATTCAACACCATAAAAAACCTTTAGGGCACCCAAATTACTGAAGTTTAACGACTGTAATCGACATTTTCAAAAATCTTTGCCGGAATTTTTCATAATCTTACTGGAATTTCTGGATTATTCTGTGAGTTTTTTAGACTAGGGCCAAAACTTCTCAAGAGCCTGACTTTCGACGGTACCACACATGAGGTTAGGAGTCAGAATGCGGTTGCACCCACTGTAGCCCAAAAAATAATTCAAGTGATGACTTTCAACCACAACTACGATGAGACTCACGTTAATGATGCAATAGAAGTGGAAATTTTTTCTCAGAATGCCTTCGGACAACTTGAAAAGGAATAATTTTGTTGTAACTCCATGCTCACATCCATGAATGGCTTTTCTCTGCATGTTACACTCTCGCAACACAAACTTGCAGCTTCTCAACAGAAGGAGTTTTTCAATACTGTTGTAAGCCAACCAAAACCCATTGTAATAGGGAGGTGCAATTTGTTGTAGAGTGATTAGAAGGATCGTGCTAAACAATAAATTGAATGAACAAATCAAAATTGCTTGTTGGAAAAAATCTTAAAGGAACATAACCATAAAACATTTATAGAAAAAAAATTGCTCACATGTGGTTTCAAATATGTTCTGACAAGGTAAGTCAAAGTGATATATTTTGTTGAATAAGTCTTTGCATTCCTCAATTTTCCCTCGCAGAGATAATTTGTCAATCAGTGTCCAAAGTGTGAAACAAAAAAAGCCATTCCTTATTCTTTGCAAAGAGAAATGGCATGGATTTAATTGCCTTCTTTGGTTGGTCTATATATCCTCTTAACATCTCCCCCAACATTGAATGCCCCCTTTCCCCGCACCCTTCAACAAATGTACCCATCAATTCCAACGTCATTCTCTTGGATTAGGCAGAAAACACGCATGGTTCAGTTATTTAGCACCCAACGTCCGTTATGCTGCGTGTCAAAGTTATGGACATATTTACGGAAACATAGGTCCATGAACCTACGCCCAAGTCTTGGGGGAGCCTTATTTCCACTGCCATAGGCCCATAAATGCGCCCAGGCAGGGAATGCCCACCGCACTTGATCTACAGCTTTAATCTGATGCACGTTGATCTACAACTTTAATCTGATGGCCAGCATTTCCTGCCTGGGCGCATTTATGGGCCTATGGCAGTGGAATAAGGCTCGCCCAAGTCTTGTTGGGCAATATAGTCGTCGGACCTTTATTTAGCAATCCAAAATGTCTGAAAATCTTGTTTGAGCAAATTGACATTATGCTAATTTGTTTTAACCATCTGCTACAATTGGTATATAACGAATCTTCAATATAGAATATTATCGATGTGTTCTTGAGTGACACGACACTCTCTCGCCTTCATAGTATTCTAAACATTCAACGATTTCGACTACTATGATTTATTATTTATTTTTAACATTTTTTGAAAAATTATAAAATTAGAATGTGGAAATTATAAATCTAATTATTGAGAATGCATAAGAAAACACACCGATTTTTAATTTTTAAAAGTGTTAAATCTATTTCCCAATAAAAATACAGAACAATAAAATTCCAATTTTTTTGATCACTAAGTTCCAAAAAAATTGTCAAAAAATCCCAAACCGTTTGAATGTTTAAAGTTGTCTTATCTCCTTCGAAGGTGGCATGTAAAGGAGTTCAACTTCGAAGGCATCTGAATTCTGGGAAGGCGGGTACAGTAAGTGTCGTTCGTTCCTGATAGTCCATTGACTAGATTAATATGTGTATTGGCTTATTAATTAATTTTCCTTTGTCTTTCTTCAAATGTTTTGGCTACTACAATTGTCCAAGTTAATTAATATTTAATTAAATTAATCTTTTGTGTTAATACAACCTTTCATTAAATGTTCAGCAATTAATGTGGGTTCAAAGTTAATAGTGTATTTTACTGCTCATATCTCCGTAGGTTTAACTATTGGACCTTTAGTCGTTTATTGGCATAATTAGGCGAGGGAGAATAAGGACACAACTCCCTTCAATGGCGTGCTCCGAGGTTAAAGAGATGTTGTCCTCACTGTTCACATCACAAGTGTCGAGAAAGACACAAAATTATAGACAAAGTATGCCATTAAAAAATTTAGGCTTAATCTTTTCAAGTTTTATGAAATATATTATTCTTCCAAACTTGAGGTCAGACCCGACTATACCTACTTAAGGTCGGGGTTGAATGATTCATCTAGTCACCAAACTTTACGTCGTTGGCCCCACTGTCGATTGTCCGTCGAGCCAACACAAGACATAGGTGGGTGTAATTAATTGATGAGTAGTTTATAGTGTGACTTTTTGAAAGGTTTTATGGGAGGAATTTATTGATTAGCAATTGCACTGGGAGGTGCAAAGGAACGCCGAAAGGAGGAGGTGTGAATTATGAGAAAAATAGCCTTGATAGTTTGTTGAGCAAATATTACTTGAGCTCGCATTAGTGAGGAGGCTCATTGACCTATTTGAGTAGAAGGATATAGAAATGGTTGTCAGTCCCTCTCAAACCTCGAGAAATCGAATTGATATTGGTTGCCACAAACTGAAACTCGTGCTGAATAAAGTCGCTCAAGTTTGAGGCATCATAAACCAAGATACCCAATATTAGTGCTACAAATTCAAATCGAGGATAAACCAACACTAATCTCTGCACATAAGGCTGCTTTAGGACTCCCTAATCTGGCTTAATAATTTTCTTTGACTTTCTTCCGTCTTCCGCGTATCCACTATGGAAAGAATCACCGAAGTAAGAAAATTACAACCTCTGTAATTTTCAGGAACGTTTCCTTTCTACCCTTTTCCAGAACTCTCAAACCCATAGGTTAACATCTTCCCTCATTCGTGGAATTACCCTCGTCATGATGATATGCCTCTATTTCATTTTTTATCATTATTGTATATTAACTTTGGATGAAGACTCTTATGACCTTGCAACAAATTTAGTATTATTGCTAATTCGTCATTCCCTTGGAGATGATTAAAAGGACAATTTCAATGTATATCGGTATATTGTTATTTGGGCTCGGGAGAGAATGTCAAGCACATCAGTGTGATTGATTCTGCTTACAATATGAGAGCTACGAGCTAGCACAAAAAAGTAAGCAATGCCATGACTGAAATGCCGCAAAAATCCACACTTTTGGAATAGACAAGCCACTCAACAACCTTATCCACATTGCAGTAAACAGATATGGGTAGTGAAAATTCTCCGATCTTACCAAGAAGCTGTAGTTCAATTAAGCACAATAAACCTCATTGGCTTTACATTTACCATCCTAAAGGCTGTAGCTCCAGTTTACTTCACTATTTTGATAAATGCATACTTCACTGTTATTACATTCAAATGTTAGATAGAAAAATCCTTTTGTAGCCAATTTTTTGAGAAACCTATGGAACTAAGCAGCAGTAGTGTAAGCACTATTAAAAACAGAATATGTAAACACTGAATGCCAATGTTGAGGCAAAACAAGTTTTCCAAACTTCAAAATATTGACTTCAATAATATTGTCATTTTCTGTCCTATTTTTTGTGGTTAATTATGGGTCAGTAAGTTAGTTAATAGACTGTTTTGGCTTTACATTTACCATCCTAAAGGCTCTAGCTCCAATTTACTTCACTAATTTGGTAAAAGCAGACTTTACTGTTATTACATTCAAATGTTAGATAGCAAAATCTTTTTGCAGCCAATTTTTTGAGAAACCTGTGGAACTAAGCAACAACAGTGTAAGCATTATTAAAAACAGAATATGTAAACATTGAATGCCAATGTCAAGGAAAAACAAGTTTTCCAGACTTCAAATTTTTTACTTAAAAAATATTGTCATTTTCTGTCCCATTTTTTGTGGCTAATTAAGCATCAGTAAGTTAGTTAATAGATTGTTTTAATTTGAATCATTTGCATTGAGAAGACATGGTTTAAACTCGCTTCTCTCTTGGTCCAGAAATATAGATGTGTCTATTTGGGAGGGCACTTCTTCTGAAATCTGTTTATTTATTTATTTTTGGTAAAAACAAAAAAAATGTATAGTTTAATTGATGTTTGGAGATTTTATTTTCTAATTACATTATTTACATTATATGCTTTTTTATTAATATTAATAAATGTTTTTACTACAGAATAATTCAATTTATTTGTGAATGTTAATAAACTTCTAATTTGAATTTAAATTGAATAAATAAAGAAACACCAATGCCAAAGGTACACATTGTACAAAAACTCCCTTAAGAATCTCTCAAGCTTACTACTCAATAAAGTAAACTCTATATACCTGATATTTAGATTTCATTATTTACACCCAGCAAGATAGACCGCAGAACTCAAAATAACATGGAAAAAGTATTTGGCAGCATATATAGCCCCCAGGTTTGGCACTAGATCCAAAAGAACTCCATGCTATGTAGTGCACCCCCAACCTTAGGAAATTTTTTACGAAGCAGCTTCCAAAAAAGAGGACTACTAAGAAAATTAAATCAAACAAAATGAATTCTTTGAGGGGGATGTCAATTTTTTTGCAATCCAACCAAACCCCTTATAAAATAAATAACACATTTATGAGATCTTGTTAAATAAAAAAAATAAAAAACACTCTAATTCAACTATCCTGAAAAAGGGAAATTTATATTTTCCTGGTCTGGTTTTACATCACGTGAGTGTCTAAGAACTCAATCCTCAACAAGTTCATCTTCTCGCCTGACAGCTAGTTCAGATTCTCTATGTTCAATAGACGCAGAGTTTAAATTTTGGAACCAAAAGCTGAGCTTCAAAGTGTTACTAAGAATGTAATATGAGGAAAATGAGTCCAAATGCTCCGATATGCAGTTTTGTTTAGTGTTGGAAGCTTTTCACATTCGGAAGCAGAATGCTTGGTGTTGGAAGTTTTTAACATTCAGAAGGAGAATGTTTAGTGTATGAATATTTTAATATTTAGAAGAAGATAAGAGGATTGTTCATGTGTCAAGTGAGGATGTGACCTTATGCATTGGTGAAAAGAGTGTGGTGCAACGTGAAATTGACACCTAGAAATTGATTTGGATCAACATATACCTGCCCACTGTGTTTCATTCCTTCTTCATATCTGCAGTTTCGCAGAAAAGTATAGAAACCCAAGGCAAGCGTGCGCTCCCCGACTGCCATATATTCATGGAGTTCCTTTGTCCGCCTGCTGTTAGCTCTGCGTTGCTTCTGCTGGTACTCATGGTTTGCGTTTTCTGTAGGCCCCAGATCATATCGTGTCGTTCGTTCTTTATTTGTGTTTTCCAAGAATGGAGGTCGTTTTCCACTTCAATGGCACGCAAAAATGCTCGCAGAATCCCCACGCAGACCATTCAGATGGTTATGACTGCGAATCCTGAGAATATGAAGTATATTCTGAAGACCCAATTTGACAATTATCCAAAGGGGAAGTCATTTACTGTTATTCTGCACGATCTGTTGGGGAAGGGAATCTTTAATTCCGACGGAAATGCCTGAAAATTGCAGCGCAAGGTTGCCACTTACGAGTTGAACACTCGTTCTCTCTGAAAATTTGCACTCTTCGTGAATTTGTTCTGCGAGTCGTCAAGATCACGGATTGACTCCTGCTGATTCTCGACGAGGCTAGCCAGACGGGCAGAGGCTTTGGATTTTCAGGACATTTTTCAACGTTTATAATACATGCAAAGTTGCGTTCGAGATCGATCCAGCTAGCCTAGATGCGAGCCATTGTGGCGATCGAGCTCTACGCACGGCTTTCCACAACGTCGATGACTTCATCAAGGACGGCCAAGGTGACTTAAACACCCACCCATGACGCGATTTCACTCAATACTATTTCGCAACATGTCAAAATATAACTGGATAGAAGGACGATAAAGAAATGTTTTGATTGGGTGGGTGAACAGTGTTCGCTCACCCCACTCCAACAAAGATAACGCCTCTGGCGTTAAAATAGAAGTTGATGGGTAATTTTGCACAATCGAAATTCCCTAGGGTGTTTTTAGGGCACTGAATCCATATATATAGTAAAAAAACTAGTTTAAATAACAGAAATAAAGATTTTACCTCAATTTTTTTCACCTGATTCCAACCTCTAAAACTCCAAAAAATCACACTAAAAACAACTCCATTAATTAATAATGAATAAATTATAAGTTACAATATAGTTATAATTATTTAACATTTTATATCGAGTCTGGTTTTTTACTTCTTCATTCAAACAACAAGCCTGACTTTATGGAGCCCAACTTTTTTTTTGCTATACAATAGTGAATTATAGATTATAAGTTACAATTTAGTTATAATTATTTAACTATTTATTATAAATCACTCTTTGTCATTGAATTAAAAAAATTGAAATAAAATATATTTTCAAAAGTTTCAAAATAAAAAAAGTAAAGAGGGTCACAATGAAATAATAGTTTGCATTATAATAAATTCGAGAAAAATTCAAAAAAATGATCGACGAAAAACATAATTGTATTGAAATATATATTATTTTAAATTATAATTAAAATTAGATTTCTTCAAAGATAATCAACTATAAAATCTGGAAAAGAAAATTAAAAAAGTTCATATATAATTTACATATTATTTATTTATTTTTTATTTTTTTATTTTTTAAATATAATTATTTATTATATTTAGAAAAATATCTAATAGAAATAGTATATAAGTTGTTTTTTTTTAATTGGGCTTGGAGTATGTCTTAACGATGTTTTGGTTTGGCTAAGAGCTCATCTTCCTCAGACGTAAGGAAATAGGTTAACGATCCAAGACCCAGACGCATCTCACAGGAGTGAAAGCTTGCTCCCTTACGGACCACCAATGGGTTATTCCAGGTGGTGTGGTTTTCCTTGAATAACGATGATGATAACAGCTAGTGATGGTTGTTCTCAATGCTGGTTTGACAACTAAGTTATGATAGGTTTTCCCACTGTGTAAAAAAAATTGTTTTTTGACATTTATATACAAACTTTGCTATACAAATATATAAATGACAATAATAAAAGTGACATATAAGTTTTCTCAGTTATTTTAAACATGCTTCTATGGTTGCTAATCAATTTCATGATTATATGAAAAAAATGATGGAAAAATCTTTATGTATATTGAAAAATGGATATGTTATGAAAAATGGATTACACGGCCCTTCAATTCTTCCCTACAATAATTTAGTAAAAGACTTTCTTCACAAAATAAAATGAACAAATATGATATTAAATTTTTAAAAAATTCCTCCACAAATAGAGTTCTTATTATCTTTGTCTAGTCAAAGATAATGTAATCATGAATTACCTTGTCATTGTAACTATATTTTTTATAAATACCAGCATAGATCCATCTAACTTTAGATCTATCATGCGTCGAGAGGGATCAAATCCCTCGAGGTGCAAACCTTGTTTTGGAGTGTGGAATTTGAGGAAAGGTTTGCACCTCGAGGGATTTGATCCCTCTCGTCCCATGATAGATTCAAAGTTAGATGGATCTAGGCTGGTTCTAATTGAGGGCAACAATCACACATTTTTAGATTATCATTATTATGTATATGTTTGATATAAACTTCATACTTTGAAATTTACATGATGTTCTCTTTATTTAACATGCCTATAGCATATTCTTCTTTAATTTTATTTTTGTTGTTTGCCTTGAATGATTTGTACGTCTGCGCTTGGATGTTTTGAGTGGGTTGTGTGTTTATGTGTTTGGATTTGGATGGCAATGTTTGTGAATGTTACAATTGTTGTGTTATATTTCTATATTTGTATGTAATTGTCTGTTAGTAATTAATTGGTGATGAAGAAGGGAGACAATCTTGTCAATAATTTGCAAGAGGATTGATACTGCACATTTATTTTATTTAATTTTAGGTATCACAACTTTTGACAATTAATCATTCTTAATAGTTTCTCTCCGGGTATTACTAAATATATCTTGAAGAGTAGTTATAATTATTCAATGCATCAAGATTACTCTTAAAATCATTTCTTTCTTTACTAATGTTTGAAATAACTTATTTCCTTCAAAATATTTTGATGATTTTTTTTTTATCTATAGTTTGTTTTCCAAAAGTCAAAAAATAATGTAATTTTGATCTTTTTTAATGAGTGGTCAGATTTACAAAATCTTTACATTATTTGTTAGTTTTTCCATCTTTTCATGTTGATTATATTGAAAAATATAGTTGAGATTGTAAACCATTCAATTCTTTAATTCGAACTATTGTAGTAAACATCATACCTTGTCTCTCTTGCTCTCTAATATTAATAGGTTGAATTACTATAGCACAGAAATCAATGCACATTGTCAATCATTTTTTTGTGCTTACATTGAAATCAATGCACATTGTTAATCCAGTCACTTTAAGTTAATGTACCATCATACATTGAGTTACATCAAATCAGAAATCATCGTCTACACTGAAATCAATGTATCTAATCCATGCAATCAAATAAGATTAGAAAACATCTACATTGAAATCAACGAATCTAATGCAAGCAATCAAATAATATTAGAAATCAGCATTTACACTAAAATCAACGCATCTAGTGCAAGCAATCAAATAAGATTATAAATCACCATCCACACTGAAACTCATGCTTATCTTGTATATCCTTCCCTATTCTATGACTGTGTTTATGGTTGAGTTTGACAGCTTCATACCCTTGAAACACTTGAGGGTTCCCCTAAATAACAAAACCTCAAGGAAATCAAACTCGGAGGACCTCCTCAATAGGTTGCGCAAGAAACTATCTAGTTGGACATTCAAATCTCTTAATCTTGTCAGTTGTCTCATCTTGGTCAAATATGTTCTTCAAGCCATGCCTCTCTACCTTTTATCGACTCTTTCCACCCCGAAATTTTTCACAAACACCATCTGCAACATCTCAAGGAGCTTTCTTTGGAGGGACTCAAAAACAAAGAAGAAATGGGCCTAAGTTGGATGAGACCAACTTTGCAAACCAAAAAATACAAGTGGGATCAACCTCATGGATTCTAATCTCTTAAGGAAAGCCCCAAAGGAAAAACATGGTGGAGATGGCTGGATAACCCCAAAAACCCTTGGGGCCAGCTTTGGAAGGTGAAATACGCTCCCAATCACAGCCACAAAGATCTCATTAGGCTCTCAGGCTAGACCTTGGGCTCGACGATATGGAACTACACATGGAGAAACAAAGAAGTAATTTAGGGGCACAACTTATAGCATATTCACAATGGGAAAAATACCCTATTTTGGGAGGATGCATGAAATTAGCTTTCAATCCTTGGCAATGATCATCATGCCTCTCTCAAAAGAGCCATGAAAAAAAAGGTAAATTTCATGTAACTCAATACTAGGGGCCTACCTCTCCTGGAAGTCGATGGAGAGAATGGTTGAATAAGCAGGAATGGCATCCCTTTCTCGAAAATATGGACTGTAATTCTTTTGAAGAGCTCCTTAAGGAACGTCAAATCTAAGTGGACCAAGAAGAGGATAGGTTAAGATGGGGAAAAAAATATATAGGTCTTTTTAACCTCAACGAGACTTATGGATATAATGTGAATCATGAACAAATGCAACATACTCAGAGATGGAGCACTTGCTAGGGAAGAAGACAATGGCCTAAAATCACCATCTTCCTTTGGCTCATCATCCACGGCAAAATCCTCACGTGGGACAATCTCTGGTGAAGAGGCTTCACAGGTCCCTAAAGATGTTGTTTGTGTGAAACGTAGGCAGAGACCATCAATCACCTATTAAACACTTATGATTACACCAGTAAGCTTTGAGAATGGGGGGCTGATATATTTAGGACAACTGATAGGGAAAAGGCCTCAATTTAGATCACCCTAGACAATTGGTGTTCAAATATTTCCCCTCACCCTGTTTTCGACGCGAGTTGGAACCTCCTACTAGGGTCTTTTGTTGGGTCACTTGGAAGGAGCGCAACACAAGAATATTCAAGAATGTGAAGAATTCATGGGAAAATATTCTTACTGTTATCATACCAATTATTCGAGAAAAAATATCCATATCCAAGATCCCTTATGTGCAATGCCCCCCTCGTGCTATCGACCTTCAGATCTTGCAACTTTTGGATCTTCAAAACTTCTCCTTTGCCATTCCTAACCCCTGCCGCCCTCTCTTGGAGCTCCAGAAACTTAGTCTCCACCAGAAAGCAACATGATCAAATTGAATTATGACAAGGCTGCCAAGGGAAACCCAGGCACTACGGGATTTAGTGGTGTCTTTAGAAATCACAAGTGAGGAATTCTATGGGTCTATTACAGGAAATTAAGAATAGCCACCAACAATGTGGCGGAGATCTAGGCTATGGAGCATGGTCTAGACATAGGAAAAGAGCAGCACTTTGCACCTCTTGATCATGTAAGGAGACTCCACGATGGAAACTCGGGCAGTCGCAAGATCTAGCATGGATCCACAGTTAGCAAGGTAACTGATAATTAGAGGCTAACCAAAACACTTCACCGTATTCAATAACACATCAACAAATTTAGTGGGCTCCACTTCCAAGTGGTCCGAAGGAAAGCTAATGGCATGGTAGACAGGCTTGCCAATGAAGGAACAACGACAGGGAAATGTTACAATCCCTCGCATTGAGGGACGTTGGGGAAGGCACCCTCCGCAACGATTGTGATGCAATCAATGTCAAAGGAAATATGGGAGGATGTATTAATAATCCCTGCACAATCTTGCAAATTCCTCTTGCTCAACTCGTACATTCCACCTAAATACATGTGATAAATTTCACTCCAAGCATCATTTCCCATAATTATCCTAATGTTCCTTGGATCTTAATCATGTTTCAGGGTTGCAAGTGTTGCCTTTTCGACTGAAGTTCCATCGAAATCCCTCGCTCCTCCACAAGAATTGATTACATAGCTCAGGCAAGATTTCAAGGATTTATTACCACTATATTTCTCGTCAACAACCCCATCCCTAGACTGCCCTATGAATACCCTTTGCCTGACACTCTTCTCCATCATTCCTGCGCCCTCGGCTCTCTAGGTCTCCTTCCTGCCCTTAGCGCACCCTCGACTTCCACCCTTTACTTAAATCCACATGCATAATTCCCCTCTCCCCACTCATCAGCATGGCCCGTGCCCCTCGACTTGGCAGTGGCCCTTCCACTAACTGACACAAAGGTCAAAATATGGAACATTGGAGTCAATCCAACCTGTGTCTGAGGAATAGAGCTGAGACGCATGCAAGAAAGGAAGCCCTGAATTACAAAAACATTGTCCCCAAAGAGACCCGAGAGCATATTACTGAGTTGGAGAATCAAGCCAGGGTTATCAGATGAAAACCAACATTGAGGAAATTGATGCTCAATTTTAATGGATTCTCAACCTAGGGATCACCAAAGCCAGAGAAAACATGTACAGTAGAACTATCAAGCTTTCCTGGCAAATAAAGATAATTTTGGGCTTGACACTGTAGAAGAACACACAAGCCACCAAAGCCATGAAGGAATAGTTGGACAAGCTCAACGATAAGTTCACGGTGTATGTCAAAAATGTCCACCAAATAAAATTTGTTGCTAGAGACTCCCCACACTTTTCCTTACTCGAGCGTCAAATGGTGTGCTCGTAGGTAGGAAGAGAGAACATGACCATCATCAAGCGGGAAATGGGAGGTGCTCCGTCCAACCATCCAACCAGTGAGGGCGCTCTTGCAGGTGACACTCCAGAGACACCTATCACGTTGGAAGAGGGCCCCACGATTTGATCAGTTTTACGTAGTCTGCGTGCATGCAATATTGGCTTCACAGCCTATTAGATAGTTATTTTTGTCTTTTTGTCCAATGTGTTAAAAGTCAAGTTATATGTAAAAGTCATGGAAAGCTAGTGGAGATGCCTACAATCACCAAATTTTCCACTATCTTTGTTTTTGATGTGGAACTTATAGTCAATCATTTTGTAAATAAATTAGTCAATGTCAGTCGGTCTAAGTTCGATATGGAAAATAATGTAAATTAGTGCAGAAAGCCCAGAAAGGTACTCTAGTGTCGATGGTCAGGCCTGCAATTTGATCAAGCGATCATGTTTGAAGTCAAATGTAAACTTCATATTTTTATAATATAATACAACTCTTTCTTACTTTATATATATATATATATATATATATATATATATATATATATATATATATATATATATATATATATATATATATATATATATATATACATATATATATACATATATATATACATATATATATACATATATATATACATATATATATATATATATATTATTATTATATATATATATATATATACATATATATATATACATATATATATATATATATTATTATTATAAAATAATAATAATAATAATAATTAATTATTGATGATGAAAATGGGCCCATGAGGCGTAGAATAGGTAATGATGGAGTAAACTGTTAAGTCACTCTGTGATGTGAAGGTCACCTGTTCGAAACTTCGTGATCTGATATGGGTGGCTAACTTGTTTTGATATGCAAGCACCTCCCACTCAATTAAAACAAATTAAGGATCTTGCTTATACATGCATGTGCGGAATTGAATTCTTGATTTAGGTGTATGTGTTTTAACTGGTTTAAGGCTTTATGTGTGAGAAATTAAACATTTGTTTAAGTTGATTAAAATCATGTACAACAACCATAAATTGCAGTAGATTAACCAACAACACATAACAACAAACATAATAAAGGAGTTCACCCTCAACACTTGGGCTACGCCTCCTTGAGCCTCTGTCAATGGACTTGGCTCTTTGGGATTAATATGGTTAATTTATTTTACAAGTTGATGCTCAACTCCAAAGGCTATTTGGACTATACCAATGGGTTTAAAATACCAAAATATGCTTGGATTGATTGCTCAATCTCTGGAAATGGACCTAGGTTCCCTTGGGCTTTACCTCTTTTGTCGGTCTCCTTGAGCTTCCCTGAGATTCTTTGTGGCACAAAATCTCCTAGAGGCCCTCTTCTACTTATGAAACCTATTCTACTGTCTCCAACACATCAATCATCCAAAATAGGTTGTTCATTCGCTCAGAATTAACTTAGGCTCCCTATTCTATGGCTCCAACCCCTGGTGGCACTAGGCTCCCTGAAACTTCCCTGTGGATTATTCGGCTCTAGAAGTATCCAAATGGCTCTTAAAATCCCTCAATTGGATTCAAAATGTCCAAAATAGTCAGAAATTACTATTCATTTGCTCAAAATGGCCTCTGGATGCTTTGGTTATGCCTCCAACACCTGGTGGCACCCTGTAGCTCTACGCTCACTAAAAACTTCCATGTAGCATCTCGGACTTCATAATTATCCAAATAATTTTGAAAACCTTATCATTGGATTCAGAAGGTATAATATAGTCATAAATGACTATTGGTTTCCTGAGAATGGCCTCTGGCTGCCCTGGCTAGGCCTCATTTTCCTACTAGCTCCTAGTGGCCCTTGGAACTTATCTGAAGCAAAATCAAGCTCAGAAGTCCTCAAATGGCTCTACAAACCTCACCAATGGCTCCAAAATGTCCAAGATAGTCAAAATTGACTATTCATTTTCAGAATGGTTGAAAATTGAGCCTTCTACACTTTTTCCCAATATCTCCTAGGAAAACTCCACTAAATGTGGAGAACTCCAGTTAACTGGAGTTAGATTAGGGCTGACTGCAAAATTTGGCGCGTCCCTATCTATTCTGCCAATAATGCTGCGCAATTACTATTATGGTTAGGCTGATGGCCAAATATGCACCCCAACCATTAATGGCTTGATAGTTAGCGGAAACAACAGAATATAATATCGGAGTTTCATTAAACATACATACGTTCGCAATCAAGCAACGCTTACGTTTAAAACAGATCGCACATAGCCTTAAACAACTTACATACACGCGGAATCGGGTTCTCGGGTCCCACAACACGCAACCAATCACAGCGCATCGCAAATCACTTTTTCGCAAGTTTAACTTGGTACCGATAATGCTGAAACCATCATTTATGCGATGTGTGCTCATGCGCAATGTTGACACGTGGCTCCCCTCATCGCATCGCATTTTTCAATTTTACTGCATCGCAACCAATTTAACATATCTTGTGAACTCTTAACTTATAAATATTGCGATTTTGGAAATCTCTTTTTCAGATGCTGCAATCTCTGCTGTTGGTTTGTTTCTCGATCCGACGATCCACGTTTTATCTCTGCCTTCTCACTTCGCATCACAACATAAATAACATAACCTGCGAAGACTTAACTGTAAAATTGAACTTTGCCAATGTGCGATATGCACATGGTCATTCCACACGACACGTGTCCCGTCTCAATTCGCATCGAAAGATATATATCTTAACTTGCGATGAATGAATGGTAAACATAACAATCTTTGATGCGATGTACACTCGTCCATTCGTTCTCGCTGTCAGCTTCGTTCTGAAATTTGAACTTACTATCTGTTCCACCTGAAAAATTTCCATGGATGTGCGATCCTCGATTCTATATGTAGAGTTCAAGACTCCATGACAACCACCAATCCAGATTTGATCCAGTTTTGAACCTGTTTACCATTTTGAACCCCATCCTGTAACTTAAATTTTGAGCAATCCTTAGGCCCTGATCCCAATTTGATCACGCCTTCCCACTGACGGGCTTTTGGACCCACAAAAGCTGATGATTATCTGCCCCGAGCTTCAACACTCTGCTGCTTTCAAGTTATATCAACTGATTTTTCTTGACAAGTCTCTTTGGAAATCACCCTGACATGCCTTGCACCGGAACTGGCTATGTCTCTTGACCACTGCTCTCTAGCTGTTGCTGACCCACTTCAACATTGTTGGCTGCTGTAAACTGATGCATACCCTGTTGTACCACTATTATCTCTATGTGCTTGGAAAACTGTTAGCCTTCCCACTGAGAATGAAGTTCCTCTTGCAACTATGGCATACAAGCTTTGTCTTTGAAATCCACTTTCCAAATTAAGCTCGCAAGATGAGTGAACTCTTGTCGTCAACAAAAACACCAGATTGTTTTGTAATGGCTACAAAACACCTTGCATTTTGTCCACTTCTTCACTGAATGGACCAAAACTTCCTGCAACATCTTGTCACAAGAACACATGATCAATCTTGAAAAGAAAATATTATTCGAGAATTGAAATGAAGACCACCTCTTTTTGCTTCTTCAAAGCATTGATTGTCACCTTCCTGTAACATCACATACATGGCGATCCTCTTGCACATTGGTGTATCCATTTATCGACTCATAATCAACAAACACCATCGACTAAAACATAATTCGTGCATGTATCTATGTATAATGAACCTATTTACAAGTTTTCCATTTACACATACAAACTCATGCATATGTACACTTTCAACTCTTCCTTTCAAGTACAAAAAAGTACATAATCCCAAAACATGTGGGTGACTATAAGAACTGAACTGAATGATATTGCTGCAACATAAGTGAGTAACATACCCATATTTTACACCTCCACGACGAAATTGTGCAACAAAAAGAAATGCCTTCAACTGAACAACATTCACATACAATCTTTTATCCTACAAGTTGTGATCCTCTGCTGCAACTTGTCATACTTTCAACAGAATTTTAGGCATATATAAGGCTGAAATTTGCATCTATGTACAAATTAAATGCATGCCTTACTTGGTCAAGAAATTGAGCCATTTCTTTCCAACCCACTTCAATGGAAATTTTTTTTGCTGAACATCTTCTTCTTGTGAATCATCTAGACTCACATCGATGATGGAATTGTTGGTCACTTTCTCGCGAGTATTTTTATCCTCTAGCTTCATGTGCTTGGGATGAGTGGTTGGATGCATTTTCCAACAATGGGCAATGAGATATCTCTTTATCTGACAATGTGTGCAAATATTTTGCATCTTCTATGCAAGTCGCCTTTGCTTCGATTGTTTCCTATATGCTTTCATTCTCTTCCAACATTTTGAAACTTCATGGTTACACAAACCACAATAGGAAAAACAACTCTTTCTCCCATTCATGCATGCAGAATTGTCATGTTTAACATAGTCATAAAGAACATGATTATGGGAAGAATTATACCTGGAATGCTACATTGAATGTCCATCTTTTTCACCTTCTTGAGAAGACGAACTTGAAGAGGTTATAGCTCTCTTTTGAAGACCAACAACAATGTTCATATCCTTAGAGCTGTCACAACTCTCTTGTTTACCATAAGATGTATGTCTAAAAGCATCTTGCTGCAACATGGGTTTCAAACAATTGCATTCATCTTGATTGCAAACTTTACATGTTTGAGGTTTTGATCCTCCAACAAAAGTCCTTCCTGGAACTGTTTCAAGTGCCTTCATGGCTTTATAACTTTCTCCAAAAAGTTGTCTATAGCCAAGACCCAAATACTTTGGCCTTTCCTCAACCATAATTGGCTCAACTATGCCTTGTGCATGTTTGCCTAATCCTTGACCTTCATAGCCCATTTTCATCATCAATTTGGACCATATTCCTCTAGTGTGTTTTTCAAATGAACACACACATTTATCTTGAGAGGAAATTGAAGAAAAATTTGAATTATTTACCTCTTCTTCAAGCACATGCATGGCTAAGGCTTCTTTGGCATCATGTAGCTGAATCTCCATCTCATGCATCTTTTGAATAAGTTCTTGCTTCTCTTTCTTCATAGCAACCAATTTCTCTTGAAGTTTAGTGCTTTCCCTTACATCTTCATACAAATGTTGCACCATATCTTTCATGATGTGAAAGTCCTACTTCATCTCTTTATCAAAGAGTCTTGCAAATGAGGATGGTTTAGAATCACCACTTGATGAATTTTCCATCACAATTATAATGAATTAAAGATTTTCAACAACAATTCACAAAGCTTAAAAAAAATTGATAAAGCTTCTTAACAATTTGGCTGTAGATTCAAGCTTTTCTCTACAACTTGTATCTCTTATTCAAGTAGCCTCTTCTGCAAACAATTCCTCTTGTGCTTCAGCGGTTGCCCTGAGGTCCTTTGGGTAAGGAGGATGCTTTCAACCTTCTTCCTTCTTGTCCTCTTCTGGACTTAGCTAGTAGTAGCTCCCCTTCACCTCTAGCAAACTGAAACTTGTAAGCATCAGTCAATTTGCAAAAAGTTAAATTCTTTGCACTGTTAAACACCCTTCAAGTCAAACAAGCAAGCAAGAAACTTGGTGCTCTGTCAAGCAAGAAACCTGGTGCTCTGATACCAACCTGATATGATATGGGTGGCTGACTTGTTTTTCTATGAAAGCACCTCCCACTCAATTAAAAAAAATTAAGGATCTTGTGTATACATGAATGTGCATAGTTGAATTCTTGATTCAAGTGTATGTGTTTTAACTGGTTTAAGGCTTTATGTGTGAGCAATTAAACATTTTTTTAAGCTGATTAAAAGCATGTACAACAACCATAAATTGCAGCAAATTAACCAACAACACATAACATCAAACATAATAAACGAGTTCACCCTCAACACTTGGGCTACGTCTCCTTGAGCCTCTGTCAATGGACTTGTCTCTTTGGGATTAAGATGGTCAATTTATTTTACAAGCTGATGCTTAAATCAAATGGTTTTTTTGACTATACAGCTGGGTTTATAATACCAAAATACCCTTGGATTGACTGCTCAATCTCTAGAAATGGACCTAGGCTCCCTTGGGCTTGACCTATTCTATCGGTGTCCTTAAGCTTCCCTTAGCTTCTCTGTGGCACAAAATATCCTAGAAGTCCTCGTCTGCTCTGAAAAATGTTCTAATATCTCCAACACATATCAATCATCCAAAATAGGCTGTTCATTCACTTAGAATGAACTGAGGCTCCCCGTTATATGCCTCCAACACTTGGTGGCACTAGGTTCCCTGAAACTTCCCTATGGCTTACTTGTATCTATAAGTATCCAAATGGCTATGAAAATCCCACCATGGGATTCAAAATTTCCAAAATGGTTAGAAATGACTATTCATTTGCTCAAAATGACCTCTGGATGCTCTGGCTATGCCTCCAACACCTGGTGGCACCTTGTGGCTCTACGCTCATTGAAAACTTCCCTGTAGCATCTCGGCCTTCAAAAGTCTCCAAATTATTTTGAAAACCCCATCATTGGATTAAGAAGGTTCAATATAGTCAGAAATGACTATTGGTTTCTTGAGAATGGCCTCTGGCTACCCTGGCTAGACTTCATTCTCCTGCTGGCTCCTCGTGGCCCTTGGAACTTATCTGAAGAAAAATCATGCTCAGAAGTCCTTAGCTAGCTCTACAAACCTCACCAATGGTTCCAGAATGTCCAAGATAATCGAAATTTACTATTAATTTTTTCAGAATGGTCGAAAATTGAGCCTTCTACGCCTTTTCCCAATATCTCCCAGGAAAACTCCACTAAATGTGGAGAACTCTAGTTAATTGGAGCTAGATTAGGGTTGACTGCCAAATTTGGCACGCCCCTATCCATTCCACCAATAATTCTGCGCAATTACTTTTATGGTTAGGCTAATGGCCACATGTGCACCCCAACCGTTAATGGCTTGACAGTTAGCGGAAACAACATAATACAATATCAAAGTTTCATTAAACATACATACGTTCGCGATCAAACAACGATTACGTTTAAAAAAGATCACACATAGCCTTAAACAACTTACATACACGCGGAACAGGGTTCTCGGGTCCCACAACAAACAACTAATCACAGCGCATCGCAAATCTCTTTTCTGCAAGTTTAAATTGGTACTGATAACGCTGAAACCATAATTTATGCGATGTGCGTTCGTGCGCAATGATGACACGTGGCTCCCCTCATCACATCACATTTTTCAACTTTACCACATCGCAACCAATTTAACATATCTTGCAAACTCTTAAATTCTAAATATTGTGTTTTGCGAAATTTCTTTTATGGGTGCTGCAATCTCCGCCGTTGGTTTGTTTCTCGATCCGATGATCCATGTTTTATCTCCTCCTTCTCACTTCACATCGCAACGTAAATAACATAACTTGCGAAGAATTAACTGTAAACCTAAACTTCGCCAATGTGTGATATGCGCACGGTCACTCCACATGACATGTGTCTCGTCTCAATTCGCATTGCAAGATATATATATTAACTTGCGATGAATGAATGGTAAACATAACAATCTTTGATGCAATGTACGCTTGTCCATCTGTTCTTGTTGTCGCTTCGTTCGCTTCATTCTGCAATGTGAACTTACTGTCTGTTCCACCTGCAACATTTCCATGGTTGTGCAATCCCCGATTCTATATGTAGAGTTCAAGACTCCATGACAGCGACCAATTCTAATTCGATCTAGTTCTGAACCTATTTAGCATTTCAAACCCCATCCTATAACTTGAATTTTGAGCAATCCTTAGGCCCTAATCCCAATCTAATCACTTCGTGGGAAAAATCCAACCATGTTAAGGGCTGGTGCGGCCCAAGCTGGGTGCGATCACCAGGTGATTTTTATGGCTTAGATGCCCCTAGGTTGTAGTTTCTCAAGCCACATGTCAACCCTGATGTAATCTCTTGAGAACTCATACCACTTGAAAAACAAAAATAATAATAATAAACCAAAAGGATTAATAAAATCAAGGGATGTCTATTATAAACCCTACAGATTAAAACCTGGGATTATTTAATAACCTACGGATCAATATTATAAACCCAAGGGATTAATAAACCTTAATTTTTTTAATGTTGAGAGGCAACATTGGATTGAATTTGTCACAATAATTATGAAATTAATTGTCATCTTGTGACCATGTTTGTCACAATGTGACATTGAAAATTTGCTATGTAATGTAACTTTCCAACAAATATTGTCATATCACTTGTCAAAATGTGACAATGTTTGTCGTATTGTGATGTTGGATAGATTTCTTCACCATTCAAATGTCACAGAATTAAACACTAATGTTATTTTAAACACAATATATTAATAAACTAAAGGGACTAATATTATGAACCCTAGGTATTAAAAACCCTAGGGATTAATATTAGGAACCTTAGGGATTATAAACCATGGGAATTAATATTGGAAACCCAAGGGATTTTTTTTTTTCTAAGTAAGATTAAATTCTATTAGTTAAACATAAAATACATGGAGGCTCTGGCCTCTGCAGTTCAAGCCTGTATCAGTGGCATAGTTTGCAACAAAATAGCAAAAAGGAGCTGCCCACGCAGGGGAAACCGGCCCAAAGAGAGTTTGAGTCGCTGTCTCGAGTGAGGAAACCAGAGTTATATAGACAAAAATGATTGTGCCAAACATAGATAGTAACATATAACAAATTTATGATGCTAAGATCCATAAACTGGAGAAAACCTGATAGTCTAGGTGTCATGGGGTGCAGGAGGTGTTTCTTCAACAATGAGACATCTGTATTCATCGTCATCGGCTTCCTAGGTGGCCATTTCTACATGTTGTGGCTCTGTGGCTTCACCACCTTTACCCATGGCCTGCTTGCTCTGCTCCTTGTCGTCTTTACTGTTTCCAAAGCTGCTACTTTTGTCCGAGCGCGAATTATGCTTGCCAGGAGCCTGTTGCTTCTTCGCATCTGCAGAAGGGCCGAGGTCACTGCGAGGGCGCGTTTGCAGAATGGGTGGATCGTGGCTGGGAGCTTCAGCGGGTTCCTCCCGGAAGGAAACCGAGATGGTGGCTACAACATGGGGGTAGTCTGAGGTGCAATGAAAGTGGAATTGGGAAGTGTTGTGGGTCTGTGAAATGACGGAGGGGACCAAGCGAGGCAGAGGCTACAGAGATGGCTTAGAGGCAGAGGGTCAAGCGAAGGAGCGAGATAGACCAACCAGGCGACCGCGTCCACTGCAAGTTTTGGGGTACCTGCCCCAAGAATGCTCCAAGGAAGAAGATGAGGAACCAAACTGAGAGGAGGGCGACGAAGGGGCAGCGCAGCCTCTGCTGCTGCCACGCCTGCATCGCATGTGATGCCTGAGTCGAGGCATAGTGGCGTAGTAGGGGCGAAAGGCACTCTAGGTAGTGGAAGGAGCAGGGCAGGCAGAAGGCAACTGAAGCTCATAGGTGGTGGTGAGGCCAGAGGCAGCAGAGAGGCGCAAATGGCAGAGGATGCTATACGAGTAATGGTGGCCCGGAAGAAATTCAATGTAGCACCGAAGACTGTAGCGTCTCCCTGTCGACGTGCAGGAGCTCGGCTTCGCGACTTCAAGGGAGCAGCAACTTCATAGGGGGGAAGACTAGAGAGGCATAGAACTGAGAGGCCAAAAGACAGAACCAGAAGGCCAAAGAACATAGCCAGGCGAATGAGCGAGGAACATCATTTTGAGGTGGAAGGAGCAGCCTCGATGTTTGCAGTGGAGTAAATGCAGCTCGGGGTTGTTAGCGCTCAAATCTACCTTAGGCTGAAATAAGGTAAAACTCAAGGCTACATCAAACCACGCTCAGCCTCGTAGCTAGCCCTACGAGGACAGGGGAGGGCTCTCTCCGGGTCTATCTCAGCAAAAGGTTTTCAGAGGGGCTGAGATGACTTATAATGAACAATGAATGCTGATTTTAGGCTAGTAAAGAGATAGGAATGTTTGATTTTGATTTTTTTGGGTTTTTGTTGGAGAAATGGGAAAAACAATTTTTGGGTCCGGGGATAAGGCCAGATCTTTGCAGAATTCGAGTTGGGGCGAGGTAGGCAATAGTCTTGATGCTTTTGATTGAGTATATGGATGGATCAGAAAGACAAGGAGCTGAAAAGGGAAAGAATGAACATGGATCCTTTTCAAACAGGCGAAAACATACAAAACTAAATGAATTCAAAGGCAAAGCACTGTAAACAATGGATTCAACCTCATCTACTCATTCATTTTAGTTTCAGAAGCATAAGAAGAGATGGCATACATTAAACATGAAATAAATTACAATAAACTGAGAGAAAACAACATCAAGAACTGAAAGCCACAATAATCCCAACAGGTGCTGCAAAACCTCTGATCTTTCCTTAGCCAAAATATAAAAAATATGTACAATAGTGTGCCAAAAGTTTCCCAAGAGTCCAACCTGTAGAATGTCTCAAAAATTACAATATATAGATCACTCTAACCCCTTCCCATGCCTCTAGGGGTCGAATTCCTTCTTCAGGGATCAGTTTCAACCAAATTCTAATCAAGGAGCTAAAATCTAGGCAACTAACAACTTGCCTCTAAAAGAGTGGAAACTGATTCATTTACATGATTTTCACTTTTTTGAGAGTGAATCTTCTAGAATAGGTAAAAATGAGCCAAAGTTACATGCAAACTAACAATTTACATCATGAAAACCCAAATATTTCATCCACAAGCAAAACTGGTCCCAACTGGCCGAAATTCTGAGCTGGAAGTTGAAAATTCAGCCAAAAATCTATGTGGGTAGCGCGCCTGAGCTGAGTGGGTAGCGCGCCTTTCAGCCTGATTTTGAGGCACTTTCCGGCATCCAAATTGAGCTCATGATAGCTCGTTGGAAAGCCCTAGATGTTGGCTATCCAACCCAAGTGGAATTTCTCAATTTGGAGCTCATTTTCCCCTCCAAAACTTCATTCTCCCAGAAGTACTTCCTGCTGGTGCAAAAGGTGGCAGCAAGGTGGTTTTCATGGTGTTTTTGAGCTTTTTGACCATCCAGAATCTGAGAAATGCTTCGGCAATGCCTGAGGATGCATAAATTACCATGAAAAATCCAAAAATGCAAATATTTCCTTCAGCAAGTGTCCCGAAAAAAAGTGAGCATATGGACGCGCTACCCGCTTAACTGAAAAACCTGTTTTTAGACCAAAATATTTCAAAATGACAAATTTTTTTCCGAATTTGCTCAAATTTGGAGTGAAGACCCTCCATCATGTATCTTGCCCAGCCAACGAAGCCTTGGCCAAAATCTGGAGTGGATCAGGCCTTTTTCGCCGTTTTAGTGCTCTCCTGGTGCATGCAGTTCCTGTGGTGAAAACACTGTCTCGGTCGTATGTGTCGGTCTCTATCATGGTGTCACAATGTGTATGAAAGTATGCTGATATGGTTATGATTAAAACAAGAGTTTGGTGTATGCTCCAATGTCATATGTGTCACATATTTGTCAAGGTGCTATAGGAAATATCACAATGGGAAAAGGATTGTCACAAGGAATTTGAATGGAAAATAGCCACTCTTTGATTGCATGGGGATTTGACACATGAATAGGAATGAGTATAGTGTAGGTCAATAGAAATAGCCCTTGCAACGTTTGACAATGTCAATGGAGGATGTGGACAAGTGAAAATGGGACTATGTCATAACATGAATGATGAATAGTGTGAAAATGACAATGGCAATAACAATGAGAGCAGTGATGTAATGGCAATGAGAGAGCGTGAGGCTGAGGTAAATGATGAGCAAGGACACCACTGACAGTAGATGCATGAGCATATATATCAACAACACAAGCTTGGAAATCCTTCACAAGACTATCAACATGTCTTTCAAAACCCTAAGAAATGAATTTGCAATGAACATAGGTTTCACGTTTCTCCACATCAAACATTTGTTTCTCCACTTTCAAAACACCATAATCATGTCCAAAATTCACTGAGCAAACGTAAAGAACCTACTTGCAAGCAGTTGGAGGCAATTTGGCATGAATCTGGACGAAGGAGCAAAATTTTTTGGCTCTGAAACTGTATGGGTAGCACCCCTCAAGTGGGTAGTTCCCTTGTTAATTAACAATGGCTGTTGGTGTTATGTGGGTAGCGCCCCTCAAGTGGGTAGCGCTCCTCCTGTATGGGTAGCGCGCACTTTTCTATGAGTAGCTACATAGTGCATTTTGCAGGAAGATTTTGGAGGCCTTAACGGTGTCCAAATTAGGCGTGTAATAGCTCGTTGGAAAGCTCTTGGAGTCTAATTTCCAACCCAAGTGGAATTTTTCAATTTGGACTTCATTTGCCCTGTCAAAAATCAAATCTTCCAAAACTTGTCAAAATGAGCAGAATGAGGCTGCCTCAAGGCAGAGCGCTGTTGCAGTCAACTTTTGAAGGTCTCCTCAACTCCAAATTGAGCTCATGATAGCTCATTGGAAATATATTTGTGTCTAGTTATCCTTTGAATCATCAAGCAAGTCATTTAGCCAACCATGCTAGGAGAAATATTGATTTTCCCAAGGTCACTTTAGAGGTGCATTCAATTCTCCTGAGGCAACGGTATTTTTGACATTTCTCTAAAACCATGATACCTGTGTAAAAATTGAAAGAGGTTTTTCTTCCTTGGGATGTTGTGGACAAAAATTTCTATCAGTTTTCCAAAATTCATCTTTTATTGCTCTGAAACATCTTTTGAGTGAAACTTATCCCAATGTGTGAAACAAGGGATTTTGTCGAAATGAAGCGAAATGAAGGGGATAAGAGGCTTCTAAATTCTTGGAGAAATTTTGGGGAGTAGGGGGGGATGTTAGGAAGCAGGGGAAAGTGTAATCTCAGAGATTGAGTGAGGGGAAGGGGTCCAAAAGGGAAAAACACAGGCCTAGCCTAGAAAATTGCCAAGTTGTGGCAAGAAACTAGGGTTTGTGAAAAAATGAGGAATTTGGGGGATCTCAGTGATGGGAAGTGTTTAATAAGGTATATTAAGGATAGGGGAAGGTGTGTGAACATCAGGATACAAGTTTTTCCGATGATTTGACCGTCCAAGAGAAATTACCTCCAAAACCCTAGGAGAGGGAAATGGACCTTACCTAGGCACAACTGAAGCATGAACAACTGAAGCATGAACAAGGTGTAAAATGACTCAATGGAACTTGACATGATGATGACAACCCTCTGAATGATGGCACACTCAGCTGAATGGTGACATGGACCGACATTTGGACAAATTTGAAAAGAGTGAAAACAAACCCTAGACCTAATGCCTAGTGACCAAATTTTGCTTGAAGACTCTTTGAAATGACAAAATTTGACCTTGACACCTTAAAATCACTTTGTAAGAGCATGTTTGATCACTGGAGGAAGGCTTCAAAGGCTGACACTAACATTGGCTCCAATGGGGATGGTAGCTCCTTGGAGGTGCCAAGAACGGCAGATCTTTGGGAGAGCAGACCAGTGCCTTCATCCATTGGGCGATGGAATCAAAAACTCAAACTGAAATGCATGACTGAAAACTGATGACTTGATGACACAAATTGAATCTCACTCAACTAAAAACTAACTCGATACTTAAACACAACCGAAAAACTGGAAATATGCTCAAAGTAGAGCTTATTCAATACAACCTACTCTAATTGTGCTTTACACCACCCGATCAAGTGTAATGGAACAGCCAATGCAACCATGTAAGCATGCTGGCTGCTGTTTGATTTCTTCCCAAATGCTTGCTTATGAACAACGAGAAATAACTACTGAAAGGCAACTCCCATGGAAACTTTGAGCCAAGTGGACTGCTGATAAACTTGCAAAGCATAAATTGACTGGATGACTTCAAGAATACTGCGAATGGATCTTCATAAACATAGCTCTGGTCCAGATAATCTCCATACCTTGATCTTAAACTTTTCCTCACATCTGCGGTGCTTTTATTTGGTGATTGCAGCAAGCTGTCAAAAGGATCCTGAAATTCATGAAATACCAAACTCCGTTGCTGATTCCAGACAGAGCAAAAGTCTCCTTTATTAATCTCCTCATATGACTGCAAACCTTGATGAGAGCTTTGTAATGAAAAATCTGTTAGACAAGACAATGAAGGCAACTTTTGAATAAGATTATCATCAACATTCTTTTCCGACACATGGTTAGCTAATGAAGGAAAACTTTTACAGCAAACATCATCCAACACACGAGCAATAGGATCATCAAAAACTTGAGAAGACTGCTGCACTGTATCCCTTGAAACTGTATGACATCCTACTGGCTGTTCCTCTTTTTCTTGAGATATATTACGAATATTCTGCCTTATAAACTGAAATGCCTCGAAACAAAAGGGTATAGAATTTTCCTGCATCATCAAATCATGTATTTCATCTTCCACAACTTCATCTGTAATCTGACCTTCAATTGCATTGGATGGCTGCAAATATGATATTACAAGCTACTCATCTGAAGATTTACTATGCAATTTATCTCTCAAAAGCTGAAATGATTCAAAACAGAAAGGTACGGAGTCACCTTGAATCATTAAATCATGTGTGCCCACTTCCAAGTCTTCAGCTGCAACTTGACAATCAATGACTTTTGGGGGCTGTAAATCTGAATATGAGAAGTTTTCGTTGCCCTGAAGACGATCCAGATCAAGACTTGTTGACGTTTGATTTCTTATTGCATGGAAGTTATCTCTAATGAACTGAAACGAATCAAAACAAAAAGGCAAAGATCCTTCACTTACATCAAAATTTTATGCACTTTCCTCATCATTGCCATAGCTGATATGCATCGGTTGATCACTGTACTCGAGCTGCTGAAAGTGAACTTCCTCCTCGCACAAACTAGCTACTGATTTGTCTGCAAGATTAGCTACTGTTTGGAGAACATAATCATCATCATACTGATCAAACTAAGGCAATTCATCAGTATAAAACACATCATCAAACATACACATCATATCAACAACTCTCTCTTCTTCACAATGATCTATAAAACAATCACTATGACTACTGAGATAAAAAACAAAATGTTTTGGATCAACAACTTGTTCTTGAATGTCATTTTCATTTTTTGCAGTTATTTTCCGCACCATCTCTTCTACTGCGTTTATGAAAAGATCAAGCTTTTCCTCTGAAAGTGTCAGCTGCTCTGAAACATTCCTCTTTTCTTCTTCCTTCAACCTTGCCCTCTGGATCAGCAAATGAGCCTCTACATTCACTTCCTTGTTCTGCATCTTGTGAAGTGTTGCAATATTCTTTTCTCTCAGCTGAAACTCCATTTCCGGATCAAAGGCACCCGGGTAGTGCAAGAGAGCAGATCTAGGAGAAGGTCTTATATCAACTGGCATCGAATAATAAACTTGATTAAATCTAGCAGAAAATTGTTGTACTGTCTCCCCTGGCAATCTTTTCAGCTGGTTATACTCCTCTATAATCAACAAAAAGTTCTGTCCGATCATCCACCTGTCAAGGAAAACTTTGACAAACTACTGGAAATCTGTGATGCTCGCATCAGGCAGGGCTTTGAACCAACTCTTCACTTGGCCTTGCAAAGAAAGAGCAAAAAGTCTGATACTAACATCTTCTTCATCAACTTCAAAAAGATCTAGAAAAGTCTCAACATTCTGCACATGTTCCTCAGCGTTGACATTGTTACGTTCACCATCAAATCTTGGTAGATATAGGTCATAATTTGCAGGAAAAGCATAAAGAACAGAAGGTAAAACAAGAGGTTTGTACCGATCTGGAATTTTACAAGGTGTAGGGGCATGTACAAGAGCTGTGGGATCAATTTTGTTTTCTTTAGGCTCATCACTCTGAAGAGAGTCATCATAAGATGTGGGAAAAGTAAGGAGGCCAGGATCAAAGGGAAACTCAGCATTTACACTTTTTGAATGGGTCGAGTGAAGATTTTGATCACCTTTCTCATACAACAAATTCTGAAAAACCTTCAGGATAGCTTCAAGGACAGCAAAGAAATAGTTTACAAGAAAGCAAACTAGATCCTGAATACCATTCCACTTTAGATACCTGAACTTTGTGTAAGATCCTTCCATTTTCTTAGAGAAAGAGTCAGTCCTCCAGTGGAGTCTCTACTTTGAATTGGAGTCACCAGGTGAATGATTTCAGCCTTCTTATGTCTGATTGTTGTCCACCATCAACCATCAGATCTGAACTTGATACACGTACTGGGGGAATTCGCAAATCAAGGGACACATTCACAAGCTAAACCGGAGATCGACTGAAGCAGCTTTTATCTACTATGCACTCGCAGAGCAATGTGCAGTTCGAAGGCTACCTAGCGTGACTTCAGACTCCGTCTATAGCAAATGACAGTAACAAGAAAACCATTTTCTTCCCCAGTATGGTCGCCACTATGTTAGCTCTCAAATCTACCTTAGGCTGAAATAAGGTAAAACTCAAGGCTACATCAAACCACGCTCAGCCTCGTAGCTAGCCCTACGAGGACAGGAGAGGGCTCTCTCCGGGTCTATCTCAGCAAATGTTTTCAGAGGGGCTGAGATGACTTATAATGAACAATGAATACTGATTTTAGGCTAGTAAAGAGATAGGAATGTTTGATTTTGATTTTTTGAGTTTTCGTTGGAGAAATGGGAAAAAACAATTTTGGGTCCGGGGATAAGGTCAGATCTTTGCAGATTTCGAGTTGGGGCGAGGTAGGAAATAGTCTTAATGCTTTTGATTGGATATATGGATGGATCAGAATGAAAAGGAGCTGAAAAGGGCAAGGATGAACATGGATCCTTTTCAAACAGGCGAAAACATGTAAAACTAAATGAATTCAAAGGCAGAGCACTGTGAACAATGGATTCAACCTCATCTACTCATTCATTTAATTTAAGAAGCATAAGTGAGAAATGGCATACATTAAACATGAAGGAACTTAAAATAAACTGAGAGAAAACACCATTAAGAACTGAAAGCCACAAGAATCCCAACAGGTGCTGCAAAACCTCTGATCTTTCCTTAGCCAAAATATGAAAAATATGTACAATGTGTGCCAAAAGTTTCCCAAGAGTCCAACCTCTCCAACCCCTGAAAATGATTGAGAAATTACATCATATAGAGCATCCTAACCCCTTCCCATGCCTCTAGGGGTCGAATTCCTTCTTCAGGGATCAGTTTCAACTAATTCTAAACAAGGAGCTAAAATCTAGGCAGCTAACAACTTGCCTCTAAAAGAGTGGAAACTGATTCATTTACATGATTTTCACTTTTTTGAGAGTGAATCTTCTAGAATAGGTAAAAATGAGCCAAAGTTACATGCAAACTAACAATTTACATCATGAAAACCCAAATATTTCATCCACAAGCAAAACTGGTCCCAACTGGCCAAAATTCTGAGCTGGAAGTTGAAAATTCAGCCAAAAATCTATGTGGGTAGCGCGCCTTTCAACTTTGATTTTGAGGCACTTCCCGGCATCCAAATTGAGCTCATGATATCTCGTTGGAAAGCCCTGGATGTTGGCTATCCAACCCAAGTGGGATTTCTCAATTTGGAGCTCATTTTCCCCTCCAAAGCTTCATTCTCCCAGAAGTACTTCCTGCTGGTGCAAAAGGTGGCAGCAAGGTGGTTTTCATGGTGTTTTTGAGCTTTTTGACCATCCAGAATATGATGAAATGCTTCGGAAATGCCTGAGGATGCATAACTTACCATGAAAAATCCAAAAATGCAAAGATTTCCTTCAGCAAGTGTCCCAAAAAAAAGTGAGCATATGGACGCGCTACCCGTATAACTGAAAAACCTGTTTTTAGACCAAAATATTTCAAAATGACAAAAATTTCTCCGAATTTGCTCAAATTCGGAGCGAAGACCCTCCATCATGCATCATGCCCAGCTAACGAAGCCTCGGCCAAAATCCGAAGTGGATCAGGCCTTTTCCGCCGTTTTAGTGCTCTCCTGGTGCATGCAGTTCCTGTGGTGAAAACACTGTCTCGGTTGTATGTGTCGGTCTCTATCATGGTGTCACAATGTGTATGAAAGTATGCTGATATGGTTATGATGAAAACAAGAGTTTGGTGTATGCTCCAATGTCAGATGTGTCACATATATGTCAAGGTGCTATAGGAAATATCACAATGGGAAAAGGACTGTCACAAGGAGTTTGAATGGAAAATAGCCACTCTTTGACTACATGGGGATTTGACACATGAATAGGAATGAGTGTAGTGTAGGTTAATAGAAATAGCCCTTGCAACGTTTGACAATGTCAATGGAGGATGTGGACAAGTGAAAATGGGACTATGTCAAAACATGAATGATGAATAGTGTGAAAATGACAATGGAAATAACAATGAGAGCAGTGATGTAATGGAAATGAGAGAGCGTGAGGCTGAGGTAAATGATGAGCAGGGACACCACTGACAGTAGATGCATGAGCATATATATCAACCACACTAGTTTGCAAACCCCCACACAATCACTCATATTTGTTTCAAAACCCCAAGAAGTGAATTTGGAAATAAACATAGGGTTTACATTTCTTCACATTAAACATTTGTTTCTCCACCTTCAAAACACCATAATCATGTCCAAAATTCACTGAGCAAATGTAAAGAACCTACTTGCAAGCAGTTGGAGGCAATTTGGCATGAATCTGGACGAAGGAGAAATTTTTTTTGGCTCTGAAACTGTATGGGTAGCGCCCCTGCCCAATGGGTAGCGCCCCTCAAGTGGGTAGCGCCCTTGTTAATTAACATTGGCTGTTGGTGTTATGTGGGTAGCGCCCCTCAAGTGGGTAGCGCTCCTCCTGTATGGGTAGCGCGCACTTTTCTATGAGTAGCTACATAGTGCATTTTGCAGGAAGCTTTTGGAGGCCTTCCCAGTGTCCAAATTAGGCGTGTAATAGCTCGTTGGAAATCTCTTGGAGTCTAATTTCCAACCCAAGTGGAATTTTTCAATTTGGACTTCACTTTACCTGTCAAAAATCAAATCTCCCAAAACTTGTCAAAATGAGCAGAATGAGGCTGCCTCAAGGCAGAGCGCTGTTGCAGTCAACTTTTGAAGGTCTTCCTCAACTCCAAATTGAGCTCATGATAGCTCATTGGAAAGATATTTGTGTCTAGTTATCATTTGACTCATCAAGCAAGTCATTTAACCAACCATGCTAGGAGAAATCTTGATTTTCCCAAGGTCACTTCAGAGGTGCATTCAATTCTCCTGAAGCAACAGTATTTTTGACATTTCTCTAAAAAAATGATACCTGTGTAAAAAATGAAAGATTTTTTTCTTCCTTGGGATGTTTTGGACAAAAACCTCTCTCAGTTTTCCAAAATTCATCTTTGATTTCTCTGAAACATCTTTTGAGTGAAACTTATCTCGATGTGTGAAACAAGGGATTTTGTCGAAATGAAGCGAAATGAAGGGGATAAGGGGCTTCTAAATTCTTGGAGAAATTTTGGGGAGTAGGGGGGGATGTTAGGAAGTAGGGGAAAGTGGAATCTCAGATATTGAGTGAGGGGAAGGGGTCCAAAAGGGAAAAACACAGGCCTAGCCTAGAAAATTGCCAAGTTGTGGCAAGAAAATAGGGTTTGTGCAAAAATGAGGAATTTGGGGGATCTCAGTGATGGGAAGTGTTTAATAAGGTATATTAAGGATAGGGGAAGGTGTGTGAACATCAGGATACAAGTTTTTCCAATGATTTGACCATCCAAGAGAAATTACCTCCAAAACCCTAGGAGAGGGAAATGGACCTTACCAAGGCACAACTGAAGCATGAACAAGGTGTAAAATGACTCAATGGAACTTGAAATGATGATGAAAACCCTCTGAATGATGATACACTCAGCTGAATGGTGACATGGACTGACATTTGGACAAATTTGAAAAGAGTGAAAAAAAACCCTAGACCTAATGCCTAGTGACCAAATTTTGCTTGAAGACTCATTGAAATGACAAAATTTGACCTTGACACCTTAAAATCACTTTGTAAGAGCATGTTTGATCACTGGAGGAAGGCTGCAAAGGCTGACTCTAATAGGGGTGATGGCCAGAGCTCTTAAATGAAGTTAAAGGTCGTTGGTGTGGCTTGTGGGTGGCCATGTGGCCTTGCCATGCGCCGAACCACAAGCCCAGTACCGTATAATCACCTTTAAGCACCTGCATCCGGGGGTTTGTTGTCTTCATGCACCAGATTAGTGCATTCCTGAATAAGGTTACTGTCATCAAGAATGGCGAGGGATCCTACAGTAAGGATTTGAGGACTGGTCACACCTTTGTTAGCCAATAGATCTGCCACCTTGTTGCCATATCTCTTGACATGTTTGAAGGATATGGCCTTATGTTGTTGCAACCAATCTGCTATGAGGTCCAGTCTTGTAGTTAGTCTCCAGCTGTCAGCGAATTTGGAGGCAGAGGCTCCCATATGAAGTTGATTGGTCATGTTGATGAGAATTTGGGAGTCACCTTCGATTTCAATGGGGAAGTAGTTGTGTTTTTGAGCTAGGCACAACCCTTGCCATAAGCCTTCAAGTTCCGCAGAGTTTTTGGAATCCCATCTTATGGATTCGAAGAAGATTAACAAAGGATTACCTTTGTGATCCCTGAAGATTCCTCCGTAACCTGCTTCACCTGGATTGCCCTTTGAGGCACCATTGAAATTCAACTTCAATAAACCGGCTGAGGGAGGGATCCATTTGCTTGGAGCGTCCACATGAGTTCTATGTGAGCAGTCAGGAAGTAGACAGGGAGGGAGCGCGAGTTGCCAGTTTTCCCAAATAGATCTTTCCGAGGTTTGCGTGGGTAGATCTTCCCGTTGCCAATGCTGCAGAGCCAGGGTTTCCTGTATATTACCACAAAGATTGTTCCATAGAACTTCCACAGGAGTGCTTTAGTTCTTGAAGATCCACTTGTTCCTTTCTTTCCAGATTTTCCAAAGAGTAAGACCTGGGATAAGCTTCCACAAAGAGTTGAGTAAGTTACTGCTGTATGGAGCGAAGGGCCAATTGCGAATGGTGGTATTCAAGTCCCCTGGTGTTCTGCCTTCTCTTCTGCATCTGAAGCTGATTTTTCTCCAGAGGAAAGTTGCCAGTGAACAGGTAACCATTAGATGCTGGATTGTTTCATTGTGATTTGTACAGTTGGGACATCGCGAAGGCCCTGTAAAACCCCTTTTGATGAGGTTGTCCCAAGTGAGGATTCTCTTATGACATAAAAGCCACATGAATGTTGAAACTTTGGGCCATAAGCTCAGAGACCAGAGGTTGTCCTAGATGGGGTCTGTGGGATCTTGGTTATGGGTTAAGAGTGTGTAGGCTTCTTTGGTACTGAATTTTCCACGAGGAGTGTATCCCCATCGGAGGAGATCCTTTTCCTTTGAGTATCTGATTTTCCTGCAGTTAAGCTCTGTATCAAGGGTGCTGTGAGAGTTCTCCTGTTGTTGATTTAGGAAGTGAGCTGCCTGCTTCCACTGCCTGAACCCCTGGTTAGGGATGGCGGTCCAATAATGATTGACATTGGCTTCTAGTCTGTCGATCACCTCCAGTTGTATCTGTGGTGTGATGATGCTGACAAGTCTATGTCGTTGTTGCCACGAGTCCATCCAGAAGTGAGCAGTACGACCGGCACGAATTTCCCAAAAACTGTGTTCTTGTATCAGAAATCTATGCTGTTTGGATGCATTCCAGATATATGAACCCGCTTCCACCGTTGTCAGGTGAATGAGATATTCGGGTGGTCTATGATTAGAATATTTGGCTGTCCAGAGTAATGCCCATGGTGTGTGTGGTGTTGACAACCATTGCCACCAGATTTTGGTTCCCATGACAACATTACTGTGGTACGGATCACGGAGGCCAAGTCCTCCAGTTTTCTTCGGTTTGAAGACTGTTGTCCAATTGACCAATGCCCATTTTCTGTTTTTCCTGGAGGATCCCCAAATAAAATTGCGTTGCAGTGATTTGATTTGCTTGAGAACCCATTTTGGGGTGGCAAGAACAAAGAATAAATAGAGGGGCATAGACTGTAGAATGGCTTTGACGAGAGTGAGACGACTGGCTAGATTAAGGGATCGGAAAGTCCAGGAGGAAAGCCTAGCTTCCAATTTTTCAAGAAGTGAATGCTAGGAGGAGTGTTTGATGGCTGAGTCTATCAGAGGGGCTCCCAGGTACTTGGCAGGTAGATGAGCTATAGTGAACCCAAGGATCCTGGCTGTGCTATTTTGTGTGGAGATCGGGGTATTGAAGAAGAAGATCTGGGATTTGGAAGCATTGAAGGAGGTGCCAGAGGCATCCGAGAAGGTATCCAGAATGGATTTGTAGGTGATGGCTTCTTGGAATGAAGGGTTCCTGAAAAGCATGTTATCGTCAACAAACTGTTGATGAGTGGTGGCCAAGGATCCATGAACCGAGATACCATGGAGTTGCTGGGAATGGAGAGCTTGCTGGATGAGGTGACCCAGTCCTTCTGCCATTAGAACAAAGAGAAATGGAGAGAGGGGATCACCTTGGCGAATACCACGAGATGGGGAGAAGGGGCGAGAGGGGATGCCATTGACCAATATGGAGAAGAAGGAGGAGGAAATTAGACTCATTACCCATCTAATCCAAGTGGGGCTGAAGCCATAGGCTGCTAGCATTTGCTGTATATAATTCCAGCTTAACTTGTCAAATGCTTTAGATAAGTCAATTTTCAGAAGCATACTTGCCTCTTTGGTTTGTTTCAAGGAGTGGATGATCTCATGTGTGAGAATGATCCCATCGAGGATCTGGCGTCCTTCCATGTAACCAGTTTGTTCCATAGAGATGAGAAGAGGCAGCAGGGGCTTGAGTCTATTGGAAATCACCTTGGAGATGACTTTGTAAATGACATTACAGAGGGCGATTGGCCGGTACTTGTCGGGAGTTGCAGCATTGTCTTCTTTGGGTATGCAAGCAATGAAAGTGGCATTGAGAGAGGGGAGAAGCCAATGCATGGAACGAGATTCCTCTACTAGTTGCCAGACATCGTTCTTTATAAGGTCCCAGAAATGATGGAAGAAGTTGGAGGTGAAGCCGTCTAGACCTGGAGCCTTGCCATATTTGCATTGTGCTACTACTTGTTCAACTTCCTAAAGGGAAACAGGACGAAGTAACATTTGATTGTGATCTTCTTTGATTAATTTGGGTATGTGTTGCAAGACTTTGGTGATTGCCAGCTGCCTGTTGTCTTGGTTCTCCTGAAGCATAGATTTGAAGTGGGCTAAGATTTCTTTTTCTATATCCTGATGCTCTTCCATCATTTCTCCATTTTGGCTTTGGAGTTGGTTGATCTTATTGTGCATTCTTCTTTGGATGGTGGATCGGTGGAAAAATTTGGTGTTTCTCTTCCTTTCTTTTAGCCATCTTATTCTAGATTTTTGCTTCCAGAGTATCTCTTCTTGCTGCCTTCGTTCATCCATTTGTTTGAGGAGAATCTATTCCTTTGTTTCTAGTATCTCAGTTTGGCCATCTTGGATGATACATTGTTGAAGCTCCGCCATATTGCTTTCTAGGACCTTTTGTTGCTGGAATATTTCCCGAAAATGGAGTGATTCCAAATTTTGATGTGAGTTTTGAGGTCCTTGAGGTGTTGCTGAAATTGGAACATCTTGGATCCTGCCGGTGGTGAAAAAGCTTGCCAGGCCTTGGTAACCATATCCTTAAAATCCGGGTGGGTTAGCCAGAAGGCTTCAAAACGGAAGGGTCTTTTAGTGGCATCCCTCGGCCTCGTCCATTGAAGAGAGATAGGCCAGTGGTCGGAACCTGAGAGAGGCAGGATAGAAGCCTGAACATCTCCTCCAACGTGGATGGCATTGTCTAAGAGGAGAAAGCGATCCAGCTTGGAGGCGATTTGCTGTGAGCTAGAGCGTTTGTTGTTCTAAGTATGCATGCCGTTGGAGAAAGGAAGATCTATCAACCAATTCTTTTGAATATAGTTTTTGAAGTGGATGTAGTCCAAATCTAATTTGGCTCAGCCTCCTCTTTTCTCTTCAGATTTAGTAATCATGTTGAAGTCCTTGCCCATGATCCAGAGTGGATGGGACCTATTGGAATTGAGCATTTCCATTGTGTTAAGCAACGCTATTTTTTGCATAGAGTCTTGAGGTAAGTACACATTGGTGAGGTGCCCATGTATATTGGTTCCTATGATATGGAAGGTAGCTTGGATGAGGTTGTGCGCTGCATGAGAATCAGTGGTTGAAATCGCTTGCGAATCCCAAGCTATGGCTAGTCCTCTTGAAGGTCCTGAAGCATCAACTGCAATTGAATGGCTGCCTGGCCAGGTTTTGGAGAGAATGGAGCCTAGGGTATTATTGTTACATTTGGTTTCTTGTATGAAGAAAACCTGGGGTCTTTATTTTTGAATCATGTTTTTAATCATTCTGTATTTCAAGGGGCCGTTTAATCCCCTTATATTCCAAGAAGTGAGCTTCATTGAGAACTATTTTCAAGTGGCCGGTAGAACTTGGTAAGCTTGGGGTACCTACCAGATTCCATTACCATCTCCCCAATTATGATGGTCCTTTGTAAATATGTTTTCCTGCCTCTCTTTTTGGATTCCTTGAGGATTTTTTTCCCATCCCATTCACTGCCTAGTTGTATTCCCAGGGATTTTTGGTGTTGTTGTGCATGAAAGAGGACCACCTCTAGACTTTCTATCTGTATTTTCGTTATTTTATCATAATCCTTTTTTCTGCAGGCATGTTCAAGGCCAAAAATGTCTAGCTCGCCCATGTCGATACTTTCTGGTTCCTCTTCCATGTGACTAGCCTGGCTGCCTTCATCAATGGAGCCATATATGTCCATGTTGTTGGGCTGCTAGATGACAAGTTCCGTTTCAGAGTTGGGATTGGTTGGTAGGAGGAAGGATTCAAGAGGAGGCTTCGAATGCGAAAGAGGAATGTGAGAGTCAGAACTGGGAATCGAGGCAGAAGGGGTCAAGGAGGGATCAGTCTTACTGGGGATATCAGAGTCGGGTTGAGAGTTCTTTGCAAGAATGTCAAAGTTGTTGCTGGTGGAGGGGATGTCGGATGCTTGGGTGGATGGTTTGGGGGTGGAGGTGGGGGTTTTCTTATGGTGGTGTTTGCGGGTTGGGACTTTGGTGAAACCTTCTTCATCAGAATTTGCAGAGGTAGCAGTGGGTTTTTTGGAAGGTGGATTGAGAGGGAAGTCTATGAATAAGTGGCCATGAGCATGGAATTTTTGGCAACGGAAAGGAACATGTTCATAATCAATAGGTTGCAGCCATTCAAAATCATCATGAAAAAGACTTACCGAGTCCGGAAGTGCCTTTGCCAGGTGCATGTAGACGCATATTCTGGCGTATGAAGTGTATCACCTGAGCTTGGTCTCCTTTACTATCTTGATGAACTCTCCAAGTCCATTACCTATGTCCCTTAACGATTCTTCATCCCAGTATCCAAGGGGTAAGGAATACAACCAGATCCAGACCGGCGCCCAATTGAAGTCCTCTTTATCGGGGCTGAATCTTTCAACCCAGTCGGGGAGATAAAGTCCGGATGAGTTGAAGAAGTAGGGACCTCCATATAAGATGCGATTTCTGTCTTTGATACAATTGAAGATGGCATTGAAGAAGCCCTTTGGCCCTAGCTGAAGTGTCACATGTCCTTTTGGTTTCCATTTGGAGCTGATCTAGCCATGCAGGGCTTTTTTAGTAGACCAGAAACCAACAAATTTGCCAATGAGTGCATGATCCTTCATGTACTCAATCTGAGCATTGATATGATGGCTTGGAAGGTCTATCTTTGGGCGTTCTACTTCTATTGGCCTGCATGTTGCAGAGGTTGCCTTAGGCGGAGCCGTTTTGTCAAGAGGCTTTGTGGGTTTTTCATGTTGCGCATCAAGTGAGTTGCCAGGATTCTGGGTAGCGTCAACAGAGGGCATCTGCACTGTGGCAGAGGAGGGCATCTGTGCTATGGTAGAGGGCGTCTGCGCTGTGGCAGAGGGCGGTATCTGCATTGAGGCAGAGGAGGGCATCTGTGTTGCTGCAGGACTGACAGGGATGTGATCACCTGTGGGGGAGGGCGTTTTAGCCCCCCCTGTGGAGGATCCATTTGGTTTGGATCAGCAACCGCTTAGAGACGCGACCTTAGCGAGAGAAGAAGGCGCTACTAGAAACCCCCGCACCAGAGCTTCATTGTCGAAGGAATTCTGTAAACCCTAGCGTAGAGTTTTCTCCTCGCTCAGCTCATAAAAGCATTTCCCTATTGCTTATATTTTGAGTGTGAGTTTGCTTCCCAAGGGATTATTATTATAAACACAAAGGATTAATATTATAAACCCAAGGGATATATAAACCCTAATTTTGTAATGTTGACATGTGACATTAATAAATTACGACGTAATGTAACATTGCAAGAATGAGTATTAAATTAATTGTCATCTTGTGACAATGTTTGTCACAATTCCACATTGGTTTGATTTTTCTAGTATGCAAACATTGCAATGCCAAACCTAGTGTAGTGTCGCAATGTGATGTTGAAAAAATTCCAATGTAATGTAAGGTTCCAACAATGATTTTCATATTTCTTTTCACATTGTGACAATGTTTGTCGCAATGTGACGTTGAAAAATTGCAACGTAATGTAACTTTCTAACAATGATTGTCATATTGCTTGTCAAATTGCGACAATGTTTGTCATAATGCGACACTCGATAGATTTCTTCACCATTCAAATGTCACAACATTAAACCCTAATGATATTTTGAACACAAGTGATTAGGAAACCCAAGGGACTAAAATTATAAGCCCTAGGGATTAAAAACTCTAGGGGTTAATATTATAAACCGTAGTGATTATAAACCCAAGGAATTAATATTATAAACCCAAGGAATTAATAAACGCAAGGGATTAATATTGTAAACCCAAGGGATTTATAAACCCTAATTTTGTAATGTTGAGAGGTGACATTAAATTAATTGTGATGTAATATAACATTGTAAGAATGAGTATCAAATTAATTGTCTTCTTGCGAAAATGTTTGTCACAATCCAACATTGGTTTGATTTTTCTAGCATGAAAACATCACAATGTAAAGCCCTATTGTAATGTTGCAATGTGATGATGAAAAAATTACAATATAATGTAAGGTTCCAACATTGCTTGTCATATTACTTGTCACACTGTGACATGTTTGTCGCAATGCGACATTGGATAGATTTTTGCACCATTCAAACACCATAACATCAAACTCTAATGTTATTATAAACCACATGGATTAAAAACCCAAGGGATTAATATTATACAGCCTTGAGGGATTAATATTATAAATCCAAGGAATTAATAAACCCAAGGGATTAATAAACCCTAATTTTGTAATGTTGAGAGGTGACATTGAATAAATTGCAATGTAATCTAACATTGCGACAATGAGTATTAGATTAATTGTCATCTTGCAACGATGTTTGTCATAATGCGACATTAGATTGATTTTTGTACCATGCAAACATCATAATACAAATCCCTATTATACACTATCACAATGTGACGTTGAACTATTTTCAAAGTAATGTAAGGTTCTGTCAATGATTGTCATATTGTGACAATGTTTGTCACAATGCGATGTTGCATACATTTATACGCCATTCAAACGTCACAACATCAAACCCTAATATTATACCAAATATAATAAACCCCCAAAATATAAAACCAATATTATAAACGCTAACATTAAACTCAATATGACAAACCCTAATATTTAAACCAACGTTATAAACCCTAATATTATAATGCGATAATGCAACTCAAGGAATTTCATATTGGGTTTAATAAACCTAATATGAAATACAATACTAGAAGCCCTAATTTTAAACGCTAATTTTGTAATGCTGAGAGGGGAAATTGAATAAATTGTAATGTAATGTAACATTGCAACAATGAGTATGAGATTGATTGTTATCTTGCCATAATGTTTGTCATAATAGTTCACCGTAGTAGTCATGTTGAGAATTTCAACAAAAGTCAACCATGATGCCCATGATGACTATAGTTGAAAATTTCAACAAAATTCAACCATATTGAAAATGTGTTAATGTATAAATATTATAAACCCTAAAATAGTCAACGACATTTTCTTTTATTTCTTTTCATATTTCCACAATGTCTGTCATAATGCCATGTTGGGATATATTTCTTCACCATTCAAATGTCTCAACATTAAACCCTAATGTTATTATGAACCCAAGGGATTAGTAAAACCAAGGGAATAATAGTATAAACCCTAGGGATTAAAAACCCAAGCGATTAATATTACAAACCCTATAGATTATAAACCCAAGGGATTAATAAACCCTAATTTTATAATGGTAAGAGATGACATTAAATAAATTGCGATGCAAGGGATCAATATTAATATTAAAATTAATAATATTTATGATGATGATGGTTAAAATCCACTGAGACCAAACTTTGGTCTATCAAACCTAAAGAAACGAATTATTTAGTTTGTTTTAAAATTGTACTCCTATGCTCAAAGAGCTTGGATAGAAGCGTCCCAAGCTCATTATAATTTTGACTTGTTAAAAGGCTAGGAAGGTCGGTCTTGAAACAAATATTATGAAACTGAGATCTAATGTGGGTGTACGCAGGGCACTCTAAGAGGAAGTGATTTTCATCCTCAATTTTCATATTCTCACAGAGATGGCAGATCCTTTCCATGATGTTTTAGGAACAGCCTAACGACTTGTTTCACTATGGAGCTCATGAGAGTTCATTCTTATATTGGCTATATTAATTTTTTTCTTTGAGCTAGTTAAAACATAGAGATACTTTTGATCTTCTAGAGTAGGGTTGATTACCTCCTTATAATATCTTAATATTCTTTTAGCCTCTAAATCTTTCACACACCACATTTTCACTTTAAACTTAGAAGTAACAATATTTTTAATGTTATTAATATTTTGCAATGAAACATTTTCGTCGATCTCCCAATGGTTTAACCATGCCCTCGTATCTTTATACCAACCTTGTTTGAGCCTTAGTTGGTTTTGGCTAGAATTTAAAGCTATCTTAGGAAGTCTAAGATCTCCCATGTTATTGATTTTGTGCTTGAACAACAGGAGCCTAGTCATAGCTAGGCTCTCGATAGGGGAAAGACCCACTTCTATAAGGAGAATTGGATAGGGTGTATTGCTTTTAATTTTGAGGTTATACGTTATAAAACCTATAACTATTCTAATCTATAGCTCTCAACTCGAAAGGAACCTTTAGCTATTCTAATCTATTCCATAGGTTATCTCTAGGTATCATATTGAAAGCCTTTCTAAAGTCCACAGAGCAACAAAAGATATTGGATTTATCATTATGACATTCCTCCACAATGATCCTAAGCGTAAGGAGGTGGTCCGTTGTTGAGTGCTGCCTTCTGAAACCTGCTTAGCCTTTAGCCCGCTTACCTTCACTTTCAAGCCACATGCTCATCTTCTTCTCCAAAATAATACCATATAACTTGGCTAAGAGAGGGCTAATCATAATTTTCTGATAATTAGAGGGGTTATTTGTATCACCCCTTTTATAAATAGGAATAATGAGGCTCCGAGTCCATGGTTTAGGGAACCCTTGCTTGATAGCTTGATTGAAAAGCTTGTGGATGTGAGGGATGAGGACAAGACCTCCAATTTTTAAGATTTCTGCCTGGTAACCTTCAATGTCCTTAGTTTTTCCATTTTCCAGGCGCTTAACCCCCAAATCTATATCTTCTAATGAGAAAACTTCTTCAGTTGCGAGCAGGGTTTCAAAGTTATCTATGACATTTGGAGATTGATAAAGCTTTTAAAGATAGGAATTCCAGTCATGTAAAGCAATTCTATTATTATCTTTAGTTTTTCTAGTTAGAATCTGCTTCTAGAATTAAACTTATATTAATAATATTAATGTTATTTTAATATTAATAGTAATATAGATTTTAATATTAAACCGTAAGATCAAATCTTAAGAATAAGATTAATATTAAACTGTAGGATTAATATCAATTTTTATGTTATTTTACATTTTATAATGAATAAAATTTAATTAAATTCCATAATTTATATTTAAATAAAATAAAATAAAATATTTAAAAGATAACAATTTCTGTTAGATCTAAGACTTTTGTGATCCATAATGTAGATGAATGTCTTTCGGATTAATCACATCATTAGGATTTAAATTTAATAAACATTTAAATTTATTTAAAACCAAAAATATCATTTGTTCATTCAATTAAAAATATCACATATTATGAGTAAAATATTAAAATTAAAATTAAAATTGCTATTAATTAATTAATTTAAAATTAATTTAATAATTTAATAAATATTAATTTAATATTATTTAATATTAATATTGTGTTTATTTAATATTATTTAATTTTAATATAATAGTAATTTACTATTAATTAATTTGATTTTAATTAATAGTAATTTAAATTTAAATGAGTGTCTTAACAAAGAGCGCGATGGCTGCCGGTGGAAACCCTAAGGCGAGGAACTCTGATACTTTGAACTCTGCGGCGGCAGACTATGGATTAGCAGCTGAAGTGCCGTTCCCTACTGCGGTGCTCTCCATTGACCTCTTCCCTTTGTTCTCGGCGAATGCATTCTTCTCGCCCTCCGGCCTCCGGCCTCGGTTTGCGTCTGCGGATCACCAAAGCCGGCTTTATGCTGAAGGGTTCCAGACCCAAACACTGGCCCACGAATGCTGTTTTTATGATGGGGTTCTTTGCACAGAATATAAACTATGGTTATTCTGTAGGCGGCGCCCACCCATTGGACTTGCGGTCTACCTATGCAACGCCTCCTTCCATGGCGGCTTTCCTTTTGCAACTCCTTTCTGGGGGTTTTGGCTGCATGCAGAAACGCAAAGAAACAGTAGCTGCGACTTCACTGGCGGTGTTATTCAGGAGAAATCCCCTCTCTCTCATCGCCAGGACAGATTTGCGCGCGGACTTACAAGTTGGCCTGGATCTGGGTCTAGCCACCACCTCGACTCCTTTCAGATCCAAATTTCTCAGCCTACAGGAAGAACCGTCCTGCAATGGGTCAGTTCTTCAGATTTGGTGCTGGATCTCAAACTGGACCTTGAACAGCGGATTGGGATCCCTTCAGGCCTTCAGAGAATTCTCTTTCAAGGTAAACAACTTGAAGACCTTCTCCCCCTCTCTTCTTATAGCATTTCCAAAAACAGCTCTTTGGTGTTAACCCTACGTTTGAGAGGAGGTGCAGCGGGACAGTCTTCCTCTGCTCCTCCTTTCTCCTACAAAGACGCAGTACACTCGGAGAACCCCAAACCCCCGGAAGCCCCTAAACCCAAGTCCTTTTTGGTTGACAAGACAGAGGAAGTTCCCTCTGTTGAAATCACCCATGAAGGTCTTGCAAACCAACTTCAAAATTTTGCTGAAAGAGCCATTATTTGCAGATTTAATGGACTGTGGCCGCGATCTCAGGATCTTTACTCATGGATCCATGAAAACTGGACTCATCATTGTAAGATCAGTTTCTGTTCGAAAGGATACTTCATTGTTCTATTTGAAGACATCAAACATTATGAAAAGGCTTTAGAAGAAGGCCCTTGGTTCATGGGAAATGCATGGCTCTTCTTGACTCCTTGGTTCCCAGACTTTGATCCAGCAACTGCAGTCATCACCAAGACACCTGTTTGGATCAGGCTTCCAAACTTACCTGCCCACTTATGGCATGTTGCAGTCTATAAAGCTATAGGAAACACCTTGGGCAGTTTCATTATGGGAGATTACTGGAGGGAAAATAAAGGTCTCTACACATATGCCAGAATATGTGCGGAACTAGACTTAAGCAAAGGACTTCCAGACCAAATCAATCTCAAAATAAACGACTTTGTATGGACCCAGCCACTGGATTACGAAAATACTGCATTCCGTTGCCGCCATTGCCACCAATCAGGGCATTTGCAGAACTCCTGCCCATCCCTCCCTGCAAAAAAGAAAAAGGATATCCTCTCCAAATCCAAGCCTAAACGGTGGGCTCCATGCTCTCCACCTCCTGTCGTGGATTCTGATTCCTCTAGTTCTGAAGATGAAGGCAGCGATGCAGACGCAGATCCAGCCCCTCATTCCGGGGCCCCTACCACCGACGGTCTGGTGCTATCTTCCGATTCAGTCAACGCCCAGAAGCGAGTCCATATGACCTCCTCCTCCGATTCAGACAAGGAGGGCCCCCCTAGGGTGAACCCCAATCTTCAGGTTGTTATTGCTCATTCACCCCAGGAGGGTTGGGTCGAAGTCAAAAAAAGGAAAGGGAAAAAGCTTCGTGTTGAGGCTTCTTCCCATTCTGGGTAGAAGTCAGTGTTTCTGCTTCCTGTCATTTGTTGTAGTTTCTAGCTTATGTTACTCCCTATACGGAACCGAGGTTGATAGTCCTATCATTTCCGGTTGCCGGTTTTTGACTCTCTTGATTGTACCATCTTGTATCATATTTTCGATTAATAGAATTAGTCCAATTCAAAAAAAAAAAAAATAGTAATTTAAATTTAAATAGTAATGAATGTTAATATTTTAATTTTTTTATTAAGTTAATTTTAATGTTTAAATTTTAAATTTTAATTCAATTAAATTAATTTAAATAAATAAATAATTAATAATTAATATTACATTATAATTAATTAATATTAAATTAAGTGTAAATAATATTAAATAAATATAATATTAATTTTAAATAATATTAAATTAATATTATTAAATCAATAGTATTAAATTAATATTAAATAAATTAATGGCTTAGTCTAACTTATTGATGAAATGATTTTTTTCACGATATTTTTATGGGCTAATTTTAAACAAAATACTACTGAAATTTTCAAGAACTTGAGTTTAAGTTGTTTAATTTGTAGAATTCTAGGACTCAAAAAGATTTCTCAGGGTATTGAATTTATTTATTCATTCAAAATCCCATTTTAAACAACAAAAACTTACTTTCTTGAAATTGTTTAGCCAAATTCCTGTGAAAATTTTGTTTTATCTATAAATTAAACTATTCCTAAATTAATTATAAATTCGGTGAACGATTTTGTTTTATTTATAAATTGAACTATATCTAAATTAATTAATATTAAATTAATTT